>JAIEZT010000037.1:0-102500 GCA_019594935.1 Periophthalmus modestus | reverse complement strand
TCCTGGTCTTAGTCCTGGTCTTAGTCCTGGTCTTAGACCTGGTCTTAGTCCTGGTTTTAGTCCTGGTCTTAGTCCTGGTTTTAGTCCTGGTCTTAGTCCTGGTTTTAGTCCTGGTCTTAGTCCTGGTTTTAGTCCTGGTCTTAGTCCTGGTTTTGGTCCTGGTCTTAGTCCTGGTCTTAGTCCTGGTCTTAGTCCTGGTCTTTTCCTGGTCTTAGTCCTGGTTTTGGTCCTGGTCTTAGTCCTGGTCTTAGTCCTGGTCTTAGTCCTGGTCTTAGCCCTGGTTTTAGTCCTGGTCTTAGTCCTGGTCTTAGTCCTGGTTTTAATCCTGGTTTTAGTCCTGGTCTTAGTCCTGGTTTTAGTCCTGGTTTTAGTCCTGGTCTTAGTCCTGGTTTTAGTCCTGGTCTTAGTCCTGGTTTTAATCCTGGTTTTAGTCCTGGTCTTAGTCCTGGTCTTAGTCCTGGTCTTAGTCCTGGTCTTAGTCCTGGTCTTAGTCTTGGTCTTAGTCCTGGTCTTAGTCCTGGTCTTAGTCCTGGTTTTAGTCCTGGTCTTAGTCCTGGTTTTAGTCCTGGTCTTAGTCCTGGTCTTAGTCCTGGTCTTAGTCCTGGTCTTAGTCCTGGTCTTAGTCTTGGTCTTAGTCCTGGTCTTAGTCCTGGTCTTAGTCCTGGTTTTAGTCCTGGTCTTAGTCCTGGACTTAGTCCTGGTCCTAGTCCTGGTCTTAGTCCTGGTCTTAGTCCTGGTTTTGGTCCTGGTCTTAGTCCTGGTCTTAGTCCTGGTCTTAGTCCTGGTCTTAGTTCTGGTTTTAGTCCTGGTCTTAGTCCTGGTCTTAGTCCTGGTCTTAGTCCTGGTCTTAGTCTTGGTCTTAGTCCTGGTCTTAGTCCTGGTCTTAGTCCTGGTTTTAGTCCTGGTCTTAGTCCTGGTCTTAGTCCTGGTTTTAGTCCTGGTCTTAGTCCTGGTCTTAGTCCTGGTCTTAGTCCTGGTTTTAGTCCTGGTCTTAGTCCTGGTTTTAGTCCTGGTTTTAGTCCTGGTCTTGGTCCTGGTTTTGGTCCTGGTTTTAGTCCTGGTCTTAGTCCTGGTCTTAGTCCTGGTTTTAGTCCTGGTTTTGGTCCTGGTCTTAGTCCTGGTCTTAGTCCTGGTCTTAGTCCTGGTCTTAGTCCTGGTTTTAGTCCAGGTTTTAGTACTGGTTTCAGTCCTGGTCTTAGTCCTGGTCTTAGTCCTGGTCTTAGTCCTGGTTTTAGTCCTGATCTTAGTCCTGGTTTTAGTCCTGGTCTTAGTCCTGGTTTTAGTCCAGGTTTTAGTACTGGTTTTAGTACTGGTTTTTAGTCCAGGTCTTAGTCCTGGTCTTAGTCCTGGTTTTAGTCCTGGTCTTAGTCCTGGTTTTAGTCCTGGTCTTAGTCCTTAGTCCTGGTCTTAGTCCTGGTCTTAGTCCTGGTCTTAGTCCTGGTCTTAGTCCTGGTCTTAGTCCTGGTCTAGGCCTAGTCCTGGTCTTAGTCCTGGTCTTAGTCCTGGTCTTAGTCCTGGTCTTAGTCCTGGTCTTAGTCCTGGTCTTAGTCCTGGTCTTAGTCCTGGTCTTAGTCCTGGTCTTAGTCCTGGTCTTAGTCCTGGTCTTAGTCCTGGTCTTAGTCCTGGTCTTAGTCCTGGTCTTAGTCCTGGTCTTAGTCCTGGTTTTAGTCCTGGTCTTAGTCCTGGTTTTAGTCCTGGTCTTAGTCCTGGTCTTAGTCCTGGTTTTAGTCCTGGTCTTAGTCCTGGTTTTAGTCCTGGTCTTAGTCCTGGTCTTAGTCCTGGTCTTAGTCCTGGTTTTAGTCCTGGTCTTAGTCCTGATCTTAGTCCTGGTTTTAGTCCTGGTTTTAGTCCTGGTCTTAGTCCTGGTCTTAGTCCTGGTTTTAGTCCTGGTTTTAGTCCTGGTCTTAGTCCTGGTCTTAGTCCTGGTCTTAGTCCTGGTCTTAGTCCTGGTCTTAGTCCTGGTTTTGGTCCTGGTCTTAGTCCTGGTCTTAGTCCTGGTCTTAGTCCTGGTCTTAGTCCTGGTTTTAATCCTGGTCTTAGTCCTGGTCTTAGTCCTGGTCTTAGTCCTGGTCTTAGTCCTGGTCTTAGTCCTGGTTTTAGTCCTGGTCTTAGTCCTTGGTCCCGCCCTGGTCCAGTCCCCAGTCCCGTCCCGGTCCTGTACCTGATATGAGGTGCTTCTCAGACAGCATGATCTTGGTGACTGGACTGCGGTGGACACTGAAGGTCTGGAAGAGCTGGGGTCCTGAGCCCACGGTCTCTGGGTGCTGCACGATGACCCGCACGGTCCCAGAGCTGGTCCCGTACGCGATCTCGATCCAGTTACCGCTGTCGCCTCAGAGACAGAACACACAACACTGTAGAACAAGACTGAAGGGGACATTTGAGAAGGTTCAGAGCTGGTCCAGTTAAAGCTTAGGTCCAGTAGTAGTAGTAGTAGTATTTGCAGTAGTAGTACTTGTCTTTGGGGTGAGGTAGACGCTCAGGGCAGTGATGGCGTCCTCTGTTGGGTCTCTGTACAGCTCTGTCACCAGCAGGTCGTTGTCCTTCATCCTCAGAGGAAACTTCTGCACATCTGCACAAAACAGAGACAGTTTAAATCAGGCTAAAACAACAGCTGCTCTCAGGTTCATTCTTTTTATTTTGTCTCACAACATTTACACCTGAGACTTTTACAGACGTCCAGCCTCAGAAAAAAACACATTCACACATTCACACATTCACACATTCACACATTCACACATTCACACATTCACACACACCAGAGTACACAGACAGTGAGGGCGAGGGGGGGTTAAGTGTCCTGCCCAAGGACACAACAACAGCCATGTCAGTCAGTGTGTACTGGACTGTAGGTTGTATAAATATAAGTGTGTACTGGTCTGTAGGATGTACAAATATAAGTGTGTACTGGTCTGTAGGATGTACAAATATAAGTGTGTACTGGTCTGTAGGATGTACAAATATAAGTGTGTACTGGTCTGTAGGATGTACAAATATAAGTGCGTACTGGTCTGTAGGATGTACAAATATAGTGTGTACTGGCCTGTAGGATGTACAAATATAAGTGTGTACTGGCCTGTAGGATGTACAAATATAAGTGTGTACTGGCCTGTAGGATGTACAAATATAAGTGTGTACTGGTCTGTAGGATGTACAAATATAAGTGCGTACTGGCCTGTAGGATGTACAAATATAAGTGCGTACTGGTCTGTAGGATGTATAAATATAAGTGCGTACTGGCCTGTAGGATGTACAAATATAAGTGCGTACTGGCCTGTAGGATGTATAAATATAAGTGTGTACTGGTCTGTAGGATGTATAAATATAAGTGCGTACTGGCCTGTAGGATGTACAAATATAAGTGCGTACTGGCCTGTAGGATGTATAAATATAAGTGTGTACTGGCCTGTAGGATGTACAAATATAAGTGTGTACTGGCCTGTAGGATGTACAAATATAAGTGTGTACTGGCCTGTAGGATGTACAAATATAAGTGTGTACTGGCCTGTAGGATGTACAAATATAAGTGTGTACTGGCCTGTAGGATGTACAAATATAAGTGTGTACTGGCCTGTAGGATGTATAAATATAAGTGTGTACTGGTCTGTAGGATGTATAAATATAAGTGTGTACTGGCCTGTAGGATGTACAAATATAAGTGTGTACTGGTCTTTAGGATGTACAAATATAAGTGTGTACTGGTCAGTAGGATGTAGTAAAGTATAAAGTACTTTCATATACAAGTATTCTCACCGATGTAGTAGATGGAGCCGTTGTTACAGCCCAGGATGAGCAGGGAGCCGGCCGTGTCGTAGGAGCTGATGGGGACCACATCCTGGTTCTGAGAGACACAGAGGTCACACAGAGGTCACGCAGAGGTCACACACAGAGGTCACACACAGAGGTCACAGAGCGGTCACACAGGAGTCGCACAGAGGTCATACAGGAGGTCACACAGAGAGGTCACACAGAGAGGTCACAGAGGTCATACAAGAGGTCACACAGAGGTCACACAGGAGGTCACACAGAGGTTACACACAGAGGTCACAGAGGAGGTCATACAGAAGACATACAGAAGGTCACAGAAAGGTCATGCAGAGGTCATACAGGAGGTCGCACAGGAGGTCACACAGGAGGACACACAGAGGTCACACAGGAGTCGCACAGAGGTCATACAGGAGGTCACACAGAGGTCACACAGAAAGGTCACACAGAGAGGTCACAGAGGTCATACAAGAGGTCACACAGGAGTCACACAGAGGTCATACAGGAGGTCACACAGAGGTATCACAGGAGGTCACATAGAGGTCACAAAGAGAGGCGAGACAGGAGGTCACACAGAGGTCACACAGGAGGTCACAAAGAGGTCACACAGAGAGGTCATACAGGAGGTCACGCAGAGGTCACACAGGGGGCACAGAGCTCAGACAGGAGGTCGCACAGGAGGTCACACAGGAGGACACACAGGAGGACACACAGAGGTCGCCCAAGGTCACACAGGAGTCGCACAGAGGTCATACAGGAGGTCACACAGAGGTCACACAGAAAGGTCACACAGAGAGGTCACAGAGGTCATACAAGAGGTCACACAAGAGTCACACAGAGGTCATACAGGAGGTCACACAGAGGTATCACAGGAGGTCACATAGAGGTCACAAAGAGAGGTCAGACAGGAGGTCACACAGAGGTCACACAGAGAGGTCATACAGGAGGTCACACAGAGGTCACACAGGGGGCACAGAGATCAGACAGGAGGTCATACAGGAGATCACACAGAGGTCATACAGAGGTCATACAGGAGGTCACACAGGGTCACACAGAGGTCACACAGAGAGGTCATACAGGAGATCACACAGAGGTCATACAGAGGTCATACAGGAGGTCACACAGGTCACACAGAGGTCACACAGAGAGGTCATACAGGAGATCACACATGTTTTGTACAAATAAAGACTTATGTTCAATTCTTATTTTTTTTTTCTTTAAAAAGGAGGTATTCATCTTTTTTAAGCTTTCTGCCATGTTATAACGTTTGATTAAAGTTTGATTCAGCAAAAAGGTGAGAGTGAGTAAATGAAAAACCGTTGGCTAATGCTAATGCTAACTAGCTTGTGACTGTCATGTTATCTGAGAGGGACGTGTTTAACAGCACAAATCACCAGTTTAAATTCAGATAGGTCAGCTCTTTATGGTTGAACTCCATTAAAGTCTAACAAAGTCTCAGACAGAGCAGTGCCTACAGTTAGCATCACAGCCCGGGGAAATATTGACATCAAGTATGAACAGTGCTGTTGCTCAGGTACCTGCCAGTGCTTGGTGACGGCGTTCCACACTCCCACTTTCCCCGTGTGACTGGTGGCGATGAGCTGATTCCCGATGAAGAACAGCGCCTCCACTGGAACATTCAGGCTAAACACTCCTGAAACACAAGGTCATCAGGTTTAACACAGATGCCCTCCCATCCTCCTGTGTCCCTGTGGTGTTAGACTGAGATGGAGGCAGGTTTGATGTCTCTAGTGAATCTGCAGATGTTGTGTTGTGTCAGATGCCCTCCCTGATGTTGTGTTGTGTTTGCGTGAACATTTCTGACCGATCTCGTTCCCGTTGCCGTCGGGGCAGATGGACCACAGGATGATCTCAGTGACCGAAGCCACGGCCACCATTTTGTCGTGTTCTCCCAGAGCTCCGCCCATCACTTTGGCGTTCAGGGCGACGCGGTCGATGAGCCAGTCCAGACGCGGAGAGGTGAAGACGGTCTGCCAGCCCGTGGACTCCTTCACTCTGGAGGAAACAAACACATGACCTTTTCACAATAAAAGAGCAGCACGGTGAGAGATAAAGACCCTTTCACAATAAAACACAGTCCCTGGTCTGAGGTGTAAGACACTTTAAAGTGCATGATGTAACTTTTCAGGTGCAGGGCCGGTCATCTGCTCGTCTCCATGGAGATTTTAGCTTTTTCGTGTACTTTATGTCTGGGGTGTTATTTGGCCATTTTGACCTGACATGAAGACACGAACATTATAACAGATAAATCAGGTCCTTCTTTCCCAGGAGTCGCTTCCACTAGTGTTAGCAACAGAATTGACTGAAAGCTCCAGCCAAACCAGCAGTGTGGGCGGGAGGAATCGCTCCTGATTGGCTCTTTGGTTGCTATGATACTCGCTGTCAGATCGTAGTCTGTATAAAGAAGTGACTGAGTGAGAGTGACGTCACCCACAGTGTTGAGCTCCAAATGAAGCTCATCGAGGCTGGAGCAGGTATAGATACCGTGAGTATCAAAGCAACCAAAGAGCCAATCAGGAGTGAGATTGTTCAAGGTAACGCCCACACCGCTGGTTTAGCAGGGAGCAGACGCTTAGCAACACTGTCAATCAAACCTGTTGCTAACGCTAACAGGAGCGACGTCGAGGAAAGAAGGACCTGATGTGTCTGTTATTAATGTTCATATGTTGATTTACAGACACAGACGTGAAATAAAAACCCCAGGATCATGTCGAGGGTTAATACGAACATTTAAGACCAAAATGAGTCTGACAGCAGCAGAGACAGAGAGAGGAGACATGGTTTTTACATAGAAAGTGAATTGGAGCCAGAGTTGATGGAGCAGGAAGTCCGACATGATCACTTCCTGTTTGCAGAAGGCTAGCAGGTTAGCTCTGTCCATTTATATGAACAGTCTGTGGTAGCGTCACACTCCCTCAGTCTATCTCTTTACACATCTGCGTAAGTAACATTTTCTTGATGATATTTAAACGAGGATCATCGTTGTTTGCGATTAGAGATTCCCTCTCACCTGTAGCAGACGACAAACTGCGCGTACGCCACGGCGATCCAGTTGTGATGTCCACAGATGATGCGTACGAGACCGGGGTCATGTGACTGCGAGGGGGCGGGGCGTTCCTCGGGGCCTCGTGGACTCAGAATCCCAGAATGCCCCAGGTTTGGAGGCATGGTGTTACTGCGCCGCACCGCCCTCTCCACCGGGGGCGCTCTGCTCGACATGAACTGAGAGCCGGCGACGCTGTGGCGGTTACGACGCTTCAACGGGTACACTGTAAAAAAAACATCCATCGAGTTTAATGTGAGCTGGACATGTCCTCCCCGTGTGTCAGATGCCCTCCCCGTGTGTCAGATGCCCTGCCCCCCCGTGTGTGTCAGATGCCCTCCGTGTGTGTGTCAGATGCCCTCCCCGTGTGTCAGATGCCCTCCCGTGTGTCAGATGCCCTCCCCGTGTGTCAGATGCCCTCCCCGTGTGTCAGATGCCCCTCCCGTGTGTCAGATGCCCTCCCCGTGTGTCAGATGCCCTCCCCGTGTGTCAGATGCCCTCCCGTGTGTCAGATGCCCTCCCCGTGTGTCAGATGCCCTCCCCGTGTGTCAGATGCCCTCCCCGTGTGTCAGATGCCCTCCCGTGTGTCAGATGTCCTGTGATTGCACTGTGTTACCAGGAGGGGGCAGGTATCCGTTGAACAGCACATTTCCACAGGACGACCGGTCCAGTTCATCACATAACTGCAGCTTCCGCACTGAATCAAGAGACGAAAGATTATGATGAGTAAGAGTCATGTGAACAGAGTTAAAAGCTCTGAAAAAGTGACCCTTTTAAGGTCCTTTATCAGGAACAATTTACTCTGTGAGCTTTATTATTAGTCTATCTACATCTCCAAAGCTCTAAATGCTCTGTTCCACCTGGTGATGTCATGAAGTGAATGTCCCATGTTGACTCTGATAATAAACACTCCCTTATAACCTCTCCAGTCCAGAGAAATACATAAAACAATCTTATAACAGAGTGTGAACAGAGATGGAGATTCAGGCCTGTGTCATGGTCAGAGGTCAGCTTGGGTCTGTTTAAAGGTCAAAGGTCAGATCAGAGCTGTAATGATGCTCACTGGTCCTGATTCAAAGTCGTTTATGTTCAGGAGATTATTCTGTCCACCATTTAATCAGTTTTTAACGAAACAAAATAAAAATCAACAGCTCGACTGCACAGGTAAAATTGTTGATGATGATTGTTGCCGTGGGTTACAGAGCGTTGCCGTGGGTTAGAGCGTGTTGCCGTGGGTTACAGAGCGTTGCCGTGGGTTAGAGCGTGTTGCCGTGGGTTACAGGGCGTTACCGTGTGTGTTGCCGTGGGTTACTGAGTGCTGTCGTGGGATAAAGAACATTGCCATGTGTTACAGTGCGTTGTCGTTGGTTACAGAGCATAGCAGCGTGTATCGTCATGGGTTACGTAGTGTTGCCGTGGGTTACCGAGTGGCGTGATGCCGTAGAACTCGGCCTCGTGCAGCAGCAGTTGGACGTGGATGGAGCGCGGGTGCAGCTCTTTGGAGCGAAGGAAGTTGAGGATCGGAGCGAACAGCGACGGGTCTCTGTCGATGAAGATCTGGGGAAAAAGAGAAACAGAGACCTGACCTGCTGCTGTGGGCGAGAACAGACACACACAGACACACACATATCTGCGGATTTCTTCTAGGGATACACAGATTCTTCAGCTCTGATATCGATACTGACACTAAAGCTTTAACTATCTGCAGATACCTGATATCAACCGATACCAGAGCAGAATATTGTTTCCTCATAAACCACAGTTCACTTAATACAAATAATGAACGTGATCTGATTGTGTAGCTCTTCTTTTATACTTCAAATCATTAAACAACAGCTTCATATGACTAAAAGTTCAAATATTATGAGACTAGACCCACATCGGCCTGTCAATATTCTCTTTACATCAAAAAGGATATCAGCTGAACCGATATCATCAGACCGATACTCGATCCTGCACATTTTCCAGTGTCGGTGCAGCCCTGGTTTTTTCGATTTATTGCTCATCTGTTTCTATGTTAACACTGTACATTCTTCTTAACTTCTAAAACCTAAACTCTTGTCTAAACACTGAGAGAATTAGGAAAATGAAACAGTAAAAACAGAGTGTGAAGGAGACTCACGGCTCCAGTCTCGTCCTTCAGCGTGGAGATCCGACCGCTCAGCAAACTGCACAGAACAACACGCTCAGGATTTAAACGAGACACAGTAGAAACGATCAAACTCATCTTTATTTTGAGATAAAACACAGACCTGGAGAAGAAGGAGTCCGGGACCCACGTGAGCGTCTGCCGGGAGGTGCTGAACCTGAAATCAAACGCACCCCACAGGTTACAGCAGCCCGAGGACACAGAGGAACATCAGCACTGAACATTATGTCCAAACAGCTCCTCTGTATTTGAGTGATTTAGTTTTATATTTTAATACTTTCATTGAGTCAAAGGTCTGATATAACCCGGTGGCGTCGCCTGATCGTGAGAGACAAAAGCATTTCTCACTGAGCAAAGCACTAACATCTCCATGGAGACAAGCAGAGAAGTTCCACAGTGCATCTTTAAATTTACTCACACGTTTTGCAGTGTTATGTTATTTTGACACTAGTGTTGTCACGATACTAAAGTTTCAACTCACTTTTGGTACTAAGGAATTGATTCAATACTCGATACCGATTCTGATTCTATGATGATAAAAAAACACTTTGTTTCGATAATATACTGTGATGTTCCACATTAAATGTTTGTACTTTGTTTTCTATTCCATGTGTGTGTCATGTGTGTAATCGTCAGGGTACAGTAGGGTCATAGTGGTCCTGGTTTAGCCCTGGTTTAGTCCTGGTTTAGTCCTGGTTTAGTCCTGGTTTAGCCCTGGTTTAGACCTGGTTTAGACCTGGTTTAGTCCTGGTTTAGTCCTGGTTTAGTCCTGGTTTAGACCTGGTTTAGACCTGGTTTAGACCTGGTTTAGTCCTGGTTTAGTCCTGGTTTAGCCCTGGTTTAGCCCTGGTTTAGACCTGGTTTAGACCTGGTTTAGATCTGGTTTAGTCCTGGTTTAGTCCTGGTTTAGCCCTGGTTTAGTCCTGGTTTAGTCCTGGTTTAGTCCTGGTTTAGTCCTGGTTTAGCCCTGGTTTAGACCTGGTTTAGTCCTGGTTTAGTCCTGGTTTAGTCCTGGTTTAGACCTGGTTTAGACCTGGTTTAGACCTGGTTTAGTCCTGGTTTAGTCCTGGTTTAGCCCTGGTTTAGCCCTGGTTTAGACCTGGTTTAGACCTGGTTTAGATCTGGTTTAGTCCTGGTTTTAGTCCTGGTTAGCCCTGGTTTAGTCCTGGTTTAGTCCTGGTTTAGTCCTGGTTTAGTCCTGGTTTCCTGGTTTAGCCCTGGTTTAGCCCTGGTTTAGCCCTGGTTTAGCCCTGGTTTAGCCCTGGTTTTAGCCCTGGTTTAGTCCTGGTTTAGCCCTGGTTTAGCCCTGGTTTAGCCCTGGTTTAGCCCTGGTTAGTCCTGGTTTAGATCTGGTTTAGCCCTGGTTTAGTCCTGGTTTAGACCTGGTTTAGACCTGGTTTAGACCTGGTTTAGACCTGGTTTAGCCCTGGTTTAGCCCTGGTTTAGTCCTGGTTTAGACCTGGTTTAGACCTGTTTAGTCCTGGTTTAGACCTGGTTTAGCCCTGGTTTAGCCCTGGTTTAGCCCTGGTTAGCCCTGGTTTAGCCCTGGTTTAGCCCTGGTTTAGCCCTGGTTTAGCCCTGGTTTAGTCCTGGTTTTAGACCTGGTTTAGCCCTGGTTTAGCCCTGGTTTTAGCCCTGGTTTAGCCCTGGTTTAGTCCTGGTTTAGACCTGGTTTAGCCCTGGTTTAGCCCTGGTTTAGTCCTGGTTTAGACCTGGTTTAGCCCTGGTTTAGCCCTGGTTTAGCCCTGGTTTAGCCCTGGTTTAGTCCTGGTTTAGCCCTGGTTTAGCCCTGGTTTAGCCCTGGTTTAGCCCTGGTTTAGTCCTGGTTTAGCCCTGGTTTAGCCCTGGTTTAGCCCTGGTTTAGCCCTGGTTTAGCCCTGGTTTAGCCCTGGTTTAGTCCTGGTTTAGACCTGGTTTAGCCCTGGTTTAGTCCTGGTTTAGACCTGGTTTAACCCTGGTTTAGTGCAGGAGGTTAATGGTGTTATTCTAGTCTCTGTGTTTTATTCTTGTGACACATCAGTATAAACAGATTCTGTAAAGACTCATCTCTGTCAAATTTAGTATCAAAAAATTAGTATCTTGTTTCAGTATCGATTAGTGTCTGAGTTTCGATACTATTGACAGCTCTATCAGACAGTACCATCAACTGTCCAACTACTTAAATAGATTTAAAGTGCACTACGGAACTTTTCTGGCCATGTCCTTGTTTCATGGAGATGGTACTTTGCCCAGAATTTAGCCCCAATGATGTTACGACCAGTTTATACAGAAGACAACAGCAGCTGTGGTGGAGGGGGGTTATTTTTTGTTTTTACATTCTTCTTATTATTGTTACTATTATTATTATTATTGTGTATTTAACAGTATGGCATTAAATCTATCCATCTCCATGGAGACAAGCAGGTGACACCACCAGACTCAGTTCCAGATCAGATCTGTGGAGAGGCGACCCTGCTCACAGTGAGAATAAATGTGTTTTCCAAATCCCCACAGAAATGATCGACAGAAACATCACATTTATCAAAACATCACATTTATCAGAAACATCACATTTATCAGATATTATACTTTATGTCAGGGGAGGTGAACAGGCGGCTCTCGAGTCGCAGGCGGCTCTCTGCCAATGGGAATGCGGCTCTTTGCCTCTTATCATATTTTCTATAGTGACGGGCAGATGAGGCGGAGTCCGGAGCTCGTCTCGTTCTTTCTGCCTCTCGTCTCACAGCGTCACGTGACCAAAGTGTCGAGGTGTCGGTCCCGCCCCCTCCTGCTTCGCTCTGCGTCAGTCACTTCAGTGAATCGAAGCGTTTCATTGGCTCAGTGAATGTTCTGCTCTGTGATTGGTTCAGAGCTTCAGAGTGTTCAGTGACTTCTGTGGTTTGACAAGAGCTAAACTGCTACAGTATAAAAGATGCACCAATGTTTCTGAAAAATGTTGGGTAGTGCGGAGTATTGTGTGACGTTAGTGGTGATTTTGGCGACTTTTGGCATTTGTTTCATTTTCGATGGCATCTACAAATGGAAAAAAGTGATCCATGGTTTGGGATCACACAAAACTTCTATTTCTTAAAAAAAACATCTGATATATAAATTGTTACGTATGTTTTAAATGTTCAAAATAGAATATATACTATTTATGACTTCTAATAAAATAGAAAATAGAGTTGTTGGTTCCCAAATCATGGGCTGTGTTCTGGTTTGCAATGGTTAAATTTGTCCACTAGAGGTCAGTGTTTCTCCGAGGCCTCAGACACGTCGAACCATTTGAGACGATATTGAGACTGAGGCGTCACTGCTTCACGAGGCTCCGCCCATCACTAACTTTCTATTTACTGTGGCTCTTTGCATCTTTTCAAGTTTCGATTTTTTTTTTCTCTCTCTTAAAACGCATTCAAATTAGGGCTCATTACAAACAAATATTAAATAATATTTAAAATAGATTTGACAGATTGCTTTTTTTTTTTTTTTTTTTTACGTTGCGTCTGACACGTGACCGCCTCATCTGCGCGGGTCTAATGGCGGGAAAATGTCAAAATGCAAAACTACACGAAAATATGAAGATGAACGCAGGACATTTCTGGAAGAATGGGAAGAAGATCACTTCTTTATTGAGCGGAAAGGTAAATGTCTTTGTTTAATCTGCGATATCACATTTAATATCACATTTAAACAACCCGCGGACAAACTGACACAATGGCGAGTGGAACACGGCCCGAGCTCAAACACAGAGGAGAGTTTTTGAAACGGTGTTTGGTGGATGTAATTGAAACCTTGGCGCCAAATAATAAAAAAAAAACTTAATAGAATCCGCGTTTCTGCCTTAAAACACGTGAAATCACGTGAAGGAGCTGAACACAGACCTGATGTGCAGAGGATTAAACCGAGAGAGGCCACAAATCCCACTGACATCATCCTCCACCTCCCCAACAAGAAAATCTGTCATGATGACACCTGACTTATGCTTCTTCATATTTTAATATTCCATCAGTTTATATTATGCATTTATGTTTCTGAAGTGTGTTCAGTGTGTGTGTGTGTGTGTGTGTGTGTGTGTGTGTGTGTGTGTGTGGTGTCTGTGTCTGTGTGTGTGTCTGTCTTGGCAGGTCTGTGTGTGTGTGTGTGTGTGTGTGTGTGTGTGTGTGTCTGTCTTGGCAGGTCAGTGTGTGGTGTCTGTGTGTGTGTGTCTGTTTCTGCAGGTCAGTGTGTGTGTGTGGTGTCTGTGTGTGTGTCTTGGCAGGTCAGTATGTGTGTGTGTGTGTGTGTGTGTGTGTGTGTGTGTCTGTGTGTGTGTGTGTCTGTCTTGGCAGGTCAGTGTGTGGTGTGTGTGTGTGTGTGTGTGTCTGTGTGTGTGTGTCTGTGTGTGGTGTGTGTGTGTGTGTGTGTGTGTGTGTGTGTGTGGTGTGGCTCTTTGACTCTCACAGTTGAATATTTTGTCTCTTTGTGTGTAAGTTGTTGGCCGCTCCTGCTTTAGGTGAAACTCAAACACAATGTTGAGGTTAGAAAATAGACTTTTGTCCATTCTCCTGAACAGACAAGCAAAATAATTAATATTTGAACCTTGGAAATTCCAAATAGTTGAATTTTGAACATTTAGGATTTTAAAGGGTCTAAACATATAAATAAATACATAAATATATCCAGTTTTAAGTTTCCCCTCATACTCAGGACACAGACCGGATGTTTACATTTTATAAAGCAAAAATGTGAAAAGATCTGATGGAAAAAAAAATCTTTTAATGACATTTTCGCTATTTTTACGGATTTGTTGTTTATTTTATTAATTTTATATAATTTTTTCTCCGGGTGAGAGTTTTTCCGGTGGTTAGCAGGAGTTAGCAGGAGTTAGCCTGTTAGCCTGTTAGCATGTTAGCCCCGGCTGGAGCTCCTGTCCGGCTCTCTGAGCTCCGGCTCTCTGTCTCAGCTCCGGCTCCTCTCACCTCTTCCCGCCCACGTTCAGGTGGATGATGTCCCCGCTCCTCCCCGGGCTCGTCATCCTGTCCCCGGTGCGTCCTGTGGCTCTTTGGCCGCGTTTGTCGCTCTTTTGTCGGGGTTTTACTCCATGTTTGGAGGATCTGGGGCCGTTTGTTGTGGAGCAGCCACTTCCGGGATCCGCGGCTGTGGCGGGAAACAAAACCCGGACTGGAGCCGGTGACCCGCGGCAGAGGAGGGACAGAGGACACGAGAGGACAAAGAGAGACGGGGGCCGTGTCCCAATTCGCTAACTGTTAGCAACGATGAGTGCCTTCGCCCAGGCACTCATCGTTGCAGAAGCAATAGGCCCTACGCCCTGTAGGGGCTCGGGCCTAAGTATAAGATTCGAGTGATTTGTTCCCACTTCTAGTTACTAAATAACTTTAACAAAATAAACCTTGTTAAAACGTAATGACATTCATACATTCAGAGTCTATAAACCAGAGAACACTGATTAGTTGTACATAAAGTGGGATATTACAGTTCAACGATTCTGTATTTGGGCAGGTTTAATTTGATCCGTGGCTAAACCACTTTAATACCAGTAGAGGGCGCTGTTGTCCTTCTGTGTCTGGACAGTTCATCTTATTTTATTATTGTGAGGGATTTTCTAACAGTGCAGCTACATCAAACTGATATCATGATTTACTAATGTGAAGGTAAATGACACGTGCCACCACCACACACACACACACACACACACACACACACACACACACACACGCACACACACTCGCACATACACACACGCACACACACACACTCGCGCACACACGCACACACACACACAAACACACACACTCGCACACACACATACACACACACAAACACACACACACACAAACACTCGCACACACACACACACACACACATACACACACACACACAAACACGCACACACACACACAAACACTCGCACACACACATACACACACTCACTCACACACACAAACACACACACACACATACACACACACTCGCACACACACACACACACACATACACACACTCGCACACACACATACACACACATACACACACACACATACACACACACACACACATACACACACACACACACACACACTCTCTCTCTCTTATAAAATCTGTCACAGTCACATCTCAGACTCTTCTATCCTTTTCCTGAATCCGTTGTTTCATTTTTCTTTTTACCTGTGGATCATTAAATCTTCTGACTTTATGTTTCAGACTCTTGTTGCTCTTTGACTCTTACACCAGAAACAAACTTTATTACATTATTCTTATTATTGCAATATTTTTATGACAATAATTCATTATTATTATTATCATTATTGTCTGTGAATATCTGCACATTCATTTATTCAGTGTCTCTTCTTTTGTTTCCTCAAACCAGCCCAGAAGAAAGTTCTGTAAAATAAACCTGAGTCTGTCAGAGCTGCACATGTTTAATCCTCAAACTCACTGTACAGATCTTTATTCAGATTTAACAGTTTCATGTCGCTCTGTTGTATGTGACATAAACCAGTACGAACATTTGAACGTGTGTTGCGTAGCGGATGAACATTTTCTTCTATTTTTTGCGTAGGCGCGGAGCATGATAAGACAAAAGACAAAAGAACTGGTGGCGGACCTGAGGAGGACCAAAGCTGAAAACGGCAACTGCTATCACAACTTGAGATTGACGAGGTACAACACAAAATATGCTACGGCAGGACGCCAGGTCAGAGGGGAGTTAACATCAACTCCCCGTCCGGAGATTGGGTACGAAGCCCGAATTTGATTGCTCTATGACAAAGTTGACGTCGGGGCATCTCCCATTGACGCAATGTATTTTGACTTTTGTAGGTGGCGCTGTCGTGCCATTTTTTATGCCCAATGATGCACCATATAAAAAAATACATTTATTGGCAGACCTGAATTTTGGGCAAAATTTGGTGAGTTTTCAAATATGTTCAGGGGGTCAAATTCCTGTTCAAAGAGCAGAAGAAGAAGAAGGAATTAGAGCCGCAAGCGGCATCGAACGACCCTCGCGGGCCGCGCTTCGCACTCGGCCGACCGGGCACTCCCTGTAGGTGGCGCTGATTCATCACATGCCTCTGTTTTATTGTGGCTTTGAGCTGCATTTGTAGCCAAACCAAGCCAAAAGACATTGGGAGCACAGATGCACAAAATGCACCAACATGGGGTTTTCCAGGCATCGCCATGGCAACACCGTGCAAAATACAAGTTGGCACCTCGGACTTTTTTGCAGTATCTGTACTTTTACTCCACTACATTTTGAAGTGAAAAGTAAAAGTATTTTTATGATTGTGTGAGACCTGCTGAAAAGGCCGAGGTTTATTTTTAACACGTTCAGAATTTGAACAAAAATATACAAATAAAAACAGAACAAACTAAAGACATAAAATAAAATGAACATTTCCAAAGTGATTTTTGTACAGATTTGTTTTACACAGAGGAGGGTGAGTCTGTCAGAGACACTGAGGAGTCAGGAGACCAGAGCCCAAACCCAGGGAACAGAGGCTCAGTGGAGGTGGTGTTGGAGGTGGGGTTGGAGGTGGGGTTGGAGGTGGTGTTGAAGGTGTAGAGGTGGGTCAGTTGGTCAGAGGAGACTGTGTAGAAGGACAGAGATCCAGCAGGACAGTCCACAAACACTGAGACTGTCCCAGAAGAGGAGCAGGGCTGAGGGAGGGAGGTGTGTTTATGATTATGATGAACAGAGAAACCATCTTTAGAACAGAACAGACTCCAGGACTGATCATTGTGTCCAAACCAACTGTCATAACTGTCTCCTTTCCTTCTGATTCCTCTGTAAGACACTGATATATAAACCCTTCCACTCCACTGAACCTCCCAGTAACAGCGACCAGTCAGACCAGTGGAACACAGAATCTGAGGATAAATCGTCTCAAATCTGTCCTGATGATCTGGATACGGGTGATCCTTCCACACATATTTCACCTTCTTGTTGTTGTCAGACAGTTTGAGTTTTCTGTGAGCTGTGTTTGGATCCAGAGTGAGATCACAGAAATCTGATGGAGAGAAGACACAACACAGCAGCAGTTAGTCCCATGTGAGACACACATTTAATTATAGTTTAATATGAGTCAATCTGTTCATGAAAGATGGATTTAAAGTCAATTATTTATGATGTATTTGTATTATTCTGATTTTATTTGTGAATCGTTGCCGTCTTATATTTGTCTGTTTCTTTTGCATCAGCTCTATATTTCCTTTAGTTTCAGAGCCTCACACACGTCTGTTTCAGATTATTTTCAGTGTAAAACTGTTTATTTTTTTTATTTATGAGAGAAAAAAGCAACAGGACAAAACAACAGGACTCGACAAGAGATAGAAACAGACAAAAGAGACAAAGAAACAGACAAGAAAATGACAAACATGAAGCATTGTTAGATTAATGAGGATAAATCTTCCTTCAGGGTTTATGATTGTTGAATTATGCTGAAATATTATATTTTTATGTATTAATATTGACACACCACGTTGTTTCCTGTTGTGTGGTGAAAAGAATAGTGTATTGTATATTTTATTTTTTAAATCGTGTGGTTCTGTGTTTGCCAAGTGTATTTCTTGAAGAAAGCACATATCTGTCTGTAACTGAGCAGGATGATGAATAATTGTTCTTTTTTGTTCAGTACAGGCCTCGTACATTCAGGTTGTGAAGTTGAGTGTGTTCATAATCGGGGAGGGTCTTTTATTTTCAGTGGTATGTAGCGTTGCTCAGTTTAAGTTTGAGGGGGGTAGGAGAAGGTTGGGGAGGGGATTGTTTTCTTCGATGCACCAGGGAAATACCAGTGATACAGATCAAACATTTACATAACTACATGAATATGTTTAGTGCTCCAGATGGAGTCGTTCCATGTCACACACATATGGGTGAACTTAAGTGTTTGGATTAGAGGCTCAGATTCATGTGGCCCATGTGGCTCTGTGCAGCTTTAGTTTGGGGTGTGAGGACTTAAAACAGCCATGGGGTCACATTGGATTTTCTGAACAGTCCATCAGTGTAAAACTTGTCCACAGTGCAGCTCGTTTATTGTTTTTCCTGTGTTCTTTCAGAGTAGGACACAGTATTTTCCGTCATTTATTTCAGGAGGGAATTGGTCGTTCGTTCCAAACGTGGAGCCCTTCAGTTCTTTTCCCTTTATCAGCTCTTTGTGTTTAAAATGTTCAAAGCTACAATGGGTCTAGGTTTGTTGTCCAAGAACTTCCCAAAGTGATGAACTCCATGAAAAGTTATTTTTGTGCAGCGTCGGGGGGATTTTAAGATGTGCAGATATAAAGTTTGTGATGTCTCAGTGTCTTTTATACTTTCTGAGAGGCCTGTGAAGATCAGGTTGTGGCTCATAGATCTGGTTTGTGTATCTCAGATGTTTCCTTCATGTGTTTATTTTCCTTAAGTCCCGTGTCCATTTGTTCATTTAGTGCAGCGATCGACTGTTTCAGCCCGTGGTTTTCCTCCTGTAGAGCTACTCTGCTGTGATGTGTGACTCTAGGCTGTTGTGGATCTCCGATATGTCGTCTTTTATTGATAATAACAGTTTGAGTTTTTGGTCAGTACTTTCCACTGACCTTCATCTGTTGGAGATCATCAGTGTCCGTTGAAGAGTCTTTTTCCTCTTGTGTGGATTTGGAGCGTCAGATGTTAATGTCGTGGGTGAATCCATGATGAGCACAGGCCTGTTCAAATGTTTGTCAATGTAAGATTCTAACTTCAAAATGTCTGTATCCAAAAGTAGGTTTGTGTTTTCCAGGTTGTGATTGTCTGATCTGCACAGAGGGTTTGTGAAGAAGTGCAGGATTCAGTCGATACAAACCTTTTCACGTTTTATTTTATCTGTTTATATGAGCTGTAGGGGGCGCCATGTTTGATCTTGCCTCTGCTCCGACTCTCGAGAGACTCGCACCATCACGACTCTTTCTTTTGCATCAGCTCTATATTTCCTTTAGTTTCAGGGCCTCACACACGTCTATTTCAGATGATTTTCAGTGTAAAACTTGAGTTTGTTGCTGCAGTGACAAAGTGCAGCTCCAGTCTCTGACGTCACTCCACACATTCCTACACTCCTCTGTCTCCATGACACAGACTTTCTCCTTTAAAATGTCTCTATATGAATCAACAGTCACTTGTGCTTGTGTGTAGACAGTCCTGAGTCCAACAGCTGAGCCTGTGTCAGTGTGGCTCCAGGGCTCCTCCTTTGCTCCTCCTTTGCTCCTCCTTTGCTCCTCCTTTGCTCCAGCAGCAGTAGTTTGATGGGGCTTGGTGCTCCTCCTTTGCTCCCAGCAGCAGTAGTTCTGATGGGGCTTGGTGCTCCTCCTTTGCTCCTCCTTTGCTCCAGCAGCAGTAGTTCTGATGGGGCTTGGTGCTCCTCCTTTGCTCCAGCAGCAGTAGTTCTGATGGGGCTTGGTGCTCCTCCTTTGCTCCTCCTTTGCTCCAGCAGCAGTAGTCTGATGGGGCTTGGTGCTCCTCCTTTGCTCCAGCAGCAGTAGTTCTGATGGGCTTGGTGCTCCTCCTTTGCTCCAGCAGCAGTAGTTCTGATGGGGCTTGGTGCTCCTCCTTTGCTCCCAGCAGCAGTAGTTCTGATGGGGCTTGGTGCTCCTCCTTTGCTCCAGCAGCAGTAGTTCTGATGGGGCTTGGTGCTCCTCCTTTGCTCCTGCAGCAGTAGTTCTGATGGGGCTTGGTGCTCCTCCTTTGCTCCAGCAGCAGTAGTTCTGATGGGGCTTGGTGCTCCTCCTTTGCTCCAGCAGCAGTAGTTCTGATGGGGCTTGGTGCTCCTCCTTTGCTCCAGCAGCAGTAGTTCTGATGGGGCTTGGTGCTCCTCCTTTGCTCCAGCAGCAGTAGTTCTGATGGGGCTTGGTGCTCACAGGGGCTGAGACATGTGGCTCTGTGTTTCAGGAGCTTGTTCACAGCTTCTGTCCTTTTGCCAGTGTTTGTGTGATATCTGTTGTTGTTCTAGTGATGAGGAGGACTGGCAGCAGAGGCACAGCTCAGAGGAGAACAGGGGATTGGTTTAAATCCACTGTCTCCAGAAGAAGAATGAAGATCACTGTTGTACATGTTTGAGCTGAAACATGAGTGCAGTTACACAGCTCCAGACTGGACTCTTCAGGATCTGCTTTAAGAAGAACTCTGGATTCAGTCATGGACACAGCTGTGGACCTCACAGTCTGAGTCTCTCACACAACAATATATCTTCTATGTGAGGCTCCTGGGACCATTTTATACATTTAAATAAGTGTCTGTTTCAAATGGAGTAAAATCAACACTTACACTTTCTGAGTCCTGGAGTTAACCTCTGAGCTCCAGCATGATCCAGTCTGAAACACATGACATCAGACTGAAACACACATCAGACTGAAACACATGACATCAGACTGTGGGCTTTTAAACAGAATAGTTTCATATGGGCCTTTAAACAGAATAGTGTGACGTTGTAACGTGTGGTAGTGGTCAGGCAGAGGGCGCTAGCTACAGTCATTAACATGTGCTCTGGGACAGAAGAAGAACAAGACTTACTTTGATTTCCTCTGATACTTGGTTTTTTTTTCACATTTATAAACCAAACAATGCCAGGTCTCCCACGGCAACAAGAATCAGACATGAAAGAGATGAGTCTGTTTTATACCTGTACCACACATTACTTGAGCTGTAGAGCCACAGGTGTGTGTCCATAACACAGCACTTAAGTGATGACCTTTGACCTTACAGTACATTACAAATAGAGATGCGCCACCATATGGTGCTATCAGGTACTACAACAGTACAAGACTACACCAGGATCATAGTGAGCAGAAAGGAGCAGCAGACACAGGACAAGCACAGGACTTAGCTGTATCTCTGTATATATCTCCTCATCCTCAACACGTGCTCAGGTTAGAGACCCAGTCCTGTCAGAACCCCACCCTGAGTCCTGCACAGTGACCCTCAGATCCAGACTGAGACCAGGAGAAGGACCAGGTCTAAACCCAAGATCCAGGACTCAGCCGAACCCCATCTTGCTCTGGTAGAGTCCTGACACCTCTGTCTTTAAGGCTCAACAGACACCATAGTAAAAGTATTACTACAAATACTAGTTGTACTTCTACTACTATTAATGGTACTACTAGAGCTGCTGCTGGTGCATAACATAGAGGTATGATCACCTTAGTTCATTTGAACTGACAGAGAGAACACTTTTGTTGCTCTCACCTGACAGACAGCAGGGGACAGTCTCACCTGACAGACAGCAGGGGGCAGTCTCACCTGACAGACAGCAGGGGGCGCTGGTCCTGTAGAGCGGTCAGGAGCTCTGCTGAGGGTCCTGGATGGTTGTAGCTCAGGTCTAACTCTCTCAGGTGGGAGGGGGCGGAGCTCAGAGCTGAGGCCAGAGCAGCCCCGCCCCTCTGTGAGACCAGACATCCAGACAGCCTAAAGACACAGCATTACACTCATGTGGACACAAGGGGGCAGAGTGCATCATGGGAGCATCTCACCTGAGAGTCTCCAGTCTGCAGGGGGCGCTCTTCAGTCCAGAACACAGCAGCTCCACTCCTGAGTCCTGGAGGTCGTTGTTACTGAGATCCAGGTGTGTGAGACTGGAGGAGCTGAGGACTGAGGACAGAGCTTCACAGCTTCTCTCTGACAGGTTACAGCTGCTCAGTCTGGAGAGAGAAAACATTGTTTATGTAGAAGTTGAATCAAACCATCCTCTGTTAAACAAAGTTACTCACAGAGCTTTGTTGGAGGCCTTGACCACTGGCAGCAGCCTCAGGAGAGCCTCCTCTGAAGCAGAGTATTTCTTCAGCTCAAACTGCTCCAGATCTTCTTCTGATGACAGTAAGATGAAGGCCAGAGCTGACCACTGAGCAGGAGACAGTCGACCTTCAGACAGATGTCCTGACCTCAGGTACTGTTGGACCTGCTCCACCAGAGAACGGTCATTCAGTTCATTCAGACAATGGAGCAGGTTGATGCTCCTCTCTGCAGACACATTCTGACTCAACTTCTCCTTGATGTACTCAGCTGTTTTCTGATGGGTCCGGGAGCCTTTACCTGTCAGTTTCAGCAGACCTTGTAGAAGGCTCTGATTGGTCGACAGTGAAAGACCCAGGAGAAAGCGGAGGAGCAGGTCCAGGTGTCCATTTGGACTCTGTAAGGCCTGGTCCACAGCTGACTGGTAAAACTGGATTGATTTGCTGGTACCTGTCAGTGAAGTTTGTTTCTCTGAGAGCAGGTTGAGCCCAGTGTTGATGAAGGTCTGACGGACGTGAAGAGCAGCCAGAAACTCCTGCACACTCAGATGGATGAAGCAGTAGACCTTGTCCTGGTACAGGCCTGGCTCCTCTCTAAAGACCTGTGTGAACACTCCAGAGTACACTGAGGCCGCTGCAGCGTCCAGCCCACACTCCCTCAGGTCACAGTCGTAGAAGATCAGGTTTCCTTTCTGCAGCTGCTCAAAGGCCAGTTTTCCCAGAGACTTCACCATCTTCCTGGTCTTTGGACTCCAGTGTGGGTCTGTCTCAGATCCTCCTTCATACTTGATGTTCTTGACTTTGGCCTGAACCACCAGGAAGTGGATGTACATCTGAGTCAGGGTCTTGGGCAGCTCTCCTCTCTCTCTGCTTTTCAACACATGCTCCAGGACTGTGGCAGCGATCCAGCAGAAGACTGGCATGTGGCACATGATGTGGAGGCTTCTGGACGTCTTGATGTGGGAGATGATTGTGTCGGCCTCGTCTCTGAACCTCTTCCTGAAATATTCTTCTTTCTGTGGGTCGGTGAATCCTCTGACCTCTGTCACCCATGGAGACGCACTCAGCAGGGATCTGATTGGCTGCCGCAGGTCGTGTGGTTATCCAGAGGCGAGCGGAGGGAAGCAGGATCCCCCTGATGAGGTTTACCAGCAGCACGTGCAGTGAGGTGGACTCTGTGGGGTCAGTTAGGGCCTTGGTTTTGGTGAAGTCCAGAGGAAGTCTGCACTCGTCCAGACCGTCAAAGATGAAGAGCACCTGGAGGTCTTCAAAGCTGCAGAGTTCTGTTTGTGTTTGACTAAAGAAGTGATGAACAAGTGTCACCAAGCTGAAGCTTCTCTCCTTCAGCACATTGAGTGCTCTGAAAGTGAACGGGAACAGCAGCTGTATGTCCTGGTTGGCTTTGCCTTCAGCCCAGTCCAGACTGAAACTCTGAGTGAGCACTGTTTTCCCGATGCCAGCACTCCCTTTGTCAGCACTGTTCTGATTGGTCCATGTGTGTGAGCTGGGCCTTTAAACATGTCTTCACATGTGATGACTGTCTCTGCTGGGCCTGGTTTCCTGGAGGCTGTTTCCATGTGTCTGACCTCATGTTCCTGGTTGACCTCTGAAGACCCTCCCTCTGTGATGTAGAGCTCTGTGTAGATCTGATTCAGAAGGGTGGGGTTTCCTGCTTTAGCGATGCCCTCAAACACACACTCAAACTTCTGCTGCAGGTTAGACTTCAGTTTATGCTGATAATCTCCAGAATAACTCCCTGAATAACTCCCTGAATGAAGACAACAGATACAGGCCTGAGTCTCAGAGAATATAAAATGACTGTGAGAACCTTGTTAAATGTGTTAAATGGTCCTACTGCTTCTCAGACGCTCAGCCAGCTCCTTCTGCTTCATCCTCCTCAGGAAGTTCAGTGTGATCTTCAGAACAGCCTCACTGCTGCTCCTCTGCTCTTCATCCTCATCTGGCTCTAAGAATTCTGGGTAATCTGTACTCAGAACCTTGTGGAGCTTCTTCAGCTCCTTCTGGACAAAAGTGAAGATGTCCTCCTCCAGAAGCTGAACAGACACATTATAAACAACACAAATGCAGTCAGTGTCAGATCTGTGTGGAACAAGTTCTCATCCATCTGAACATTTACAAACTTTAGTGACAGACCTTAAATATGGAGTCCAGCTGTGTCTGATGGTGCTGACCACTGGAGACCTCTGGACCCTGCTGCTCCACTCTGTGAGAGAGACTCATCAAACACTTATGTTCATTTCAATAGTTTTATTCAACACTTGTGTAAACTCACGGGTCTGTGGCAAAATTATGTGGATGTTCCATAGACCAGTCACTCCTGAGGGACTCACAGATGGGACCAGGTTCAGACGGAGGATGTTTCTGGTGGATCCTGAGACACAGAAGAAAACACACTTCAGTCACAGTGACTCTTCTTAACACTTGTGTTCACCTCACTCCAGAATCTATCGTCACATACAATGTGTTTTAGCTCATTGTGTGGTTCAGTTTTACACAAACACAAACTGTCGACACTGTTGTGATAAAGTCATTAAGATTGTCCAGACTGTTCACCATAGTGTTACCGGGAGTATACTGTAGGGGTCGCTGCAGTCACATTCTGTTCTCTACGACATACAGTCTGTACATAGACTGGATGTATGAATAGACAGAGCTAATCTGCAAACCGCCTCGTTCCAAATAGGATGTGAGCATCGGGGCGCTTTAGGCTCCGCCTCCAGTTCACTTCACATTAGTGAACTGTGGCCCCTCTCTCTGTAACTGCTGCTGATTCTGTGAAGCTCTTTGAATCACTTTGTGTATCAATTGTGTTTTAATAACCTTGGCAGAGGGCCATGGCAGTTTTATCTGAATTATTAAAGTCAGTTGGTTTCTTCCTTTCCTGAAAGAAGTTTGTCGACTGTTGGCTCTTTTCAGAGTCCATTTTAATCCAGTTTCAGATCAAAAGTGTCTCTGTTGGAGAAACACAGTCGTTAAAGGCCTGTGACTTGAGCAGGTCCAGTGGGTGATGGGTCTGGACTAGGATCTCATAGAAGGACTTTTGTAGGACAAAGACATAAGTGTGTTGCATTTCCTGCTGCTGAGACGAGCATGAAGTTCCTCCTCACAGTCACAGAGTCATCTGCAGCTCTTACACTTATGTTGAGTTTAAGAAAAAACAAGTCGTCCACATCATTCTAAAAAGGCTGTGAACATAAAGTCCTGACATTATGAGGTGAGTCTGACTTACTCTGGACCATGTTTTCTTTTAAAGTTCATATATCGTCCCATAGAGTCATCACTCTTGAATGAGACGGCGCTGGGCCCAGGAGCAGCTCTGTGGACACAGATGGAGCAGTGGCTTTAGTCTGAGCTCATGGAGAACAGTGGTGGAGTGTTAGTGATCCTCTCTTACCTGTGAGCTTTTTTAGAGGGAGGGGCTCCGTCCTCTCTGGTCTCTCTCTGATCCATGGTCAGTCCAGGGTCATGTGACCTCAGACCCTCAGGAGGAGGCGACGCATGAAGCCCACTGCAAAAAGTCCACTCTAAATCAAACATGTCGCTGCAGTGTTGTTTTTGTGTGTAAATGTGTTGTTGTAATGGTGGAGTCACAGATGAATGGTTTTGGTTTCACTTCAGCTGCACTGTGGACGTGGTCACATGACATTCCTGCCATGAGCCTCGTGTTCAAGACTTTTATTACAGTGAAATTAAACTCTAGACTTTGAACTTTATGTAACCAAGTAAATCCAGGAAATACTTTCTACGGCTCAAGAAAACCTCACCACTAGATATAGCAGAAATAAAGAGAAATAAAAAATACAGCTCAAAATGTAATGAAATATTAATTAATGCCTTACACTTGTAATGCGCTTTATCAAAGCGCTACACTGAAGTCATTATTCGTTCACGCCACACTTGGTGATGGTAAACTACTATTGTAGCCACAGCTGCCCTGGGGTAGACTGACGGAAGCGAGGCTGCCAGTTTGCGCCATCGGCCCCTCCGACCACCACCAATCATTCACACACACACACCACTTTCATACTAGGCAATGTGGGTGAAGTGTCTTGCCTAAGGACACAACGACAGAACTTGGTCCGAGCTGGACTCGATCCTCTGACCTTCGGGTTGGGAGACCAATGCTCTAACCACTGAGCCACTGTCGCCCCACTGTCTAAATAATTAGAGACGAAAAAGACACAGAATGAACCAAAAGACACGACCAAAACCAAAGAAAGTCTCATTTTAGTTGAATCCACAGCCCAAAAGTCCAAATCACTGCCAGAAGATTAAAGCAAATCTTTATAAATATGTGTCAAATAAAAGTCATTTAAGACCATTAAAAGCACAATTATGTTTTTTTACAAGAACAAGGCCTATAACCAGGAAATAAACCAGGAAATAAACCAGGACTAAACCAGGACTAAACCAGGACCAACTCAGGACTAAACCAGGTCTAAACTCAGTGTTAAATAGAATCAAACTAGTAAAACCTGAGTGAATCCGAAGAGTCCAAAGTGTCTCAGAGTGACGTGCGTAGTTGTAGAAGTGTCTTGGGTGTGAGGCACCTGTAGTGACTCAGAGCCGCTCCTATTGGCTGCAGTCCAGGTGGGCGGGGCTTCATTGGGTTTAGTCCAGTACTGACACTTGAAACTACTGCATTTATACTTCCTGTTCTGTGTAATAGGACCAGTGACTGTTCCACTGTTGATTCTGTAACTTTCTGTTGCTTAAATCAACAGTTTTGATAAACCCTGTGAGGTCACTGATGCTGTGATTTAGAACTGTACAAACATTTAAAAGTGAATTTAATTAAAGTTATATTAAGAGTGAATATGATGGTGGATCCCCGTCCAAAGTCCTGGAGGAAGACAACGTGAACACAAGAGGGCAGCACCTGTCTCTATGGTGCTGTTCACTCCCATGTGACTCTTCTTTTCCTCTGTTGCCTTCATGAACAGCATAAAACTAGGAATCTGTGAAATTCAATCAAAATGTTACATATTATGATGGATTATACTTTTATTTCTTGTACTTTTATAGTTATTCGTGTGTATTTTCCCACAGCCCTGAACGCAGTGATGCTTTTAGCTTTAGCCAAAACATGTACCACGTGCAGCTAAAGCAGCACAGAACTATGAAAATATAAAACTAAACTTTATTTATCCAAGTGTGAGAACAAAGAGAAGAAATAGTGAAGGAGCAGTTCAGAGAGACAGATGTGGCCCAAAAGATGTGAGTGTACATGCTAACGCTGTAGCATGTTAGCTTAAGGGCTAGCATACCGGTTACTTTAAGTGTTAGCATGTTATCTTAAATGTTAGCATGTTAGTTTAGGTGAAATAGGTGGAGTGTTTTCTGATCGTCTCATTTGTTTTCACGAGGAACATTATGTAAAAAAAGGGACAAACTAATGTGGCAAAGACGTGAAATGAAAGAGAAAATGTTCAAGTTTGTAAAAGTTCTGTTTGTTTTCCTCTAAAAGTTTGGACACTCGTCTCATTCAAGGTTTTTCTTCTTCGAACGATTCTTATAGTCGTGAGCTGGTCAGGGATTGTGTTTTTTGTTCTTTCGTTAAAAACAAATCAAAACCTGTTTGAATAATAATGTCCTGCTCATAAACTCTATATAAATGGATCTGTTCAAAGTCTGATCTGCTCCAAACTCATGTTTTTAGTGACACTTTGAACATCTGAAAAGTCCAGAGTGTCTCTTTATGTGCACGATGCTCCGTGGCCTGTAGGGGGCAGCACTGTGTTGCTTTTATTGCTCCATTTCCTGTTGTGACGTCAACAAAACCTGATGTTTGACTTTTAGTTCACTTTATATGTGACTTAAAGGTGCAGTTTGTAACTTTTCTGATGAAGGGTCCACCACCTGCTTGTGGTGTTATAGTTCTGCCTAGAATGTTCCCCAGTACGGCATTAAACCGATCCACAAGACAAGCAGGGCGAGGGACAGGTCAGCTCTATGGAGAAGCACATGCTCTTCAGGGGATTTTTGAGACGGGTCAGTGTAATGCCACACTGTGGAACATTCAATAAGACGAGCAGAAACGTGACATTGTGCTTCTTCAAAATCTTCTTCTTCCTCCAGTGGAATCCCTCCTTCTCCATCTGCAGGATCTTCTCTCTCGCAGAAGAACGTAGAAAGGAGCGTTCTCTTGGTAGGATCTGGAACCAGGGACTCGATGTGTTTCATTTCAGATTCGTCGTCATAGCGCCCGAGTGCATCCGCCAGTATCTTCTCAGACACGATTCCTCCTGGTTCTCCAGATCCTCGATGCCTCGACTCTCTGGTCACTTCCATTTCGATGTTAACGTGCTTGTTCTCGTCTTCCAGGTCTGAGATGAACTGCTCCTCTTCTCCATCTGTGTTTGAATCATCTCCACCGAGTCCTTCAGGTCTTTGTCTTTTTCATCGTCGCCACATTCGTCGAGATGGCCGTCGTCTTCTTCATCTCCTCAGACGATGCGACACTTTCTCGTCCGGTATAGGGCCGTTTTCTTCAGTCGCAGTGAGGCGTTAGCATCAGCATTAGCCTCGTCTACAGGTGGCGCTGTGCTAGTTTGATTCTTAGTATTTATCCTGGTGGTAGATGCTCCTTTGAAACGGGGCTTTACTGGTACCTGACGTCCTCGTGGTTTCAGATGTAGTTTCCCGCTCAGCAAAGACGACAAAAATCCCGACTTTATTGGAAGAGTGTGGCTCAAAAGTTGTGATTTGAAGAATGTGTTTCAGGGGCTCGGCCGTTTCCTCTCGACTGTGACGCTCGGTTCATTTTAAACGGTTTGCTGTGGTCCAAAGTTATTCCTGTTAAATATTTGAATGTTTCTAAGTGTTTGAAAAAGCCTGAAGTTAAATGTTTCTATGTCGTCGTCTTTAAACCTGCAGGACTGAGCTGCACAAACACAGACCAAACCTGCGGATAAGGCTGAGCTGTTATCTGCACAAGGACAAGCTCCATTTTCAACCAGGAGGAACATCTGGAGCTGAACACTGCAGACTGGAGTCACTCACAAAGGTGCGTTTCCATGGAGACGAGCTGTACGTCCTCTCACTGTGGAACATTTAAGACTCACATCAGCAGCTCAGAGGAGGATTTAGAATGTTAAGAAGGAGGTTGACATGCAGGAGTCATTTTAATGTTGTTTTCGTATTGGGTCAAAAGAGGACACTGTTTCGTATTGGTCAAATGCAGAGGACAGAGTTTCATATTGGGCCAAATGCAGAGGACACTGGGTCAAATGCTGTTTGGGTCAAATTGGGACAAATTGGGTCAAATGCAGAGGACACTGTTTAATTTGGGTCAAATGCAGAAAGGACACTGTGTTTCATATTGGGTCAAATGCAGAGGACACTGTTGTATTGGGTCAAATGCAGAGGACACTGTTTCGTATTGGGTCAAATGCAGAAGGACACTGTTTTAATTTGGGTCAATGCAGAGGACACTGTTTCGTATTGGGTCAAATGCAGAGGACACTTTTAATTTGGGTCAAATGCAGAGGACACTGTTTCATATTGGGTCAAATGCAGAGGACACTGTTTCGTATTGGGTCAAATGCAGAGGACACTGTTTTAAATTGGGTCAAATGCAGAGGACACTGTTTTATATTGGGTCAAATGCAGAGGACACTGTTTTAATTTGGGTCAAATGCAGAGGACACTGTTTTAATTTGGGTCAAATGCAGAGGACACTGTTTCGTATTGGGTCAAATGCAGAGGACACTGTTTCGTATTGGGTCAAATGCAAAGGACACTGTTTTAATTTGGGTCAAATGCAGAGGACACTGTTTCGTATTGGGTCAAATGCAGAGGACACTGTTTCATATTGGGTCAAATGCAGAGGACACTGTTTCGTATTGGGTCAAATGCAGAGGACACTGTTTCATATTGGGTCAAATGCAGAGGACACTGTTTTAATTTGGGTCAAATGCAGAGGACACTGTTTCGTATTGGGTCAAATGCAGAGGACGCTGTTTCATATTGGGTCAAATGCAGAGGACACAGTTTCATATTGGGTCAAATGCAGAGGACACTGTTTCATATTGGGTCAAATGCAGAGGACACTGTTTCATATTGGGTCAAATGCAGAGGACACTGTTTCATATTGGGTCAAATGCAGAGGACACTGTTTCATATTGGGTCAAATGCAGAGGACACTGTTTCGTATATTGGGTCAAATGCAGAGGACACTGTTTCGTATTGGGTCAAATGCAGAGGATACTGTTTCGTATTGGGTCAAATGCAGAGGACGCGGTTTCGTATTGGGTCAAATGCAGAGGACGCGTTTTCGTATTGGGTCAAATGCAGAGGACGCTGTTTCGTACTGGGTCAAATGCAGAGGACACTGTTTCGTATTGGGTCAAATGCAGAGGACACTGTTTCGTATTGGGTCAAATGCAGAGGACACTGTTTCGTATTGGGTCAAATGCAGAGGACACTGTTTCGTATTGGGTCAAATGCAGAGGACACTGTTTCGTATTGGGTCAAATGCAGAGGACACTGTTTCGTATTGGGTCAAATGCAGAGGACACTGTTTCGTATTGGGTCAAATGCAGAGGACACTGTTTCGTATTGGGTCAAATGTAGAGGACACTGTTTCGTATTGGGTCAAAATGCAGAGGACACTGTTTCGTATTGGGTCAAATGCAGAGGACACTGTTTTAATTTTGGTCAAATGCAGAGGACACTGTTTTGTATTGGGTCAAATGCAGAGGACACTGTTTTGTATTGGGTCAAATGCAGAGGACACTGTTTCGTATTGGGTCTAATGCAGAGGACACTGTTTCGTATTGGGTCTAATGCAGAGGACTCTCTGTTTCGTATTGGGTCAAATGCAGAGGACACTGTTTCGTTGGGTCAAATGCAGAGGACACAGTTTTCGTATTGGGTCAAATGCAGAGGACACTGTTTTTTGTATTGGGTCAAATGCAGAGGACACTGTTTCATATTGGGTCAAATGCAGAGGACACTGTTTCGTATTGGGTCAAATGCAGAGGACACAGTTTCATATTGGGTCAAATGCAGAGGACACTGTTTTAATTTGGGTCAAATGCAGAGGACACTGTTTCGTATTGGGTCAAATGCAGAGGACGCTGTTTCGTATTGGGTCAAATGCAGAGGACACTGTTTCATATTGGGTCAAATGCAGAGGTTTCGGGCGATGGCGGGTCACTTAAAGATGTAGAACCGGGCGTAGAACAAAAACAGGAGAGTAAAGATTTGAACAAAAAGATAAAACATTTATTTAACAAAAAAGTGACTAAAATGTGAAGAAATGAAAATGTGAATTTAAAATAAAGTATAAAAAAGTGAAGATTCCATGTCCCACAGACTCTGCAGAGGGACTAGAGCCGTTTGACATGTGCCCCTCATTATTGTGTCAGTTTATTCATACAGGCGCCATTTTGAGGACTTTTACCCCTGAAAAGACACAGTTTATAGTTTTGAATAGTTGTTTGCCCCTGTGCTCATGTCCCGTCTCTGTGAAGCCCTTGGATCGTCCTTTAGAATGTTCTGAAACCTGCTGTTCTGTTCTGTTCGTTCTGAAGTTCATGTTAGAACTGAGTTAAATGTCAGAACGGCGCCACCAACAGGATCCTGCTCCATTCATCCTGTTGGTGGCGCCGTTGTGTGAAGGAGCTGCTGTTCCTGAATAACTCTATTAACTCTAACACAGATTTACATCACCATGTTACTTTTTATTGTTTGGAAAATTCACCCAAAACAACGTATTAACATGTTTGTTAAGCCCCTCCCCCTTCAGAGCACGACCACAACCAGCTGCATCTAATGAAACGACTGCACATCACACCAGGTTTGTCACGTCATAGTGACAGTTTTATCATGTGTTTGTACATTTATGGAGGATTGTCGTGTGGAGCATGGGTGATGTGGGCTTGTGGGCGGAGCCTCGTACGTGGGTGATGTGGGCTTGTGGGCGTAGACTTGTACATGGGTGATGTTGGCTTGTGGGAGGAGCCTCGTACATGGGTGATGTCGGCTTGTGGGCGGAGCCTCGTACATGGGTGATGTAGGCTTGTGGGCGGAGCCTCGTACATGGGTGATGTGGGCTTGTGGGCGGAGCCTCGTACATGGGTGATGTAGGCTTGTGGGCGGAGCCTGGTACATGGGGGATGTAGACTTGTGGGCGGAGCCTCGTACATGGGTGATGTAGACTTGTGGGCGGAGCCTCGTACCTGGGTGACGTAGGCTTGTGGGCGGAGCCTCATACGTGGGTGATGTAGACTTGTGGGCGGAGCCTCGTACCTGGGTGACGTAGGCTTGTGGGCGGAGCCTCGTACATGGGTGATGTAGACTTGTGGGCGGAGCCTCGTACCTGGGTGACGTAGGCTTGTGGGCGGAGCCTCGTACATGGGTGATGTCGGCTTGTGGGCGGAGCCTCGTACATGGGTGATGTAGACTTGTGGGCGGAGAGCCTCGTACCTGGGTGACGTAGTCTTGTGGGCGGAGCCTCGTACATGGGTGATGTAGACTTGTGGGCGGAGCCTCGTACCTGGGTGACGTAGTCTTGTGGGCGGAGCCTCGTACATGGGTGACTTCGGCTTGTGGGTGGAGCCTCGTACAGGGGTGATGTAGGCTTGTGGGCGGAGCTTTGGACAGAATCTTACTGCTAACCATAAGGATGTTTGATTCGGGCCCTGGAGAGATCTCTAGATGACTCAAACATGACTCTCAAACCTCTTCAGACGTGTTTTTGAGGTTATAACGTGGTAAATGATTCTGCATAATCCTCCCTCTTTAATGTCACATTTGAAAGGAGCTGAACTCAACAGGACACTTGAAAATACATTTAGGTGTTTTGTCTGTTGAAGATTCAAACTAAATTCATTTGTCAAATAAATAAACACATGAAAAAGTGTTTGGATTTTAAAAGAAGAGAACAGTCCAACGAGGTTCATTTGGCCTTATAAAATATTCCTCTTTCAGACAAAACCAAACTTTGGTCTGAAAAAAGAAGAAGAGAAGGACAGAAATGTGCAAAATAAACTTAAATGGAACCGATCTAACTCCAGTTTGAGAAATACTTAAGAACCAAAAGTGTAAGAGAATAAAATAAAGGACTAAACTAATAAACACATAGAACTCTGCACGTCCACATTATACATCGTCTTTTTACTGATATAAAAGTAGAATTTGGGTTGGACACTTTCTAAATAATCCACAGCACATTCAAAGTTCACCAGTTTAACAACAAAATGAAGAAGACCAAGAGGAACAATCTGAACTGTTCCAAGGGGATGAAGAGGAAGAGCACGCTGCCATCTAGAGGTGCAAAGTGACACTGCAAACACATGATTCATGATCACATTCAAACCAGCACAAGCTCATTTTTACCACTGCAGGACATTTGTACTCCAGAAGGGGGCAGCACACTTCTTTTGAGACTCATTACAAATCAGACACTTCGGCCCCTGTCTCTTGTCCCACTCAGACTGATAAAAAGTGACATTTACACACAGGATAATTCAGGAGTTTGTGTGAGTTGTGTCTTTCGGGGTTTAATCTGTGGTGATTCAAATCTCTGTGTGCGTTACCATGGATACGACCTGAACATCATGTGGTGTTATTGCAGTTTTTATCTCTGAGCTCACATTTTCAGAGTCTGTCCCTCCATGTCCTACACATTTTTATACTTCACTTTTGTCTCCAGTTTGAGACGGTCACTCTCCCTTTGAGTTTCTTTAAATGTATAATCTGATCCTCGTGTCGGCCGTGTTCACCTTCTACACTTTGCCAACTTATACTTGGAACAATTTGAACAGGAGGCATTGGCCTCATTTCCAGGTACTCCACTCACACATTGGTACTGATATGTGGATGATAACTGGACTAAAATCAAAATTCAAGATCTGGAGCCCTTTACTGCACATATTAATGCTGTGGATCCTAACATCAAGTTCACATGGGAAAAAGAAGAGAACAAACTGGACTACTTAGACTGTGCAGTAACAATAACAGAGGACCAGTGTCTCCAGGTAGAAGTTTTCAGGAAGCCCACACTGACCAATACCTGCTGTTTGATTCACACCATCCACTGCAGCATAAACTCAGAGTGATCCGTACATTACAGCACAGAGCTCCACTAACACAGAGGGAAAAGTGAAGGAGGAGCAGCACGTGGAGAAAGTCCTCTCTGCTTATGGACATAAAAAATGGGTCTTCAATAGATCTAAGAGAGACAAAAAACAAAAAAACAGGGAATCTGAACCTAGAAGGAAGGTGTAACCATTCCATACACAGCAGGTGTGTCTGAAAAACTTCAGAGGATTTTCAGGCAGTATGAGATTCTGTCTTTTTCAAACCCACAAACACTAAGACAAAAACTGGTTCACCCTAAGGACAAAATCCCAAGCCACAAACAAAGTAACGTAGTCCACTCTCTATTCAGTGTAGTGAAGAGTGCAGTGAGCGTTACATTGGAGAAACTAAACAGCTACTCCACACGAGAATGTACCAACACCGGCGTGAGAGTTCCTCTGGACCCCAGTCCGCCGTGCATCTACATCTGAAAGACACAAACCACTCCTCTGAAGATAGTGAAGTTCAGATCTGAGCCAGAGAAAAGAAATGTTTTTAGAGGAGAGTTAAAGAAAGAGAATCCTTCTTTAAACAGAAATGGGGGCCTGAGACATAATCCCTCCCCCATCTACAACTCCATCCTCAGACCCAGAACAAAGAGAACAATATCAGGGTCGTTAAGGGTTGAATAGGGTAGCTCCAGCTGAAACTACAGACAATAGTTGTTTACAGTTTCAGTGTAGTTAGCTCCTCCCTGCAGATAGATTTAAGGCAGTGGTCACCAGCATCTGACCAGAACTGAAGAAGTGTCTTGGATGAGCAGCGAAACGTCTTCACTCCTACAACGATTTGTCCAGTGACAGATTTGAACTTGAAAAGAAGACATGTCTCTACTTTCATTAAAAACAAGTCTGATGCTCTTTATCCTTTCTTATTAATTGAGGAATGAGGACAAGTTATTTTATGCTGAGACAAACTCTCCCTGACGCCTGAGGGCTAAGTGAAAACAGCCACAGAAAACATGTTATTCATGGGTTACATTGAAATAATTCCTTCCTGATTTCAATATTTTGTGAGGACCTTTCCCCGTTCAAAAGACACAGTTTTTATTTGAATTGCGCAATTGCTTAGAAATCCTTATGCCTGAAAGCCATGAATGAAGCAGTTATACAGAAATATGTTAAGGTACTTTGATGTTTGTTTGCCCCTGACAAGGTTACTTAACAGTAAAAATGTGTTTATGTATGTGTGTATTGTTGGGGTTTGTGTTCTATCGAAAAATGAGCAAGATTCAAAAAGTTCAAATTTACCAAAGGTTTATTCCCCTAACAGTGGAATGTAATGCAGAGCTCTGGGTCAGACTCTGGGTCAGACCATTGTCCCTAACAGCCTCCGGACACAGGACTTAACCCAGGTGCTCTGACTGCCGCCTGTCAATAGACCCACAGGTAAAAAACAACAATCATGAATATGCAGATAATATGTTCAGCAGTCTTTCACTTCTCTCTGTATGTGGATGAGAGGTCACATTGGTCTGTTTTCCCACAGCCAACTCCATCCCTGAGCGTCCGTGAGCGGATGACTCCCTTTTACTCCCCTAACTTTGGGGATGTTTCCGTCCGGTATCAGATAAACCTGTTCATAAACACATTCCAACGGACCAAGCTGCATCCTGTTTGAGACAATATCAAGTGTTTCCCGGTGCAAACATTAAAGTACTCAGTATAAGAATTAAAGTAATTCTATGACTCCAGTGTTCAAGCAATACAACCAATGTGTGACTTCAGTGTTTTCATAAGCATTAAAGTAACATAAGTAATATAACAATTCAGTGTTCATGTGAGTGTGTGTGTGCGCCTGAAAAGCTTTATTAATTGGTCATATTCTTAATTTCCCCCTTTTGACCTTTACTAACAGGTCATCACCTCAAGCAGGGTGTGATTGTGCGGTTTCTGGTCCTCCCCGACACTCCCGACAGGCCGAATGACATATTGTCCTTTGGGGTCCGGGAGAACGGTGCTGTTAATAACCTTAATACACAGAGTTTGAATACAGGGAACACAACAAAAGCCTACCATTGCAAAACCCGATAATATAGCAAAAAATGAGGTGAATAACAAAACACTAAGTCTTCCCATTTTCCCAACATATTGTCTAACCAGTCGCTGAAGGGGTTGTTTACTCCTGCTGCATCATGCATCTCCCTGGAGAACATGCTCGGTCCTTCCAAGGCCTTGGTCACCGATCCATCTGGGGCTGTATTATTAGTGAGAAAAGTACAAAAAACACCTCCCTGTTCTGCTAAGAGCCTATGTAGGGCCACAAACCTCTAGAGCATCTCTGGTTAGGTTACTAAGTCTTAACAAATTATAATAAATGTAATGAATGCGGTCCACATTTTTGTTGGGCATAATTGGAAACAGTGCAGAGATTATGGGTATGTTTTCAAAACCAACTGCTATTTGATCTCATCTGGAAGTCCTCTAGGGATGCCAATAGCATCAGTATAAGTGGGATTGCTGCTGCCTAGTAGACCTGGCATTACTGATCTTTTAGACCTCTGGGGGTTGGGAAGAGTCTGACTAAGATGTCCCCAGAGGTTGATGGGCATAATCAGCTGCACCATAGCACATGTACCTGCAAAATTTGTTTTCAGCCTTTACCTCAACTTCATGTCTCCGCATAGACCATACAGGTCTCCCTGGATCCTGGTGTATGCTGCCGGCTTGGGCAGCTGCAGCATGTGGCCACACCAGTTCTCCGGAAGCTCTCCCCACTGCAAAGATAAATGATTACTGTTATTAGATTTAAAACAAGTATAATTGTGCCGTACTGGGGTAAACATCGGGGGTTTTAAGGGCCTTGTCTGGAGAGGATACAATTTTGACAGCTCAGCACATTCGTTTTTCTCCACATTATTGTTATCAAATAGATTTAACATGCGCTCACACCCCCGAGGATCATCTGGGTGAATTGGAGCAGGGTGGGTCTTCAGTGTTGGTCTGGCAGAGGAACACACTACACAGTCTGTAAAATTAGCCATGTTTTCCATTGCCCATAGCCACATGTTTTTCTCTTTATACCCTGTAGCCATTTCCCATCATTGTTGTGTAGTCCAAACACTTACTGGTTACCAAATCCAGTCTCAACCGTAGTATATATACAGTATGTAGGGTGTCTGGGATGCCACAAATGCCCTTCTCAAAAGGCTGTGTCAAATTTTGTACAGTTGACACCAGGGGGGCAGCCCATTTTTTACCCAGGGGCTCTTGGCCCCGGCCAGCTTAATGTTACCTATATGTGGATTTAGGAGGGCCTTTATAGGGTCTGAGTAGAGATATACATCTTTGAACCTCGAACAGAATACTCTGCATTTTTTCACTGTGCATCTTGTAATGATATCATCATCTCAGAAGTCTGCTGACGGTGCGTTTGGTCTCTTACAATTCAGTGCGGAACATAAATCAAATTGGAAAGTACTAAATGATTCGTTAGTGTACTGTGTGGTCATTTTGGTATTGTAACATTCTGTCAGTGAGGTTGACCGCAGGTCACGTTTTAGGAGAATCCTCTCCGGGTTGGTTTGTGCATGTTTTTGAACTGCTTCCCATAAGAGAATGCCAAGGACGACCAGAAACCCATAACATAATTGCCACAGTTTCATATTTCCCTCTTTTGAACTGGGGGAACCCCATGCAATCTAAAATAGCCATGTAAGCGTGTGAACTCAACCTTCAAGAAGGACGTCTTAATTAACCATGTACAGGGAGGAGAGACTTGAGCCTTACGCCACACCTGGAGTTTTAAACTCTCGGACGTCACTACAACAAACAGAGTCCACCTATGGAAATGTAAAAAAAAAAAAAAGAAAAACACATACAAAAAAACAAAACAAACTAACACAAAAAGTTCAGGAGGTCACAGATCTGATCTGCATAGGATGATACCACTTAAGTCCTTTTCCTTCAAGCTGGATCGCTCTGTTAGTCCAAGCCACCACCTTATATGGTCCCATCCACCGTGGTTCTGACCACTTCCTGCTGAACACCTTCAGATACACCTCCAACGGCGGTGAGATCGCGGCTTCACAACAGGAGATCTGCACACCGTCCTTAACCTGAAGAAATACTGGATACTAGACACCGTAATTGGTCCCAATACGGCTTATACTGGAGGTTAGGGAGTGGTACCTCTTCCTGGGGTACCAATGTACGCATTCTGGTTAAGTTCACGATTTGTTTCCTCATTTGTTCAAGTAATGAGATAGTGTCGTAACGTCAGGCAAGAGGGACTAAAAGGACAGAAGTCGGGGAATTTTTAACAGTGTTTATTTACAATAGTGCAAAAAAAGCAAATGATGGTAGATCAGATGGTGAGCTGGGAGCGGGGTGTTTGCCGTGGTCCAAGGGTGAAGCGTGAGTAGCTGAGTCAGAGACGAGAGAACAGTACCAGTACAGAGGAGCAGGGTCGGAGATGGGAGAGCTGAACTGGTCCAAGGAGCGGGATCTTGTGAGGAGCAAAAAGTACCTGGTAAGCAAGGTAAAAACAAGAAAAAAATGAACTGAGCCAAGCAAGGTGTATTCACAGGAACACACGGACAATCTGGAACCGAGTGTCAGGTCCTGGCTCCTCTTGTCCTCCGCAGGTGCAGTTGATTGTTATTGCCTCCAGGTGTGCCTGGGAGGAGCCAAGATCTCTGCCCAGCTGCAGGTTCAGACAGGTGAGGGAGGGGAAAGGACAACAAACAAGACAGGACAGACAGGGATCGTGACAGATAGTCTGCCAGGTGTCAGGTGTTTTATCATGACACTTATTTTTCCTGTTTGTTATATATTTCTTATATATTTGTTATATCTGTGTCATTCCAGATACTGAGCTCATACAGGGTTAATAACCTGCCAGTGTTTACCAGCTTCCCTGAATATCTATGACCACAGTTTTTCTGTCTTTTATTTTATTTCTTTTTTTGTTCAGTGCTGGTTGTGAATCCCTTCTGTATCTATTGAGACGCATCAGTGTGTATGAGATGCCATAATTACTGCTTTAACCATAACTATCCTTTTATAATGTTGTCCGGTTTAGCTCTATGTTATACTAACTGCAACCTTCCCCTTTTAACAACACAAACTTTATTTTATCTGATCAACATTCATATAATTCAAACCATTCATAGCAACAATTTATTCTATTTGCAAATATTTAAAACAATTTAAAATCATTTCTTCCAAACTTTCCTAGCGTTTAATTATCTTTAAGTTTAGACACATTTATACTGCTGAACATTTTGTTTTTCATATGTCAGATTCATTTAAATGACTTTATTTTGATGACCTTATTTAGCTGTTGTTATTGGCTCAGGGTGAGGAATATTATAAAGATAAGGTTTGAATTGTTTACTTTCATTCAGCAGGATCTAATTAAACATAAAATCATCTAGTCATCAAGTTTATCTGAATAATGCTAAGTTAAAATCATCACTGTCAGATGAGTTTAAAACATACTGCTCTTTGTGCAAAGCATCAACTGTGGCACTTTAAACATTGAGTCATGTTTGGTTAAACTCAAGTCTGTTTGATAAATTGCTTCATTTAAAATCGCTCACAGATGTACAAATATGGGAGAAAATGTATTCATCATTTATCTTCACTTATTGGTAAAGACAATTAGTTTGGCACATTTGAATATGGGGCAGATTATATTTTATAACTATGCTTGTTTATGTGTTATGTGCCCACGTTTACGTATACTTTCTTTATTCTATTTTTGGAGTTGAGATTATAAAGGTTAATTGTGTTTATGGTATAGAGATTGTTTATTAGTACTTTATAAGTCATTTGTGATGTTTGATATTTGTTTTGCAGAGCTGTCATTAAAATACAGCAGATATGGGAGAGTACTGACCTTCAGGTTAGGGGACCAACGCTCTAACCACTGAGCCACTGTTACTCCCCTAACTTTGGGGATGTTTCCGTCCGGTATCAGATAAACCTGTTCATAAACACATTCCAACGGACAAAGCTGCATCCTGTTTGAGACAATATCAAGTGTTTCCCGGTGCAAACATTAAAGTACTCAGTATAAGAATTAAAGTAATTCTATGACTCCAGTGTTCAAGCAATACAACCAATGTGTGACTTCAGTGTTTTCATAAGCATTAAAGTAACATAAGTAATATAACAATTCAGCGTCCTGTGTGCGTGCACCTGAAAAGCTTTATTAATTTGTCATATTCAGGATTTTATATATATGTATGTATGTATGTATGTATGTATATATAAATCTCCTCCTCACCCTCCGCGGGTGGTCTCTTTATCCCCTCTTTTTCCACGCTCGGGACCTCTACCAGAGGCCTGGAGCTTGAGGGTTGTACAGTATCTTTGCTGTTCCTAGTTCTGCACTTTTCTGGACTGAGATGTCTGATGTTTCTCCTGGGATCTGCTGTAGTCTCTCCTCCAGTTTGGGGGTCACTGCCCCGAGTCCGATGACCACGGGCACCACTGAGGCCTTCACCCTCCAGCCCTTCTCCAGCTCTTCTTTGAGCCCCTGGTATTTCTCTAGTTTCTCATGCTCCTTTTTCCTGATGTTCTCTTGGTTCTGCGATGTTCCACCACAACGGCTTTGCTCTGTTGTTTATCCACCACCACTATGTCCGGTTGGTTCGCCATCACCATTCTGTCAGTCTGTATCTGGAAGTCCCACAGGACTGACCTGAAAGATAAGATCATGGCCCGAATGAACACAAGGCAACCCCGACACCGCCAGCAGAGACTAAGTGAAGTACCATCTGAAAGTCTCCTAGAAGATGTGAATGCAGCACTGAGAGCGATCCTCAACCATCACAGAAACAATGAGCTGATATACACTTCAGCAGCAGTGATCCTAGAGATGCTTGGATATAAGAGCAACCATGGGAGCCATGAGAAACAATACCCACCATGGAAACGACGGTTAGAGGCTAAAATCAAGGCAGTGAGGAGAGAAGTGAGCCAACTGTCAGAGGCCCAGAGAGGTGCAATGAAAAAACAAGTACCCAGGAGGTACAGCCAGATGCCCATACCTGAAGCACTGGAAACTGCCAAAACAAAGGCTCCAGCCTTGGCCAGCCGCCTAAAGAGGTACACACGAGATAATGAATCCAGACGAATAAACCGTCTGTTCGCAACACAACCGGCGAAAGTGTACGCTCAGTGGCAGGGTAATAACACCAGAGCAGACCCACCAAGGCTGGAAACCGAACTGTCACGATCACGTGACTCCTGCCCCGGTTTTGTCTCCTGTCTCGTCTTTCCCCTCCCCTGTCTGTCAAGAGCCGGCGGGCGGAGTGGGCGGAGCGTCTTGCTCCTTCCACGCGCACCTGGGACTGATCAGGCAATCAACACCACCTGCCGACTATAAGAAGCCCCAGGAGACAGACAGCGAGGACGAGACCTTCCACGTACTCACGTGAATACCTAGCTCCTTACCTTTCGTATTTTTTGCCTATGCTCGTCAACTTACCTTGATTCTCTGCCTTCGCCAGACCCAGCTTCCCGGACGCCTTCTGTTCCTGTACTCTCGGCTCGATCCAGCTCCGCTCCGGTTCCTGGTACAGTGCACTCAGCTCTCAACTCACCTTGGTCTCTGCACTTCACGCTGCACCTGGTCCTCGTCCTGGTTCCTCTCCTTGTCTCGCTCCTGTACTTGCACTCCTCGTTCCCGGTCCTTGGCGTCGCAGTCTAGCTCCAGTCCTAGCTCCGCACCTGCTCCTTGTCCTGGTTCCTCTCCTCGTCTCGCTCCTGTACCGGCACTCCTCGTCCCCGGTCCTTGGCGTCGCACTCTAGCTCCAGTCCTGGCCTCTCCGCTCCCGCTCAGCCCCGCGCACTGCCCCGCTAGCTCCCGGTCCCCTCTGCTCCCCTGTTGCACTTTTGGTTTCACTGATTGTAGATAAACACTGTAAAACTTTTCCGAGTCCTGCATATTTTGGTCCAGTCCAGTTCTGACATTACGACACAAACAGTACTGGAAAGGTATATGGGAGAAGGAGACATCACATAACAGCGATGCACAATGGCTGGTGGCTCTCAGAGAAGACCACAGCAACCTCCCTGAACAGAATCCAGTCACCATCACAATGGCAGACATCCAGGAAAGAGTCTCAGGTAAGAAGAACTGGACCAGGCCCTGACATGATCCATGCTTACTGGCTAAAGAAGCTCACTGCTCTCCATGAGCGCCTGGCAGCACAAATGAACCAGCTGCTAATGGATGGGACTCACCCTGAATGGCTAACCGAAGGGCGCGCGATCCTGATCCAGAAGGATCCCTCAAAGGGTACAGTTCCATCCAACTATCGGCCAATAACCTGTCTCTCCACAACATGGAAGCTCATGTCAGGCATCATCGCGGCTAAGATAATTGGGCACATGGACCAATACATGAGCACAGCACAGAAGGGCATCGGCAAAGACACCAGGGGAGCCAAACACCAGCTCCTGGTCGACCGAACACTCTCCCGAGACTGAAGAACCCGTAAGACCAACCTGTGCACTGCCTGGATTGATTACAAGAAAGCCTCCGACTCAATGCCACACACATGGATCACTGAATGGAGCTGTACAACATCAACAGGACTCTAACAGCCTTCATTGCAAACTCAATGAGGTTGTGGAAAACCACCCTTGAGGCCAATGGCAAGACACTTGCACAAGTGACCATCAAATGTGGCAAATACCAAGGAGATGCACTGTCCCCACTGCTGTTCTGCATAGGTCTGAACCCCCTCAGCCAAATCATCAACAATACTGGCTATGGATACCGACTCAGGAATGGGGCCACCGTCAGTCACCTCCTCTACATGGACGACATCAAGCTGTACGCTAAGAATGAGCGAGACATCGACTCACTGATCCTCACCACCAGGATCTACAGCACAGACATTGGAATGTCATTTGGGCTTGAGAAGTGTAGCCGGATGGTGACAAAGAGAGGGAAGGTTGTCCACACAGAAGGGGTCTCACTCCCAGAAGGAACAATAGCAGACACTGGAAGGAGGCCGAGGACTAGTGTGAAAGCCACAGTCCAGGATGAAACATCCAAGATCCACAAGTACATTCAAGACAAGGCCCCAACAGATGATGTGCTCAGCCAATGTCTCAGACAGTGGAGCAGAGGAAGAGGAGCTGGAGGAACCATCATGGAAGGACAAGCCCCTGCATGGGATGTACCACCGGAACATAGCTGAAGTGGCTGATATCAAGAAATCCACCAATGGCTTGAGAAAGCTGGACTGAAGGACAGCACAGAGGCACTCATCCTGGCTGCACAGGAGCAGGCCTTGAGCACAAGAGCAATAGAGGCTCAGATCTACCACACCAGACAAGACCCACGGTGTAGGCTGTGCAAAGAGGCCCCTGAGACAATCCAGAACATAACTGCAGGGTGTAAGATGTTGGCAGGGAAAGCATACATGGAGCGGCATAACCAAGTGGAGACATAGTGACAGAAACATCTGTGCAGAGTACGGACTGGAAACCCCAAGGTCAAGGTGGGAAATACCTCCAAAGGTAGTGGAGAATGATCGAGCTAAGATCCTGTGGGACTTCCAGATACAGACTGACAGAATGGTGATGGCGAACCAACCGGACATAGTGGTGGTGGATAAACAACAGAGCAAAGCCGTTGTGGTGGAACATCGCAGAACCAAGAGAACATCAGGAAAAAGGAGCATGAGAAACTAGAGAAATACCAGGGGCTCAAAGAAGAGCTGGAGAGGGCCTGGAAGGTGAAGGCCTCAGTGGTGCCCGTGGTCATCGGACTCGGGGCAGTGACCCCCAAACTGGAGGAGAGACTACAGCAGATCCCAGGAGAAACATCAGACATCTCAGTCCAGAAAAGTGCAGGAACAGCAAAGATACTGCGCAGAACTCTCAAGCTCCCAGGCCTGTGGTAGAGGTCCTGAGCGTGGAAAAAGAGGGATAAAGAGACCACCCGCGGAGGGTGAGGAGGAGATTTTTATATATATATATATATATATATACATACACATGTATATACACACACACATATATATATATATATATATGTGTGTGTGTATATATATACATATATATACATATATATAAACATACACTGACAATATATTTTCTTCTACACTTTCTATGCTAATTGAATGAATTGTATTGTAGTCAATAATCACTGTTGTAGTCAAATATCACTGTTGAATTTTGTTTACCATGTGACTGAGCGCAGACGCACGAGGCCTGGGACATGATGGAAACAGACTTTGAGCAAACTGAAAACTCATGTTTATAATAAATACACTCACATTTCATTCTCATAACATGCTCACAATACTTCCAGCGCATAAACTCTTTGCCTCTTTTATATAACTGTAAACGAGCAGACACACGGCAGTCATGTGACGTGGTCATTTCGCACGTGGACACAGTGCAAATTACATAAATAAAATAATAAAAGTACTTACCTGAGCTAAGGCTCTCTCACATTTCTCATGGTGACTTCTTAAAATGTGAATTCTTCTTTTCCATCATTCAGTGGTCGTTTGATTCACTCGGGACATTTTACCTTCTTTGCTCTTTTCTCTTTTCTTCATCTCTGCTCCTGGAAACAGCAGCTCATACTGCGCTCTGATTTGATAATTAGTGGTCCATGAAAGAAGAGCTGTGATTGGCTGAGCTCACCTGGTCAGAGCAGCAGCTCACACAGTCAGATTTACTGCTCAATGTTAAACCAACCATATATTCATATATTTACTTTACATATATGTTTACTGGTTGTGGTCACCGGGAGTAAGGGATGCCATCAGGCTAAAGGAGTCCTATCGAACGTTGTTGGCTTGTGGGACTTGTGAGACAGCTGACGAGTACTGGAGGGCCAAACGTGCCGCAGCTCGTGCTGTCGCAGAGGCAAAAACGTGCGGTTGAGGGGAGTTCGGGGAGGCCATGGAGCAGGACTATCAGGCGGCCGTCCTTCACACGTCTCTGCCATTTAAAATGACCTAGGACCTCACACTGGCAGGAGTTCACAATTCACTCCCAGCTGACTCACTCTGTCTTCTGTCAGTCGCTCTGTGACGTGAGGGCCGGCATTTCAGACAGGGAGAATCTTCAAGTCTGCTGTACAAACAAGGAGACTCCTCTGCCCTCAGGACCAAGTGACCAAAGACATACAGCCCTGTTAAATCCCCTTGTGCCCACCCACCATCCTGATCCATGCCACACTCAAACAGAACAAACAGAACTGAGTACAGACAAATCAGGTGAAGAAAAAACATTTTACTCAGTTTTCTTGATCTGCGATACACTCTTTGAAACAGCCTGATTTCTGGTCATGCCATGGATGTAGCTGATTGTTGATGAAGTCACTTCCGTAGATCATCATGTGTTTTAATGGCGTCAGAAGCAGTATGTCCGTCTCATTGTCTCTCTCCACGTCACCGTCACTGTAGTTTTGCACAGGAAACATGTAGTTCAATGAGATTCCAACCATCGAGCTTAAGTCTTTCATCTGTAGAAAACCAGAAACTATGAGCTACTGAGTCTGATCAGTTTCTGTAATATGAAAAATGTTTACATTTTTGTGCAGGTATGCACTACTGTAGATGTTCTTCACATCCTCCATAATTTCTTTGGTTGAAAGGTCGATTTTTGTCACAACGGCCATATCTGGAATATCTGGAACAACATAAACAAGTGTAACTGCAAAGTTTGTGGAGGAGAGATGAATGTGACAGGTTTAAAGAGAGACGAGAAATGGTCTTACTCAGATCTTTGGTACTTTTTCTGACTTGTTTTAATTTCTCTACAATGGTTGGGTGCATGTCTGGACTATTGGCAGGGAGAACACAGACCACAATGTGAAATTTATCTTCCAGAGTTGGCTCTCTGTTGAAGTATGGGTTTGTTGCTGACAAAGGAAAGTCAGGGTGGAACTGCAAATCAACAGTATGACATAGAATCTGCCCACGGACTCAGGATGTTGGTCTTGTTCTTGTTCTTACCTTGTAGCCCTCCTTCACGTGTCCTTCCATCACCAGTTTTATGTCCTCAGGTAGAATCCCACTGTCACCAGGCTCCAGCCCCATGATGTCAGTGAATGTAAATGAGAGGGGCTCCCCTTCAGTGTTTTTAATGGTGTGAGTTTTAAACTGAGGCACAGCAGATACAGATACAGTTAAATTCATTTATAAATCCATATCAGAGTGTGGCAGGGTTGTAACTGACAAGCTTAAGATGAGTAATTTAAATATCTATTTTTAAATGCATATGAAGATTCAGTTTTATTTCTATAACATTTTATGCCTAAGGAGCAATTTAAAAGTCACACAGCAGCTGTACACACGTAAAAAACACGTAAGAATGTCTTTAGAAATTCCTCTTTAGTAGAAATGACATATCTCACATAAAAAAGCTAAGTGTGACAAAAAAGTGTTTGAGAGAGGTTCAGGTAAGAAGCTAGGCTTAGCGATGACTGCAGTTAGTAAGATATACACACTGATATCCAATGGAATATGTAATTACAAAATTATCTACATATCTGACAGAAACTGTGCCTTAACGTACGTCTTTGAAAAGCCAATAACCACGACTTTGAAGATAGTGAGGTACTACGACGGCGTTCTACTGCCAGCTAAAAAATATAAATTCTGCGGGCGCTACGAGAATAAAGTCGTAGCATTTTGACATTAAAGTCGTAATTTTACGAGAATAAACTCATAGTACAACGAGAATAATGTCGTAATATTACGAGAATAAAGTCGTAATTTTATGAGCATAAAGGCTCCTGTGCGTGAATGAGACTAGTGCGTGATGCGTTATGGAGGAGGAAGAACTGTCTGAAGTGATCGGCCGCAGGAGCATATCCAGAGATTTGTTGTTGTTTGTTCCTTAAGAGTTTGAAAGATGTCCATCCAAAATTGAATGCATTGTTTATGCAGGACTCCACCAAGACTCTATTCATTGATTGGAGAAGAACCGCTGCATGTCGCGGGCGTGTGAATGTTCTGTACCTGTGTTACGTGCTGATGCCCCTTTGCCCCATTATCTTATGTGTATTCTGTATTTATGCTTGTTTTGGGTTCGTGGCTGGTCGCTGTATAAATAAGTTGTCTATCCATGTCGCTCTCGTGCGTAGCTTGCTCGTGCTCGCGCTCACTGCACCGCCTCGTCTGCTTCACCTGGGGCGCGCTCCTCGGCTCTGAGCTGCTCGGTGCGGGCTGCACCAGGCCTGTGAGCTGCAGTTAGATTTTTGTGTTTGACCTGGTGGGACTGTCCTGTTTTCGCCTTTTGTTTGATCAGGTTAGTTTGGGGATGGTTTGGTTTTAGGTCAGTGATGTCAGCACAGGCCCTGTACGGGGCAGGCCCGGTGCGGGGTGGGCCCTGTGAGGGGTGGGCCCTGTGCGGGGTGGGCCCCGTATGGGGCTGGCCCGGTGCGGGGTGGGCCCTGTGAGGGGTGGGCCCTGTGCGGGGTGGGGCCCTGTATGGGGCTGGCCCGGTGCGGGGTGGGCCCTGTGCGGGGTGGGCCCTGTATGGGGCTGGCCCGGTGCGGGGTGGGCCTTGTGAGGGGTGGGCCCTGTACGGGGTTGTTCTGGTGCCACATCCTTTTGTAATGTTTGACTCATCAGGTCCACCTTTCTGTTGTTAGTTTGTTTGCAGAATTTATATTTTTTAGCTGGCAGTAGAACGCCGTCGTAAGGTACAGATCTGAGCCAGACAAAAGAAATGATTTGAGAGGAGAGGTAAAGAGGTAATTTATGTTAGGAAAGACAATCCTTCCTTAAATAGGAATGGAGGCCTTAGACATCAACTATCCCCCATTTATAACTCCATCCTCAGACCTAAAGCAAACAAAGAAAACAATAGGGCTAGGCAGGAGGCTAAAGGGTGTGAAATCACTCATTAGGGACTTGAATGACTGTGTTTAGTCAGACTCAGGCACAGTGCACACTTAGGGTAGCATGATAGACCTACCCTACTATAGATAACAACAACAGGTGTGTTAGTTTCAGTGTCTTTAGCGCTTACTTCAGACAGATATAAGTCAGTGTCCAGCAGGATTCTGACCAGAACTGAAGAAGCAGTTTGGATGAGCAGCAAAACATCTTCAGTCTCAGAATGTTTTGTCCAGTTGACAGATTTTATATTTTTCTTTGTTTACAGTTTTTGCATAACACACTAGCGAAAACACCTTAATTTCCTGTTTCTCTAATGACTCATAGCCACAGGCACTGGCCAACAGAGCTCAAATATGAATCACTAATACATGATCACGGCCTGAATATAACAGAGAATGGCCTGTATGAAGAGTGTACACTATAGCGCCCCCTACCACAGACATGGAATGTCAGCATTATTCAATTTGTACAAAACTTGGGAATTAAAATCTATAAATGCAGAAATGCAGAAAAAAACAAAACAAAAAATATATATCACGCACAAATTTTTCAAGTTTGGCCAGCAAAGGTGCAAAGACTCCTCAAAAACACATTAAAATAGCTCTTGCAGGCACGGGCGTAATCTGACCTGGTTGAAAGTTGAATTGCTTATATACTGCCTGAAACTGATACAATTCATATGCTAAAGACAATTATGGGAGCAACAGCGCCACCTCGAGATGTACAAAATTTACTATGGAGAGAAAAAAAATATTTTGACAAAAATGGTTGAAGTTTTGCAGAATTCCTTTACACATCACTGCTTATTAAAACTGTTTGACCCATGCCCTAGTTATAAATGGGGGATAGTTGATGTCTAAGGCCTCCATTCCTATTTAAGTGTCCTCCAAAGGTCCCATCTAAGTGAAAAGGACCGGGAAAGATCCACTAAACATGAAGGCAAGGCAAGTTTATTTGTACAGCACAATTCATCCACAAAGTAATTCAAAGAGCTTTACAGAATAAGAAAGACATTAAAATCACACATAATTAAAAAATCACAAATAATCATCATAAAATTACCATTAAAACAGAAAAGTGCAGAATAAAAACCTTTCAGTCATATGCACAGATAAACAGAACCGTTTTGAGCCTGGATTTAAACATTGTTAAAGTCGAGTCTGTCTCACATCTTCATGAGACTGTTCCAGGTTTTAGCTGCATAAAACTGAAACACTGATTCTCCAGGTTTAGTCCTGACTCTGGCACCAGCAGGAGGCTGGTCCCTGAAGTCCTCAGAGTGTGAGATGGTTCATATGGCTCTAACATGTGGGAGATGTTCTTTGGACCTAGGCCATGAAGAGACTTGTTCACAAGCAGAGCTGCTTTAAAGTCTATTCTCTGAGCCAGAGACCTGAGCACAGGACACATGTGTGAAGTACTTCACCTGACACAGACACATGTGTGAAGTACTTCACCTGACACAGGACACATGTGTGAAGTACTTCACCTGACACAGGACACATGTGTGAAGTACTTCACCTGACACAGGACACATGTGTGAAGTACTTCACCTGACACAGGACACATGTGTGAAGTACTTCACCTGACACAGGACACATGTGTGAAGTACCTCGTGCTTCTAGTCAGACTCTCAGCAGTGTTCTGGATGTTCTGTTCTGTCTCGTTTGGAGAGGCCAGTGAGACGTTACAACCTAACCTCCTGGAGACAGATGCAGGATAAGTCTCTCTGAGTCTGGTTTGGACAGTTTACCTTTGATTTTTGCAATGTAGATGTAAAAAGCTGCAGATGTGGCTGTTAAAGTTCACGTCCATTATTCCCCCTAGATTTTTGGCCTCATTTGAAGGTTTTAGAGAGAGAGACTGGAGGTGACTCTGACACTTTCTCTATGTTTCTGTCTTGGCTTTGGTCTTGTGAACAGAATGTTCATGTTTAGTGATGTCACCCCACCCTGGAACCAGGCCTGGGGTGGGTGCTTGACAGTGAGCATCCGGGGACCACTGTCCCCGGGCTGGGCCCAGCCCAAAACAGCGACAAAATGGGCCCACCACCTGCAGGGACCTTGACGACCAGATTTCCAGACATGGAGACTGGCTCTGGGGATATGGAATGTCACCTCACTGAGGGAAAAGCCCAAGCTTGTGCGGGAGGTTGAGCGTTACAGACTAGATATAGTCGGCCTCACCTCCACGCACAGCTTGGGCTCTGGAACCCAACTCCTTGAGAGGGGCTGGACTCTCCATTTCTCTGGCATGGCCCGCGGGGAGAAGCAGTGAGCTGGTGTGGGCTTATTGCCCCACAGCTCAGCTGCCCTGGGGTAGACTGACGGAAGCGAGGCTGCCAGTTTGCGACCACCACCGATCATTCACGCACCACTTTCATACTAGGCAATGTGGGTGAAGTGTCTTGCCTAAGGACATAACGACAGAACTTGGTCCGAGCGGGACTCGATCCTCCGACCTTCAGGTCGGGAGACCAACGCTCTAACCACTGAGCCACTGTCACCCCACGTGTCCCCATGTTGGAGTGCACCTCGCTGAAAGAGAGTGTTGCGTCCCTGCAACCTTAGGTCGGGGCCCTAGACAGTACACTGATTCCGTTATTCTACTGGGGGACTTGAACGTCCACATGGGCAACAACAGTGATACCTGGAGAGTGAGAAGAACGTCCTCCCTGATCTGAACCCGAGTGGAGTTCTGTTATTGGACTTCTGTGCTAGTCACAGTTTGTCCATAACAAACACCATGTTCAAGCACAAGGGCTCGACATGGCGCATGTGGCACCAGGACACTCTATGGTTGGAGGTCAATGATCAACTTAGTAGGGATGGGACGATATAAAATTTAGACTAACAATTATTGTGGCCAAAAAAAATCGCGATTCACGATACTCTAGCGAAAATTGTTAGTTTGTAAACGTTCTGACGGTCCGGGCCTACTTTACAACTCTACAGGATGTACATGTACTTCTGCGTCACCCACGCAAACAATCTACACATCAAATGAAAGTTAGAGCTCCTCTTTTTGTATATGCAAACTATAGCGGCTTCCCTTGTCAAACCTCGAGGCCGCGGTGAGAGCCAGAGTGGGTCCTGAGCTGTAGTTTTGTGACGCGCTGGTAGGTTATTGTGAACAAATATGCTGAGATCCAACGTGCGTTTTAGTGGCTATTAGTGACCACACAGACACAGAGCTATCAGCAGCAGAGTGGATGGACATGGATGGACACAGCAAGGTATGATATTATGAGTAAATGAAGATGAAACTGGCGGTCAACAAAAATTACGGCTACCCAGCCCTGACTCTACACACTGTGCCCCCGGTGAGTGCTGGCTTTTCATGTATACGTGCCCGTCACCTGCCCATGTGAGCCCCGCCCCCTAGGCTCTCAACCAATCAAACACACACACACACACACTCACACACACACACACACGAGAGCCACACACACACACACACACACACATACACTAGCCCACACACACGCACACACACACACACACGAGCCCACACACACACACACACACACAAGCCCACACGCCGTGCACCCCTCTATCTGTCTCCTACACAAACAATTTTCACCTGCATCACCACAGTGCTGACAGGAAAGACGTTTTTACAGAAAAACTAAAAATGTGGATTTGGACTTCACTCAACTTTGAGGCTCTGATTCTGTCAAACATGAACATATTCCACAAAGTCATTCTCATTCGTTCCGGACAGGTCCAGAGAATATAATCCAGTCAGGAAATCATGTCCACAAAATAAGTCAGATCCTCCATGTCCATCTGCTGCAGGAAAGTATTACAAACTCGAGATCTGCTCCGTCACTTTTTTGCATTTCTTTGGTCGATTTCAGACATAATAAACTTAAGACAGCGCCGACTTTGGCCGTGTCTCAATTCACCAAAAATTCACCAAAGTGTCCTTAAGTCGTATTTAAGTCGGGCGGTACTTCGACCTGCACTAGAACAGTACATGAACAGAACATGAACAGAACATGAACAGTACATGAACAGAACATGAACAGAACATGAACAGAACATGAACAGTACATGAACAGTACATGAACAGTACATGGAACAGTACATGAACAGTACATGAACAGTACATGAACAGTACATGAACAGTACATGAACAGAACATGAACAGAACATGAACAGTACATGAACAGTACATGAACAGTACATGGAACAGTACATGAACAGTACATGAACAGTACATGAACAGTACATGAACAGTACATGAACAGTACATGAACAGAACATGAACAGAACATGAACAGTACATGAACAGTACATGAACAGTACATGGAACAGTAACATGAACAGTACATGAATGAACAGTACATGAACAGTACATGAACAGTACATGAACAGTACATGAACAGTACATGAACAGAACATGAACATGAACAGAACATGAACAGGAACATGAACATGAACAGTACATGAACAGTACATGAACAGTACATGAACAGAACATGAACAGTACATGGAACAGTACATGAACAGTACATGAACAGAACATGAACAGTACATGAACAGTACATGAACAGTACATGAACAGAACATGAACAGTACATGAACAGTACATGAACAGTACATGAACAGAACATGAACAGTACATGAACAGTACATGAACAGTACATGAACAGTACATGAACAGTACATGAACAGTACATGAACAGTACATGAACAGTACATGAACAGTACATGAACAGTACATGAACAGTACATGAACAGAACATGAACAGTACATGAACAGTACATGAACAGTACATGGAACAGTACATGAACAGTACATGAACAGAACATGAACAGTACATGAACAGTACATGAACAGTACATGAACAGTACATGGAACAGTACATGAACAGTACATGAACAGAACATGAACAGAACATGAACAGTACATGAACAGTACATGAACAGTACATGGAACAGTACATGAACAGAACATGAACAGAACATGAACAGTACATGAACAGTACATGGAACAGTACATGAACAGTACATGAACAGAACATGAACAGAACATGAACAGTACATGAACAGTACATGGAACAGTACATGAACAGTACATGAACAGAACATGAACAGTACATGAACAGTACATGAACAGTACATGAACAGTACATGAACAGTACATGAACAGTACATGAACAGTACATGAACAGTACATGAACAGAACATGAACAGTACATGAACAGTACATGAACAGTACATGAACAGAACATGAACAGAACATGAACAGTACATGAACAGTACATGAACAGTACATGAACAGAGCATGAGACGAAGTGGGACACGGCCTTTGTTTCTCAGAGATAAACACACGTTTAGCTTCTGATTGACACCAGTCTTGTCCAATAAGGTGGAGGTTGTGGGACTGGAGCCTCAAACAGAATCAGTGAAACACGTGACTGAAAGTTTACGCCCCTCTCTCCCCCGTGTAGAGAATCAACCAATCACATCACACACGTTTAGTGACGTTTTCTCCTCACAGCCAATGAGCAGTGAGCACGAGTGTGACATGCCGAGATTTTCTGTAAACAGACGGACTTTACCGAGTAAACGAAAGCGTGTTAATGCGACGCATTCTAGGCGCTGTTGTTTTGCTTCTAAACATGATGAAATGGACAAAACGGACAAAACAAAAAGGAAGTATGAGACACTGTGGAGATGTTTGTACAAGTTAAACTAGAGGCGTCTCTGACCCGGAGCGACTCATGTCAGACTGAAGAGGCTGTGGACTCAGGAGAGGAGCTTATTTTTGATGGACTGATGCTGTTCTCGATGGTGAGCCTGGTTTATTCTGATATTGACATGATTGTAGGTAAAAATATATCTTGTGTGTGTCTTTGAAATGGGTGTTTAGCTACGACACACACAATACAATCTACATTCAATAGTTTATGTCACTTATGATTTTCAGCTCAAGTTTGTCAAACAGCAGGATGTTTGTCTCGTGCATGTTGCTCGTGTTTTGCCCTCGGGACCCGCAACTTTTTTTCGCCACCAGACTCTGCACCAGGACACAGACAAGTGTCATAGATGTGACAGAGCGCCCCCTTGTGGCAAACACCAAAACTAGCATCTAAACGTTGAATTGAAACAAGAAACATGAGGCAGTCTGGTGCCATAAAGACTATTGTAATCAATCGCGATTTTGAAAAATGCCACGAACGATTTATTGCGGACTGTTTCTATCACGATTTACGATATTATCGTATATCGTCCCATCCCTACAATTTAGTTGTCATGTCATCTGACCTCTGGCTGTGTGTCTTGGGCACTCTGGTGAAGAGGGGCAGAGCTGTCAACTCACTTGGTGGTGAGTTGGATCCGTTGCCGGAGGAGGAAGCTGGACAGACCTGATTGACCCAGGCGTACTGTGAGGATCTGTTAGGAACGTCTGGCGAAGCCTTCTGTCAGGCGGGTCTTCAACTCACACCTCCGAGAGAGCTTCTCCCTGATTCCGGGGGAGGCTGAAGACCGAGTGGGCCGTGATCTCTCTGCCTCTATTGTCAATGTGACCAACCACTCATAGTTGTGGTTGCAAGGTCTACAGTTCCCCGAACTGGGTGATGAACATTGCTGCTGTCGCAGAGACAAAAAACCTGGGGTTGGGAGTAGTTCGGGGAAATCAAGAGGAGGACTACTGATTGGCCTCAAAGAGATTCTAGAAAGCTTTTTACCATCAATGAGCTTTTTACCATATAAAAAACATGTCAAAAATCAAAGGTATATTGTCAAAACCAGACTTAGAATCAGAGAGATTTATCCGACATTTGTCTCCAGTAGGTTAGATACTGTAACGGCCTGCTCACTGGCCTCTCCAAACAAGCCTTAAAACAGCTGCAGTACATCCAGAACACTGCTGCTCGGGTCTGACTAGAACCAGGAAGTACGAGCAAGTCCTGTGCTCAGGTCTCTGCACTGGCTCCTGTATAGACTTTAAAGCAGCTCTGCTTGTGAACAAGTCTCTCCATGGCCTAGCACCGAAGTACATTGCTGACGTATTAGTGCCATATGAACCATCTCACACTCTGAGCACCAACAGGAGGCTGGTCCCTGAAGCCCTCAGAGTCAGGACGAAAATTTGGGGAATCAGTGTTTCAGTTTTATGTGACTAAAACCTGGAACAGTCTTCCTGAAGATGTGAGACAGGCCTCTACTCTGACAGTGTTTAAATCCAGGCTCCAAACGGTTCTGTTTAGCTGTGCATCTGACAGAAAGGTTTTTATTCTGCACTTTTCTCTTTTAATGTTCATTTTATGATAATTATTTGTGATTTTTTATGTTTTGATTTGTTGTATTGTGATTTTAATGTCTTCCTTATTCCGTAAAGCAATTTGAATTACTTTGTGTACTAATTGTGCTGTACAAATAAACTTGCCTTGCCTACACGTGGTCGAAATGAGTTCCCACTGCAGGGTGGCTGGGTGCTCTCTTAGAGACAGGGTGAAGAACTTGGTCACATAGAGCCTCTGCTCCTTCATGTTGACAGGAGCCAGCTGAGGCTCAGGCATCTGTTCTGGACGCCTCCTGGATGCCTCCATAGGGAGGTGTTCTGGGAGTTCTCCTCCAACCGGGAGGAGGCCCCGGGGAAAGATCCAGGACACGCTGGAGGGACTATGTCTCTTGGCTGGCCTGGGAACGCCTTGGGATCCCTGGGCCTCCCCTGCTCAGACCTCACAGCCTGGCCCCAGATAAGTGGAAGAAAATGGATGAATGACTAAATAGATAGAAGACAAAGTGTGTTACAGTCATTTAAAAACAATCACACAGTGATGTTGTAATTTTACAATGAATGTTTAAATGCTGCTTAAATGCCATTTTGTATTGTTTCTATTGTCCGCATGGTGGCTTAGTGACTAGCTTTTGTGCCTCACAACATGAAGGTTCCTGGATCCATTCTTCTGGTTTCCAAAATCAATGCAAAACATGCACAATAGGTTAAATCCTTCAGTTAAGATAGTCCTGACCAAGACTAGCTCAGGATCTGGAGATGGGTTCCACTGCTCCTGACAGATTTAACCCAAGGATGGATAAAATGCAGAGGACACATTTCCCAACAGGGACAATAAAGTAAACCTCAACATAACCTTAAAAAGAAAGTCAGACTTTGACATGTTATGCTGTGAAATGCTGCGTGCTTTATTACAATTAAAACAAGCCTGAGGAAATGAGTTTAGATGCAATAGTACAGTAGAGCTAAGAGACCCTGCTCATCCTTTTGTATATATATATATACATATATATTAATATTATAATATTAATATAAATATATTTCTTACTTCAGTAGTAAAACTTTTGGATGTATCAACACTGGAGTTGGTTTTTGCCATGTTAGAAGCTTCTTGACGGACAGCAGTTTGGATGGAGTTGATGAAGTTGGATTTCCCTGCTCCCACAGGTCCGTACAGGAGGATGCGCAGGTGACTCACTCCCTCCGGAGGTCTGTAAGTCTCTACATATCCAAGTAGATCATGTTTTATGCTGCAGATGTTTGAGGAAAAAAAAAAAAAATATATATATATATATATATATATATTAGCAGACCTGTAGTGTAGTTGTAGCAGATGAACATTATATTTAATATAAATGTGTAAAATGTATTTTATTTTTTCTAATTAAAATATTGATTAAGCTTTACATAAAACAAAACCTCTGTTTTTTTATTATGGAATAAATCTGGATTTGCACTAAAATCATTAAATCCTGACATATAAGGCAGTGGACAGGGAACATATTAAACACTTTAGAAATGTGAGGAAAAGACACTTTTGTGTTTAGAAAAATACAACTTTGTAACTTTTATTAAAACGTTAAATGTAACACATACTGTCAGGCTCATAATTCTGACCTTCTAACAGTGGCGGGCCGTGCATTTCACACCTAGGCCTTCAGTAGTGCTCCGTCTGAATCAATCCAACCCTCAATAACTATTTTATGGCTATAAAACTTTTACTGCAGCTACAGCTGCGACACAAAAAAAGCATCAATAAAAACCTCATAAAATTGAAATATTATTTAGGAATATAGCCACATTTTACTCACCAAAAATCCTTTTTATTTGTACACAAAATCCATCCCCTTTCTTTCCTCAAGAAGATTTCAATTACTCTGTCGTACAGATTATCCCTGCATTTCAGTTCCATCATGAAGTCCTTTTCTATCACCATCGAAGCTCATGCTGAAAGTCGAGCCTGCCCTGTCGTATTTCTGGCATCAGTTTTTGTTCGTTTTAGGGCTGAAAATGTCCGTTCGACAGAAGCAGTGGACATGGGGATGGTCACCACCTGTCGTAATGTCAAGGGAACGGACCAACACGCCAGACTCGGGGCAGTTTTACAGTGTTTATTTACAGTTCTGTGCAATAGGTGTATATACAGAGTGCTGAGGTGAAAGGTGAGTCTCTCTTGAGGAGCGGGGAGCAGGTTACAGCCGGAGTCCGAGGACCAGAGGAGGAGCAGGAGGAGTGAGGTTACAATACCGGGGTCGAGAGCTGGAGCCAGGACGGAGCAGGTGCAGGAGCCGGGTGCGCAGATAGCCAGGGTCTGAGGAGGAAGAAATCCGGAGTCAAAAGGAGGCAAACAGGCAACAGGCAAGGTAAAACAAAACGAGGTTATTCACGGGAGTCATGCGGACGGTTTGGCTCCGAATGACGGGTGAGCTGCCTTCTTATCCCAGCCAGGTGGTGGTGATTAGGCAGATGTGCTGCAGGTGCGCATAGGAGGAGCCCGGGGCTCCGCCCAGCTCCAAACTCCAACAGGTGAGGGAGGGGGGAGGAGAACAGCAGGCAGACAAGGCTCCAGAAAACAGGCAGATCATGACAGTACCCCCCCCCTAAGGGACACCTCCTGGTGGACCCCGTGGTTTGTCAGGGTGAGAGCGGTGAAACTCACGGACCATGTCGGCGTCCAGGATTCTCGCCCTTGGCACCCAAGAGCGTTCTTCTGGGCCATACCCCTCCCAGTCGACCAGGTATTGGAGTCCCCGGCCGCGGCGACGGACGTCGATGAGCCGGTGAACGGTGTAAGCCGGGTGTCCGTCAATGAGCCGGGCGGGCGGAGGGGGCTCGGCCGGAGGGCAAAGGTCGCTGGTGACGGCAGGCTTCAACTGGGAGACGTGGAAGGTAGGATGGATCCGAAGAGATGGCGGAAGCTCCAGTTGAACGGCTGACGGGTTGATTATTTTGACGATTTTAAAGGGTCCCAGGAACCGGGAAGACAGCTTGCGGGAGTCCGTCTTCAGGGGGATGGTCTTGGAGGACAGCCAGACCTCTTGTCCCGGCTGGTAACGAGGCGCTGGGGTGCGACGTCGGTCCGCCGCCCTCTTGGTCCGGGCCCCCGCCTGGAGGAGCGCAGTCCTGGTTTTCCGCCAGATCTTGCGACAGCATTGGAGATGATGTTGGACCGACGGGACCGCAAGCTTCTCTTCTTCGTCAGGAAACAGCGGGGGCTGGTACCCGAGGGAGGCCTGGAACGGTGAAACACCGGATGACGAGCTGACTAGGGATTTGTGGGCGTACTCCACCCACGGGAGGAAGGTGCTCCAGGTCGCAGGGTTGGCGGAGACCACACAGCGGAGAGCAGCCTCGAGATCCTGGTTGGCCCGCTCCGTCTGCCCGTTGGTCTGGGGGTGGAACCCAGAGGTGAGGCTGACCGTGGCACCCAATCCCCGACAGAAGGCTCGCCACACCTGGGATGTGAACTGGGTGCCACGGTCGGAGACGATGTCCTGGGGGATTCCGTGCAGGCGGAAGACCTGGGTGGTGAGCTGGTCTGCCGTTTCCTTGGCGGTCGGGATCTTGGGCAGGGCGATGAAGTGGGCGGCCTTGGAAAATCGGTCGACGATGGTGAGTATCACGGTGTTCCCCTGGGAGGGGGGGAGACCGGTGACGAAGTCGACAGCGATGTGAGACCAAGGCCGCGTCGGAACTGGAAGGGGACGGAGCAGACCAGAAGGAGGTGAGTGGGAGGCCTTGGCCCGGGCACATACCTGGCAGGCGGATACATAGGCCCGGGTGTCACGGTCCATGGTGGGCCACCAGAAGTGCCGTCTGAGCAGGGACAGGGATCTGTTGGCGCCGGGATGACAGGCAAACTTGGACGCGTGGATGAAGTCGAGGACCTGGGAACGGACAGGATCAGGTACAAAGAGCTTGCCGGGTGGGCCGTTACCTGGGTCAGGACACTGAGTCTGGGCCCCCCGGACGAGGTCCTCGATCTCCCACTGCACCGCTGCGGCCACGCGCGTAGGCGGGATGATGGTTTCGGGAGTGGTAGAGTCCTCTTCCAGGGTGAACTGCCGGGACAGGGCATCGGGCTTGGTGTTGCGGGAACCAGGGCGGTACGTGAGGGTGAAGTTGAACCGGGAGAAAAACAGGGACCAGCGAGCCTGGCGGGCGTTCAGACACTTGGCGGACTGGATGTAGGCCAGGTTCTTGTGATCCGTCCAGACGATGAAAGGTTGCTCCGCCCCCTCCAGCCAGTGACGCCACTCCTCCAGTGCGAGCTTGACGGCTAGGAGTTCTCGGTCCCCTACGTCGTAGTTGGCCTCGGCGGAGGATAACCGGCGGGAGAAAAAGGCACAAGGGTAAAGGCGGTTATGGGGAGCAAACCTTTGGGAGAGGACGGTGCCCACTCCAGTGTCCGATGCGTCCACCTCCACGATGAACTGGTGGGACGGATCGGGCTGATGGAGGATGGGGGCGGAGGTGAACAAGTCCTTGAGCTTGTTGAAGGCTGCCTGGGCGTCGGGAGACCAGATGTACTGTACAGAGGGAGAGGTGAGTTTAGTGAGGGGAGATATGACCCGGCTAAAGTCCCGGATAAAGCGGCGGTAAAAGTTAGCGAAGCTGATGAACCGCTGCAGCTGCTTCCGGGTGGTCGGGACGGGCCACTCCAGCACGGCCCGGATCTTCTCGGGGTCTGCCTTAACTTGACCCCGCCCCACTATAAACCCCCAAAAAACTAACCTCGCTCGCGTGGAATTCGCATTTTTCGGCCTTAACATACAGTTTGTTTTCGAGAAGTCTCTGGAGAACCTGGCGGACATGGCTCTGATGGTCCTTGGGGATTCTGGGAAAAAAAATCAAAATGTCATCAAGATAGACAAAAACGAACCGATTGAGAAAGTCCCGGAGCACGTCGTTAATTAGCGCCTGAAAGATGGCGGGGGCGTTGGTGAGTCCGAACGGCATGACCAGATATTCAAACTGGCCTAGCGGTGTCTTGAAAGCGGTTTTCCATTCATCCCCCTCCCTTATTCGTACCAAGTGGTAGGCGTTGCGGAGATCTAACTTGGTGAAAATGGTGGCGCCGTGCAGCGGAGTGAACGCGGAGTCTAGTAACGGAAGTGGGTATTTATTTTTGGTTGTGATGTTATTTAACCCCCCCTATAGTCGATACAGGGCCGCAACGACTTGTCCTTTTTAGCTACGAAGAAGAAGCCAGCGCCTACCGGGGAGGAGGAGGGACGGATAATGCCAGCGGACAGAGAGTCTTTGATGTAGGCCTCCATGGTTTCGCGCTCGGGTCTGGACAGATTATAGAGGCGGCTGGATGGTAAGGGAGCGCCGGGGAGGAGGTCGATGGCGCAATCGTAGGGCCGATGAGGAGGAAGCGAGAGGGCCCTACTCTTGCTAAACACCTCCTGGAGGTCGTGGTATTGGCTGGGAACGGAGTCTAAGTTGGGAGGCGAATCGTGGACAAGTGTGGGAGGACCCTCGGGAGACAGAGCGGAGCGGAGACAAAGGGCATGGCAGGAGGGACTCCACCCTGAGACCCTGCCCTGAGTCCAGTCTATGGTGGGGTTATGAGCGCGCAACCAGGGGAAACCGAGCACTAGCGGGGACGAGGATGTGGGCAGGACGTGAAAACGGCGGGACTCGCGGTGGTTACCGGATAAAACTAGCGTGACGGGCTCGGTAATCTGCGTGACTCGAGTGAGGGGTAACCCGTTGAGCGCTAAGGCAGTCAGTGGTTGTTCGAGGGTCTCTACCTGGATGCCACACTGATTGACTAATCGCTGGTCTATAAAGTCTTCCTCGGCCCCGGAGTCCACCAGGGCTGACACGGGAAATGAATCTCCCCCGAGGCAGACAGTGGCATCCAGTAAGATCCGATTAGAGCGGCCCGGGATTTGGGACTCGCCCACCAGTACTCCCAGGCTTACTGGTGGGCGCCCCCTTTTGGCCGCACGGGGCATACGGCGATGAAGTGCCCCGGATTGCCGCAGTAGAGGCACACTCCAGCCTGGCGGCGGCGCTGCAGACACTCCTCCGGCGAGACGATGGTCCGGTCCAGCTGCATGGGCTCCTCCGGGGCCGGCAAGGCGGGCAGTGCGGCTGGGCTCGGCGTGGGTCGAGTTGGGGAGCGCCGTTTCTCTCTCCGGCGAGTCTGTAGTCGGGTGTCGATCCGGTTAGCTAGCGTAATGAGGGCTCTGAGGTCCGGAGGCTCGTCCCGGGAGACTAATTCGTCCTGTAGCTGTCCGTTTAGCCCCCGTAAATAGACCGCCCGTAATGCGCTGTCGGTCCAGTCTAGTTCAGCGGCATAGGTCCAAAAGTCAATAGTGTATTCAGCAACAGTGCGGGAGCCCTGGACTAGACTTAACAACCGGAACGCGGCGTCCGCCTGGTAGTGCGGGTGATCAAATACCAATTTAAATGCTGTGATAAAGTCAATAAAGTTCACGGTGTCAAGTGCTATTTTCGAGAAGCGAGCCTCGGCCCATTGGAGCGCCTTACCCCGGAGTAGACCACAGATGTAGCGGATTCTGGAGGCATCCGACGTGAAGCGGGTGGGGCACTGGTGAAACAGGGACTGGCACTGAAAGAGGAATCCGCGGCACAGGCTGGTTTGACCGGAGAAGGGGTCAGGGTCTGTGCCTCTCGACTCCGGAGGGCGCGGCGGGGACGCGCCGGCCGCGGCCACGGGGACGGGAACGACGGGCGCGGGAGCCAGCAGCGCGGAGAACTGAGCAGAGAGCTGATTGACCTGGTGAGTGAGAGTCTGATGTTGCTCGAGCAGCTCCCGGATAGACTGCTCGTGTTGTCCGACGAGGGCGCCTTGGTGGGAGAAGGCCTGGCGTAGGGCTGGCGTAGGGCTGGCTCCGACCCCGAGTCGGCTTGATCCATGTTGGCCAAACCGTTCTGTCGTAATGTCAGGGGAACGGACCAACACGCCAGACTCGGGGCAGTTTTACAGTGTTTATTTACAGTTCTGTGCAATAGGTGTATATACAGAGTGCTGAGGTGAAAGGTGAGTCTCTCTTGAGGAGCGGGGAGCAGGTTACAGCCGGAGTCCGAGGACCAGAGGAGGAGCAGGAGGAGTGAGGTTACAATACCGGGGTCGAGAGAGCTGGAGCCAGGACGGAGCAGGTGCAGGAGCCGGGTGCGCAGATAGCCAGGGTCTGAGGAGGAAGAAATCCGGAGTCAAAAGGAGGCAAACAGGCAACAGGCAAGGTAAAACAAAACGAGGTTATTCACGGGAGTCATGCGGACGGTTTGGCTCCGAATGACGGGTGAGCTGCCTTCTTATCCCAGCCAGGTGGTGGTGATTAGGCAGATGTGCTGCAGGTGCGCATAGGAGGAGCCCGGGGCTCCGCCCAGCTCCAAACTCCAACAGGTGAGGGAGGGGGGAGGAGAACAGCAGGCAGACAAGGCTCCAGAAAACAGGCAGATCATGATACCACCAAACACACAAATGTGTACAGCAAATAATAATGTCCAGAACCCTGCCGTGGAGTTGGTGGTAGTGAGCGCAAGGATCTTGCGGTTGACCTCTTCATGCGCTCGGAGCCCGCGCTGCGTTCAGGGGCCTCGTAGATTTCCTCGTATCGGCTCCTCTCTCGTTCAACTGTGTCACAAAACTCCTTTACCCCTGCCAGACAAAACTGTACACCCAGTTTTTTGTCCTGTAGTATTGAAAAGAGCACGTCTGGCTCGCTCTGGTTAGTTCACTCTCTCATTATCCAATCACAGGATGTGAAAACGCTGACGTTTCCGTACACCTTCTGGAAGGCCTCGGTGCCGCCAACTCTAAATCTGATTGGTTAAAGCAACAGTTTTACCGACACTTTATGCTACAGGGCCCACAGAACTGATAATGAAGGCCTCCAGGAAGATTTCTGACCCTGGCAACAAATAATGGCTGAAATGTGATTGGTTAAATGCTTAAATATGAAAACACACAACCAGGGTAAAAGCAATGAAAGGAAGCTGACTGACAATTTGGAATTATTTAACAAGTATTCACGGGCAAAATATAATTAACATCAGTCTGTGATTCAAATATTTTTTAGGCCCACCACTGCCTTCTAATATTTGTATTAACCCACTTAAAATGATCTTTTGTTGTTTTTTTTTTCACCATTTGGTTTGTAAATCTAGATATGAACATTGATTATAAACAAATAGTACCTTCAATGCCCAAAATATCCCTGGCTGCAGATGAGCCCTTCTTCATGCTCTAGCCTCAATGAGATTCATTTAACTGGAGCCGAACATTATGGTTGACGTCACAGTCCCTCAGTGCACTTCTATTATTATGGTTTGTGCTTTTAATGTATAAAATGACATTATTTCAGTGTGAAATAGAAGCTTTTATAATCGAAACAGAACTGAGCCAATGAGCTGTCAGTCCACGATCCTCTCACAGATAGAATATAAACTACTATTGCTAATGTTCTACAGCCAACTAATGTTTAACAAAACAGTTTATTTTAACAATATTCTGTGTTGAGTTTTAAGGTCTAGACACTAATACAAATGATCAGGTTCAATATGTATAAATTTACATATTGGATATTCATGGAGAAGCACAGTGTAATCAACAGGGAAAACTGTCTCCTGTCCCCAAACTTTGGGGACAGGAGACATTGATATTATCATCACATTCTACGATCTAAAAACACCAGTATGGTTTCTGCATATCTCATCAATTAATATATAACCATTGTCATTTGTGGGGTATTTCTGTGTTATGAGCCTAATATAGACACAGAAACCTTCTCGACAAATCACAGGGGAACTAATACTACAGTTGTCACATGACTTTTTGTAAACTTCAAGTTTAAACAAAATTTTCCATTGCCGTTCATTTATTTGCTCAAATTAACAGTGTTATCATCAAACTGTTCCTGCTGTTGACTGTTCAAGAGTCAAAGTCGTGTTATCCATAATATACATCTATATATAAACGCGCCATGGTCATTTAGGTCAGAAATCAGCCCAGATTGACAGTGGATTGAGGAGAAGGTGGGTGATGAACACATTATTTTAGAACATGGATTAAGTACTTTACAACACTGACTGTTTCCAAAGTAGGCTTCTGCAAAAAGCCGATGTTCTCAGTCACACCCTGAATGTGTTACAAAAAATTAGACCATCAAAAAAAACAATAGGATCAACTCACCTCCAGTCAATTTTCCTCCATGGGTTATCCAAAAACTTTGGTCCAACGTGGACTAAAAAAGAAAAAAACTTGGTTCATGGGTGGATGATAATTTATCAGAACTTAAAAAGAAAGTCTCCTACCTGCAGAAGAGGCTGGAGACTGAGACTCTGCTGTTACAAAGTAAAGATTAGACAAAACTGTGATTGTTCAAAGATTCAAAAGCATAAACATGAACATGTTCCTCGAACATGTACAAATAAACTGCATTTTACCGATAACATTTGTAGTTTACAATTTAAGTCAATGTGTGTGTTAAATTTATGTAATGTTCAAGTTTGTTGTTAATTTATTTGTTTGTTCTTCCTGTAATTATCCATTTAAAAACCTGAAGAAACACGTTAGTCTGAGTTGAGCCGAGTCCACAGCAAAAATCCACCTGTCTTTGTTCCCCAGATATAACAGCTCATGGCACTGGAATTATGATTCATTTGTCTTACATAGATCTTTTCCACACGCAAACAGACACTCAACATTTGGTGGTGGTAAAAATACTATAATTGTAGTTAAGTCTTAAAATGAGTGAGAACATGCTCCTTTAAATGAGGAGTTGACTTACCTTTGCTGGATCTGCTCCCCATGGTGTTAAACCTTCAAAATAAAACCAAAATACGCACACAAAAACATATGGCAGTCTGCTGTGTGAAATAAAGTACGTCCTGTTTTTGATACAGTCGGTAGAGTTTGGGTGGGCAGGACCAGGAAGGAATCAAACTGGGAGGAGTGAGATGACACAATAAAATCTCTAAATCTATTAAACTATAAAGAGTTTATTCATTAAGATGCATTTCACATAAAACTTTTGTCTTTACATTTCTAATATTATATTATAGAGATAATGCAAGACATAAAGTATATAGTTTAGATCATAATACATTTCCAGACAAACCTCAGAAGGGAGGAGAGTGAATGACTCAGACACTGAGGCGTGAGCAGGGCTCATTCAGAGACATTCACAGATACAAGTGTGTTCACCTCAGCAGTGCGGTCTTTAAAGAGTGGAGGAAACTGTTTTCTGACGCAGGTATGGGAACATGTTTATTCAGTATTTTAGTGTTGAATAATGTATCTTTATGGGATATTTATAGACTAATTATAATAATGTTATGCACCATTTATAGCTGTGAATATCAGCAAATTACTTTACATTTTATTGTTGCTGCATTTATTTATTTAAACATTTACAAAAAATTTTGCAACTAATGTACTGGCTTTTCCTTTATCCAGCACACATTCGACTGTGTGCAGTGCAGCTATATCTGCACTTCAACTTGTGAGAAATACTCTGAAAGTTACATTGAAGAGGGAGTAATAACATGGGAGAAAACTCAAGAAAATAGATTTTGTAAATAAAGTTTCTTCATCAAAAACATGTTGGAGCAGGTTTTAGACGTCACCTATGCATGTTTGAGTAATAAAGAGATCTCTCCTGGACAATATTCAAACCCTACTTACGGCTAGATGCACGAGCCTGTACAAGGCTCCACCCACAAGCCTACATCACCCATGCTCCCACATAAATATACAAAACATGATACAAACCTGTGCACATCAGCGTGACAAAGCTGATGTGATGTGCAGTAGTTTCATCATTGTGTTGTGATCACGCTCTGAGGGGAGAGTGGAGGGAAGTGTGCAGGCGCCCTGCAGAAACGAGTGACACAATGCATCTGGGCGCTTCAGTTTTATGTGATTTTAATGAATTATGCAAATTAAACAAATCATCGAGACAATACAATAATAATCAAAGCATTTTTAGAATCGAAAGACTCGATTTCCTCTGTGAATCATTTCAGTCCTATGACCTGATTTGAGACACACAAAAGAGACTGATTTTCTTTGGTCCTATTTTTTGTGTTTGTTACTAGAAAGAAATGGATCAAATGGATCAAATGGATCAAATGGATCAAATGGATGAAACCCAAACAGACCAAGAGCAGCCAGAGCCAAGCGGCTCCAACTCAAACGATGTTGATCCTCCACAAGGTGACACTCTCCTCTCACTCTGTGTGTGTGTAATTCTGTATGTACAAGTACTTAAAAAAGTCAAGTCTTCAAGGACTTTAAAACATGTTTTAATGTGACAGTCAAGTCAAACACAACAGCCTCTCTACTACAATATCTATTACAGATCAATTTAAAAGATCTTTAATAGCACGAATGTGTGAGGACGGCGAGAGAACTATTTGTGTACAATTTTGTGGTAATAATGTAGAGACAAGTAGTACTGATTTACAATTTACATTGCACCAAAGGAGCCTGACCCCGAAAAATGTCATTGTAGACAAATTAAACTTGGCATCAAAAATAAGTGTAACGGGTAAATAGGCTGTAACCCGAGTAGTAGAGGTAGAATAGTTTTACTAATACTATGACCAAATCACTGGGCTAAGATCAGACGACTAGAAAATGGACTCAGGGAGAGAGTGGACAGAGACAGTGTATTGCGGTTAAATGGTACCATGTAATGAATAATAAACACAAAATAGACAAACAATGGCCATTCAGACAAATAACAAAATAAACTATCACTTAGTGCAGTACAAAGATGTGCAGTTTGCGGGGCCCCAGGGAAGACCCAGGACACTCTGGAGGGACTATGTCTCTCTGGCCTAGGAACGCCTTGAGGTCCCACCGGAGGAGCTGGAGGAAGTGTCTGGGGTGAGCAGAAGAAAATGGATGGATTGTTCATGAGACTCTGAACAAAAAAATTCTATGGGGACCACACCCAATCTCCAACATGAAGGCAGCCATTTTGAATCAAATAAGTAGATGGTCGAACTCTAGACTTCATACTTTAACAAACTTGTCTGACTGTTTTAATTCTCCCATTGTGACGTGCCCTTCTGCAATCACAAGGGTTGTGAGGGCCCTTTATCACTGCTTACAGTTTTAATTAAATGCTGTGATTTCAATCTTCCAGAGTGTTCTTCTCCATATTCTAACACGTTAATTCCAGTTTTTCTTCCTTTAGAAAACACTTCCGCTGATGGTTCTAATAAAGCCCACGGTGATAAAAAGGTGAGTTGATCAGTAATGACTCGACCACTTCACCTTTTAAAAAACTGTGGTTGTCTCTTCACAGGTGATATTTGAACATTTTAGTATCATTCTGTGTTTAACTGTGCTAACTAAATGTTCATTTTAAAATGTTTCAGCAGAAAATAGAAAAACTACTTCAAGAGCTGGAAGGACTGATAGGAGACCTGAGGGAATGTACGTATAACCATATAATTTGTTCAGTGTAACTGTAAAAAGTGAGTTTTACAATTAAAAAGTAACCAGCCTCAGAGATTCTCAAACTGTGGTACAAGAACCTTAACTTAAGCCGTCTGTGCTGCACCTGGAGGAACTTTTATGTGCAGTGTGGAGCACTGAAAGCTACTTTTTTAATCACAAACCCTGAACACAAATGTCATTTCCTGTCACACTAGAACTGAAAATAAATTATCCAAGAGTCTTGTAAAACTAAACAAGACTGAAGTTCCTCCGCTGTGTGTGGAGGCTCTGCTAATGGGGCTAAACACTTCCTGTGGCACTTGGTCTGAGGTCTGACTCTGACAGATCATTTAACGCAGCACAAACAATGCTACAACTCTACTGGATAATTTACACTGTTATACTAATTATTAAGTAAGTCAGTTGAGAACATCTCATTAGAATCGACAACCTGGCCAAGAGGCAGCAGAACACAGCACAAGTAGAATACAAACAAATGTCAATCATGAAATGAGACAGTGAATCATAACATGAGACACTGAAACATTTGCAGATATAAAAGTGTAAAAAGCATGAGCTGTGATTCTGTAAAATATCCTGGATTGAGTCGACAGAAGTAAAAACAAACTAAGTTTTAAAGTCTGCTGTAGATGGTTCCAGTCACTTGCTGCACAAAACTGAAATGAGGAGTGGCTAAAATCTGAGTGAACTTTAGGATTGACCAGGGTAATGTAGCTGTGGAGCGGAGTATGTGGCTGGAGCTGAGGTCCGTCAGGGTTTTACTGACTAAAGACTTGTAAATGAACAATAACCATTGTGTTTATGGGCTAAAGAACCTTTCATACATCCAAGCAGCAGGTAAAGCAGCTCCGATTTAACTGGAGCTGGTGAACTCAGAACTCCATTCACTACATCAGACGTAGCTAAGCCCAGTGACAGAGTCAGGACCAACTCTAGACCTATTGTGCTTCTGAGTGCTGCATAGTTATAATTTACAACACCAGTGGATTATTCATGAAATTACTTTTGAGGATATGAGGTGTGAGAATTCAGTCCTGGAGAGCATGTGTGACAGACTGCTGGGAGGCCAGCTCACCCTGCTCTCTGTTCTTCTGTTATGTGAAAATGCAGCTGGTCAGTCTAAGTACAGATGGCATCTTTAAGACATACTTTAAATCTTGAGGGTATTTATTGTAATTACACATTAGATATTCTACAGAAAAGCTGTATGAACTGGAGCCATTTGGAGAAAGTATTTTGCACTTTTTAACAATGTGCTGTTTTTCTTTCATAGGTGGTAAATTTCTGCAGGAAACCACAAAACCAGATGAGGCTATTACATTCCTTGAAAAGCTCATCGAAGGGGTCAAGAAGAAAACAAAAGGGTAAATATTTGTAACAATGAACCAATTATTCAAATGAAGCTCATCGAGGCAAATCTGCAACCGAGCTCCATGTTTGGTTTTCTGACCTCGAGTATCACAGCAACTAAAGAGCCAACAGTAGTGAGGCTGTTAAAGGTAACGCCCTGCTTAGCAACGCTGTCAATCAAACCTGTTGCTAAGGCGACCTCGGAGAAAGAAGGACCTGATTTGTCTGTTATTAATGTTCTTATCTTGACCTAGGGACAACACAGTGAAATAAAACCTCCAGGGTCATGTAGAGCAAATGAATATGAACAGTTTAAGGTCAGAGTGATGAGTCTGACAGCAGCAGGTACAGAGAGAGGAGCAAGGTTTTCTCAATAGAAAGTGATTGATTGATCTTCATCAACTCTGGGTCCAATTCAATAAAAAATTCTCCTCTGGGCCATTTAAACACACTGAGTAGTTTTGATGTAGAAGAGTGAGTTTACCCTTTGGTATTTTGAATAATCTGAATAAAATGTTGCACGACAATAATAAGTGAAAATGCTTCTGAGCAGATTCTTGTGCTGATTCAGTGTTAATCTGAGTACAAATGCATAAAAAATGAGAAAGAAAAATATGGAAACATTTAAAAAACTAGTTCATAAATGTTTCGTTAGTCTAAGGAGGGAACTCGCCTCCTCTGGACATGGAGCCTACGTCCAGACAGGAGCCAGATGCATTCTGGGAACATGGGTGTGATGGGTCCTGGAGGATCTTGGTGCCTCTCTTCACATGTTGGTGCTCACAGAACACAAAGATCTTGCAGGGAGTCCAGTTATTTTAGAAGAAACTTAATGATAATCTACACCCTGCTTTTCTTCTGTACAAAATGGACAAAGTGACAGTGGGATCTGCCTTGGAGGTGGTCAGTCTGATGCAGCTCCCTGCAGGTGAGATGAGCCTCCAAGTCTCTGGTACGACTCAGGGTTCAGGGGCAGGGCTCTGCTACTGAGCACCTGAACATAAACCCAAACATAACTAATGTTTTCTTAATAAAATCTAACTCATACCTCAACTATACTTTTAATGAAGGCATTCTCAGTGATTAACAAAATGTGATTAGTAATTCCAGGTTTATGGAACTGTGAGACGAGGCTAAAGCTAAAGCTAAAGCTAAAGCTAATGTAAAAAAGAAACCACTTAGTTTATCGTCAGCTTTTTCTGAATTTATTTCACTCCCTGCACCTCGACACAGCAGTTTAACCTCTGTTTATGTAATGCAGAGAGTTTGGCACATGTTGGATGCATTACACACTGGAAATACAATATTTTTTTTTAATATTTGCATTAGGGATGGGACGATATAAAATTTAGACTAACGATTATTGTGACCAAAAATAAATCGCGATTCACGATACTCTAGCGAAAATTGTTAGTTTGTAAACGTTCTGACGGTCCGGGCCTACTTTACAACTCTACAGGATGTACATGTACTTCTGCGTCACCCACGCAAACAATCTACACATCAAATGAAAGTTAGAGCTCCTCTTATCGTTTATTCAAACAATTTTCACCTGCATCACCACAGTGCTGACAGGAAAGACGTTTTTACAGAAAAACTAAAAATGTGGATTTGGACTTCACTCAACTTTGAGGCTCTGATTCTGTCAAACATGAACATATTCCACAAAGTCATTCTCATTCGTTCCGGACAGGTCCAGAGAATATAATCCAGTCAGGAAATCATGTCCACAAAATAAGTTAAATCCTCCGTTCAATCTGCTGCAGGAAAGTATTCCACACGCGAAATGGAGAGGAATGGAGAATGGAGAAATCCTCCCACATGGAGAGGACATCAACGCAATAACTGACTGCATCATGGACTACATTAACTTCTGTTTTGAAAACATCGTCCCCTCCCAGACGGTGCGGTGTTTTCCGAACAACAAGCCGTGGATCAACCCTGACATAAAAGCTCTGCTGAAGGAGAAGAAGAGAGTTTTTAGGTCAGGGAACAAGGAGGAGCTGAAGACTGTACAGAAGAAGCTGAGGAGGGAAATCAGGACAAGCCAAGCCAGCCACAAGAGAAGGATGGAGCAGCAGCTACAGGAGAGGAACATCCAGGGGGTGTGGAGAAGTCTAAAGACCATTTCAGGCTTCAAAGCACCTCCTGCCCAGACGGAGGGGGACCTGCGGTGGGTGAACAACCTCAATTCTCACTTCCTGAGATTTGATCAATCACCCACCCCTCCCCCGACCCAGCTGCCTGCTCTCCCCTCCCCGGCTGGACAATGGGGAACTCCTGTACCTCCTCACACCTCTGCCTCTGCTCTTCAGCCCAATACACATGGACTCATCCATCCCCCCAGCCTGCCACTGTCATTTTCTACAGCCCAGGTGAGACTTGAGCTCAAGAAGATCAAACCCAGGAAGGCAGCAGGACCAGACGGCATCAGCTCCAGGCTCCTTAAGTCCTGTGCAGACGAACTGTGTGGAGTTATGGAGCATGTCTTCAACATGAGCCTAAAGCTCAGGGTGGTACCACAACTCTGGAAGACCTCCTGCGTGGTACCGGTGCCCAAGACGCCACAGGCCAAGGAGCTCAGCAGCTTCAGGCCAGTGGCTCTAACATCTCATCTCATGAAGACACTGGAGAGACTGGTCCTTGGCCACCTCCGCTCCACCGTGAGCTCAGCGATGGATCCGCTGCAGTTTGCGTACCGGCCTGGCATCGGAGTGGAGGACGCCGTCATCTACCTGCTGCACCGCTCACTGTCTCACCTGGAGAACCCAGCAGCACTGTGAGGATTCTGTTCTTTGACTTCTCCAGTGCTTTCAACACCATCCAGCCACTGCTCCTGAGGGACAAGCTGGAGACCGCCGGGGTGGACTGTGACCTGGCAGACTGATATACTGGATTATCTCACAAACCGGCCCCAGTTTGTGAGAGCCAGAACTGCGTGTCTGATCTCATGACCTGCAGTGTGGGGGCGCCCAGGGCACTGTCCCGTGCCCTTTCTCTTCACCCTTTACACTGCAGACTTCAGACACAACACGGACAGCTGCGTCCTGCAGAAGTTCTCTGATGACTCCGCCATCATTGGCCTCATCAAGGATGACGATGATGTGGAGTACAGAGGACTAATGCAGGACTTTGTGGACTGGTGTCAGCAGAACCACCTCATCATCAACGCAGGAAAGACCAAGGAGATGGTGGTGGACTTCCGCAGACGCCACTCTACTGCCCCCTCAGTGAACATCCAGGGAAGGGACATTGAGAGAGTGACTCATACAAGTACCTGGGTGTTCATTTGAACAACAAACTGGACTGGACTCACAACACAGACGCACTGTACAGGAAGGGCCAGAGCAGGCTCTATCTCCTGAGGAGACTCAGGTCTTTTGGAGTGAGAGGGCCACTCCTGAAGACCTTCTATGACTCTGTGGTGGCATCATCCTGTACGGTGTGGTCTGCTGGAACAGCAGCATCACAGAGAGGGAGAGGAAGAAGCTGGACAAGATCATCAAGAAGTCCAGCTCTGTCCTGGGCTGTCCTCTGGACTCAGTGCAGGAGGTGGGGGACAGGAGGGTCCTGGCTAAGGTCATCTCAATGCTGGACCATGAGTCTCACCCCCTGCAGGACGCTCTGTCTGCCCTGGAGAGCAGCTTCAGTGACTGATTCACCCTCGCTGTGTGAAGGAGAGGTTCTGGTCTTTCCTTCCTGCTGCTGTCAGACTGTATAATGAACACTGTTAACACTGAACATGTGACAATCAACCATACCCATGTGCAATACTGAAGCCACTTTATGAAGATGTATATTTATATGTGTATATGTGTATATTAGAGTTTATTTTTGAGTCTATTTCTTTAATTATTGTAGCTATTTATCTATTATCTTGTTATATTATTTTCTCTTGCATGTACATTTTTCCTGCTATTCTCTATGTGTGCGGTGCAATGCTGGAATTTCCCCATTGTGGGACTAATAAAGGCTTATCTTATCTTATCTTATCTTATCTTAAATCTGCTCCGTCACTTTTTTGCATTTCTTTGGTCGATTTCAGACATAATAAACTTAAGACAGCGCCGACTTTGGCCGTGTCTCAATTCACCAAAAATTCACCAAAGTGTCCTTAAGTCGTATTTAAGTCGGGCGGTACTTCGACCTGCACTAGAACAGTACATGAACAGAACATGAACAGAACATGAACAGTACATGAACAGTACATGGAACAGTACATGAACAGTACATGAACAGAACATGAACAGTACATGAACAGTACATGAACAGTACATGGAACAGTACATGAACAGTACATGAACAGTACATGAACAGAACATGAACAGAACATGAACAGAACATGAACAGTACATGAACAGTACATGAACAGTACATGAACAGTACATGGAACAGTACATGAACAGTACATGAACAGTACATGAACAGTACATGGAACAGTACATGAACAGTACATGAACAGTACATGGAACAGTACATGGAACAGTACATGAACAGTACATGAACAGTACATGGAACAGTACATGAACAGTACATGGAACAGTACATGAACAGTACATGAACAATACATGAACAGTACATGAACAGTACATGAACAGTACATGAACAGTACATGAACAGTACATGGAACAGTACATGAACAGTACATGAACAGTACATGAACAGTACATGGAACAGTACATGAACAGTACATGAACAGTACATGAACAGTACATGGAACAGTACATGGAACAGTACATGAACAGTACATGAACAGTACATGAACAGTACATGGAACAGTACATGGAACAGTACATGAACAGTACATGAACAGTACATGAACAGTACATGGAACAGTACATGAACAGTACATGACCAGTACATGGAACAGTACATGAACAGTACATGAACAGTACATGGAACAGTACATGAACAGTACATGAACAGTACATGAACAGTACATGAACAGTACATGAACAGTACATGAACAGTACATGAACAGTACATGAACAGTACATGGAACAGTACTGGAACAGTACAACAGTACATGAACAGTACATGAACAGTACATGAACAGTACATGAACAGTACATGAACAGTACATGAACAGTACATGGAACAGTACATGAACAGTACATGAACAGTACATGAACAGTACATGAACAGTACATGAACAGTACATGAACAGTACATGGAACAGTACATGAACAGTACATGAACAGTACATGAACAGTACATGAACAGTACATGGAACAGTACATGAACAGTACATGAACAGTACATGGAACAGTACATGAACAGTACATGAACAGTACATGGAACAGTACATGAACAGTACATGAACAGTACATGAACAGTACATGAACAGTACATGGAACAGTACATGAACAGTACATGAACAGTACATGAACAGTACATGAACAGTACATGAACAGTACATGAACAGTACATGAACAGTACATGACACACATGAACATGGAACAGTACATGAACAGTACATGAACAGTACATGAACAGTACATGAACAGTACATGAACAGTACATGAACAGTACATGGAACAGTACATGAACAGTACATGAACAGTACATGGAACAGTACATGGAACAGTACATGAACAGTACATGAACAGTACATGGAACAGTACATGAACAGTACATGAACAGTACATGGAACAGTACATGGAACAGTACATGGAACAGTACATGAACAGTACATGAACAGTACATGAACAGTACATGGAACAGTACATGGAACAGTACATGAACAGTACATGAACAGTACATGGAACAGTACATGAACAGAACATGAACAGAACATGAACAGTACATGAACAGTACATGAACAGTACATGAACAGTACATGAACAGTACATGAACAGAACATGAACAGAACATGAACAGTACATGAACAGTACATGAACAGTACATGAACAGTACATGAACAGAACATGAACAGTACATGAACAGTACATGAACAGTACATGAACAGTACATGAACAGTACATGAACAGAGCATGAGACGAAGTGGGACACGGCCTTTGTTTCTCAGAGATAAACACACGTTTAGCTTCTGATTGACACCAGTCTTGTCCAATAAGGTGGAGGTTGTGGGACTGGAGCCTCAAACAGAATCAGTGAAACACGTGACTGAAAGTTTACGCCCCTCTCTCCCCCGTGTAGAATCAACCAATCACATCACACACGTTTAGTGACGTTTTCTCCTCACAGCCAATGAGCAGTGAGCACGAGTGTGACATGCCGAGATTTTCTGTAAACAGACGGACTTTACCGAGTAAACGAAGCGTGTTAATGCGACGCATTCTAGGCGCTGTTGTTTTGCTTCTAAACATGATGAAATGGACAAAACGGACAAAACAAAGGAAGTATGAGACACTGTGGATGTTTGTACAAGTTAAACTAGAGGCGTCTCTGACCCGGAGCGACTCATGTCAGACTGAAGAGGCTGTGGACTCAGGAGAGGAGCTTATTTTTGATGGATTGATGCTGTTCTCGATGGTGAGCCTGGTTTATTCTGATATTGACATGATTGTAGGTAAAATATATCTTGTGTGTGTCTTTGAAATGGTGTTTAGCTACGACACACAATACAATCTACATTCAATAGTTTATGTCACTTATGATTTTCAGCTCAAGTTTGTCAAACAGCAGGATGTTTGTCTCGTGCATGTTGCTCGTGTTTTGCCCTCGGACCCGCAACTTTTTTTCGCCACCAGACTCTGCACCAGGACACAGACAAGTTTCAATTCAATTCAATTTATTTTTGTAGAGCCCAAAATCACGACAGCAGTCGCCTCTTAGGGCTGAACATGAGAGTTGATTAACCAACAGAATTAGAAAATCAACAGTGAAACAGAAACAGACAAGCAAATTAGAAACAGACAAGCAAATTGTTCCAGAACATCCCCTGTCCTTAGACCCTCCTTCTCGGCAAGGAAAAACTCCAAAAACCCATTGGGAAAAGGAGAAACCTCGAGGAGAACCACAGTGAAGGAGAGATCCACTCCCATGGACGGACAGGCTATAGATGTGTCCAGGACTAAGGCGCATCCAGTTCAAGTCTGTAGGGCCAGAGTCCATTCGGGCAAGGCGATCTAGAGTTCGGCCATCACTGGACGATCAGGAGGCGATCTAGGGTCCAGCCATCACCGGACGGTCAGGAGGGCATCTAGGGTCCAGCCATCACCAGACGGTCAGGAGGGCATCTAGGGTCCAGCCATCACCAACGATCAGGAGGCGGTCAGCGGCCAGGCATCTGAAACAATTACACTCCCCAGAGGGGAGTGGGACAGCGGACAACATGTGAATAGCAATGAACAGACTGAATAGTAAATGAAGTTGATAGGGATAACAGGAGGAAAAAGAGGATAGTGCTCAGGTTACCATACTTCCCCCAGCATGGCTATCCCTAGGCAGCCTAACTAAAACTACAGGGTTTATTTCTGGTCCTAGCTAGCCTGACCATAAGCTATTTCAAAGAGATACGTTTTAAGCCTGGTCTTAAATGTAGAGACTGTGGGGGCCTCTTTAACATGAGAAGGAGCTGATTCCATAGCACAGGAGCTTGGTAAGTGAAAGCTCTCCCTCCTACTGTGCTTTTAGTCACTCTAGGAACCACCAATAGTCCAGCATTTTGGGAGCGGAGTGCTCTGTTTGGGTGGTATGGTACTATAGCATCTTGCAGATACGATGGGGCCATGTCCTTTATGGCTTTATATGTCAGGAGGAGAACTTTGAATTTGATTCTGAACTCGACAGGAAGCCAGTGAAGGGACTCCAGCACTGGGGTGATGTGCTCTCTTCTCTTAGTTCCTGTTAAGAGCCTGGCTGCTGCATTTTGAACTAGCTGAAAGCTTTTTATAGAGCTTTTAGGGCAAGCGACTAGTAAGGAGTTACAGTAATCTAGCCTTGATGTAACAAATGCATGGATAAGTTTTTTCAGCGTCGCTTTTAGACAAGATTTTTCTGATTTTTGCAATATTACGCAGGTGAAAGAAAGCTGTTCTACAGGATTGGTTTTTTATATGTGGTTTGAACGAGAGCTCTTGGTCAAACAAGACTCCAAGGTTCCTCACAGTAGAACTGGAGGCAATACTGACACTGTCCAAAGTGACTTTCTGGTCAAACAGAGAGTCTCGCAGGCTTTTGGGGCCTAGAGTATGACCTCTGTTTTTTCTGGGTTAAGAAGCAGATAATTAAGTGTCATCCAGGTTTTTATGTCCTTCACACAGGCACTAAGTCTGTCCACTCGATCAGACTGATCTGGTTTCATTGATAAGTACAGCTGTGTGTCATCAGCAGAGCAGTGGAAGTTAATGCCATGTTTTCTGATGATATTACCTAACGGCAACATATAGAGTGTGAACAGGATTGGACCCAGTACAGAACCCTGTGGCACACCATAGGCTACTTTAGAACATGGAGAGGAGCTGTGATTTACATGAACAAACTGGTACCTATCAGACAGGTAGGATTTAAACCAGCTGAGGGCTGCCCCTCGGGACACGTCACATTCTAATCTCTGTAGTAGAATATTGTGGTCGATGGTGTCAAACGCTGCACTGAGGTCCAACAGAACCAGGACTGAGACTAGTCCATTGTCAGCAGCTAATACAAGTCATTTGTGACTTTAAGTAGTGCAGTTTCTGTGCTGTGGTGAGCTCTGAAACCTGATTGAAAAGTTTCAAATAGATTATTAGCCTGTAGGTGGCGATAAAGCTGCTTAACTACAATTTTTTCAAGGATTTTTGAGACAAAGGGGAGATTAGAGATGGGCCTATAGTTGGCTAAAATATCAGGTTCAAGATTAGGTTTTTTCAGAAGCGGTTTAATCACTGCATATTTGAAGGACTGGGGGACAGAGCCATTTTCTAATGAGGTATTTATTATATTAAGGACAGGATCTATAATTAGAGGGAGGATTTCTTTGAGGAGTCTGGTTGGTTTAGGGTCTAAGATACAAGTTGATGTTTTTGAGGACATAAAGGCTGAAGTTCTCTTGGTCAACAGCAGTAAACCTGTCTAATGTCACTGGTGGATTTATGTGGGACATTAGTTTTACAGCCTGGGCTTGCTCAATACTGACTGTAGGAGTCATTTTGTTCAATTTATCTCTAATTTCTGTGATTTTGTTGTTAAAGAAATTAAGAAAGTCATTGCAGGTAAGAGTAGCAGGGATTGAGGGTTCAACTGCGCTGTGGCAGTTTGTCAGCCTGGCTACAGCGCTGAACAGAAACCTGCTGCTGTTTTTGTTTACTTCAATTAAATTTGAAAAATATCTGGTTTGGGACTTCCGCAGAGCCTTCTTATAAGTCAAAAGGCAGATTTTCCAGCCTTTAGTGATTGCTCAGAGCGGGAGTAGCGCCATGACCTCTCTAATTTTCTGACCTTGTTTGAGTGAGCGCAGTTCTTCATTGTACCAGGGGCAGGAGGTCTGGGCCTAACATCCTTCTGTTTTAAGGGAGCTACAGTATCAAGAGCAGTTTTCAGGGCGTACATAGATCTGTCAGCAAACTGGTCATACATAGATGGGCTAAAGCTGTTTTCAGAGTCAAATGACATGGTCCTAAATACTGGCTCTATTGTTACAAGTGTCATAGATGTGACAGAGCGCCCCCTTGTGGCAAACACCAAAACTAGCATCTAAACGTTGAATTGAAACAAGAAACATGAGGCAGTCTGGTGCCATAAAGACTATTGTAATCAATCGCGATTTTGAAAAATGCCACGAACGATTTATCGCGGACTGTTTCTGTTGTGATTTACGATATTATCGTATATCGTCCCATCCGTAATTTGCATCGAAAGACAGGGAACAACTGTTGCACAAGTGCTAGCTTTGTTTCGTGAGGCACATCAGCTCAACATATTAACTCAACATACGAGTCACATCACTCAAAATAGGGTGGTTTATCACAAGATCAAGCATTTGGTGAGAAATCCTTATTTTATGTTTAAATCTGCTTGTTGTCTTGTTTTCTGAGTCTGTGCTCACTCTTGTTTGTTTAGTCGTTTAAACCATGGAGCCGTCCTGTACTACGCTGGCTCCCTCTGGAGGCTAGTACCTCCACGATTTGCTTCAGACCAAACGGGGCAGTACAGTCGACTTTATTTAAAGCTGACACACATCAGACAGAAGTAACATAGACACCATCTAGTGGTGATATGTGAGAACAACAGGAGCGGGTCGTTCACTCTTATCACAGATCAGTATCTTTAATCCATTTATAGTATTTTAGCATTTGGATTTTAGACGCATAAATACATGTTTGATGAACAATAAGTTTGAGTTTGAATAAGTTTGAAAAAGATGTGAGCACATTTTACTGTTTGTGTGGACATGATTTGACTTTTGACTTGTTTGTACAAATTATAAAGTAGGAGAGAAGTTAGATGCACTAAAACAATCACGTCTTGGCCATTAATTGAAGGCACAAATTAAGCCTGATTAGCCTCTGTCCTGCATTTTTTTTTTTTTTATTTATAAAGTCTTTGAAAAAATAATAGGATTTTTTCTTCTAGGACTGGCATCATGCAAGTATTATGGCAGTGTACTTCTTGGTGGTATGTCTGAGTTTTCTTTGCTGGTTTGGAGACATTGCTTTACTTTTAAACTAAGTCCACTGTATTTCTGTTTTTATACTTAAATTATCAACAGGAAGAGTCCTCTGAAGATCTTTTGTGTTGCTGAGACAGGAATGTTTGGAGCAACAGAACAAATCCTGCAGAAAATCAAAGCAGAAAAGTGTGATGATCCAAAGATCTGTGACCTGGTGATGGTCTTCTGTCCGATCTGCACTCGAGCTGCTGCTGACGTGGACATGGCCATGGAAAGTATCCCAGGTACATTTGGTGTTTGACATGAACTTAGACAAAGTTTATTGATTCACAAGAGAAATGATTTGGACACAGCAGCACACATTAAGTTTATAAATGATAATAAATTCTAGAAAAGTAGTAAAAATTACAAGAGACAATTATACATAATAAGGCTCAATAATAAGTATAAAAAACACAGATATATCTGTCACTGTGTGGGTGGAGCTGCAGGAGCCTGTTGGAGATGAGCTCCTCTGTCCTCGTTTAAAGAACAACATTCAACCACAGCCTTATGTCAGTCTCATGACCAGAGAGAGTGACAGATCAGAGCAACGATACTCCCATATAAACCTCTGATAAATCTCAATTAAACATAAATATCATATACTGCTCTTGGCTTCACTATTTGGTAAAGTTTGTCTGAAACCCTCCAGCAGAGGCAACATGTGAAAATTATCCTCAGATCAAAGTCCAGTAAACAGTTTATTGTGCAGTACATATCAGCATTTTGTTCAGTGTCAATCACAGACGTGTGTCGTGCTGTGATCTCATCACAGAATATTCAATAATATCACTGAAAATATACATTTGGTCTTATGAATTAGACACACTTGTTATAATGGTCAAACCTGTGGTTCACATTAGTGACTCGGTCGAGTGGTAAACACCAAATATGTGAAGGATTAAGACTGTCCTCAAACCTGAGGAAGGTCAGAGAACAAAAACGTGTTAATAAAAGTGAAACAAGAGTGAGGCAGGGTGCAGGAGTCTCTCCTCCGACTCACCTGTCCCGGGTCCCAGGGTTAAGATGTGTAAAAGTCAATGAGGAATTGTTCAGCTTGTCCAAAATAATTTATTGGTCTGTTAAACAGAGGTGAGGATGTGAATGTATGAATATTCATCCATAGCTGTTCGGTCAGAATTGATCAAGTGACACATGTTTCTGTTGTTTTATGGTGGGTGGCGTTGGACCAGTGTAAACTAAAACTTTAATAGTGATATTGAGACGTTTGGACACGTGAAAATTATTGAATTGTAACCAGATTTCTACTAACAACATGTATTTATGTTCTAGACACGGCAAGAAACAAGCCTGTTTTTCTCGTGACTCTGCATCACAACAATAACGTTGAATATGTGCCTCCCTCACCAGTTTGGAAGAATAAAGAAAGTGTGGATTTACATGTGAATGTTCTTTATCATGAGACCAGCAATGGACTGTTGGAGTGTCACTATAATGACAAAGCTATTGAGAAAATAAAAAAAGAAACAGCTAAAATTAATCTTAAAAAGAAAAATTCAGCCTGAGTAGTCAAGACAAACAAGACTAAAGAAACTCAGATTAAAACTTAAGAAACTTAAGACTAACTGAAAAATGTGTGATACAATCTAAGTCTCTGTCAGTTTTATCTGTAAAAATACTGTATTTTATAAAGTTAAACTCCACAGTTTTTCCAAATGTCCTAAACAGCAGAATGTGGTTTGTTTTATTTTAAATTTCCTCTTTTCTTCTGTTTGTCTGTGATCTTCGCCTTTCATAGTAAAACTTTATCAGTGTCGACTCTGAGACTTTGGATCAAACATGTTACGTTCTGATCGTCAAACATTTTCATTACTCTTCACTTTTTACTCACACTGCCACAAAATTAAAGTAATACTGTGGAACTTTCTGGAGGTGGAGGGTCGTCTGCATGATTCCATGGAAACAGAAAGTTAAAACAATATTTAGCAACATTCTCCATGGAAATAGATCAGTTTTATGCCAGACTGTGGAACATTATGACCAAAGGAAGAACATTTCCATGGAAACAAGCACCTCCACCTCAGACCAGACGACACCAACCTCCTCCACCTCAGACCAGACGACACCAACCTCCTCCACCTCAGACCAGACGACACCAACCTCCTCCACCTCAGACCAGACGACACCAACCTCCTCCACCTCAGACCAGACGACACCAACCTCCTCCACCTCAGACCAGACGACACCAACCTCCTCCACCTCAGACCAGACGACACCAACCTCCTCCACCTCAGACCAGACGACACCAACCTCCTCCACCTCAGACCAGACGACACCAACCTCCTCCACCTCAGACCAGACGACACCAACCTCCTCCACCTCAGACCAGACGACACAACCTCCTCCCTCCACCTCAGATCAGATGACACCAACCTCCTCCACCTCAGATCAGACGACACCAACCTCCTCCACCTCAGATCAGACGACACCAACCTCCTCCCTCCACCTCAGACCAGACGACACCAACCTCCTCCACCTCAGACCAGACGACACCAACCTCCTCCACCTCAGACCAGACGACACCAACCTCCTCCCTCCACCTCAGATCAGATGACACCAACCTCCTCCACCTCAGACCAGACGACACCAACCTCCCTCCACCTCAGACCAGACGACACCACCTCCTCCACCTCAGACCAGACGACACCAACCTCCTCCTCCACCTCAGACCAGACGACACCCAACCTCCCTCCACCTCAGACCAGACGACACCAACCTCCTCCACCTCAGACCAGACGACACCAACCTCCTCCACCTCAGACCAGACGACACCAACCTCCTCCACCTCAGACCAGACGACACCAACCTCCTCCACCTCAGACCAGACGACACCAACCTCCTCCACCTCAGACCAGACGACACCAACCTCCTCCACCTCAGACCAGACGACACCAACCTCCTCCACCTCAGACCAGACGACACCAACCTCCTCCACCTCCAGACGACACCAACCTCCTCCACCTCAGACCAGACGACACCAACCTCCTCCACCTCACATCAGACACCAACCTCCTCCCTCCACTCATCAGGACAAAGCACTGGACCTCGAAGGGAAGAACTTTCACTGCAAAGCACAAAAAGTACAAATAATGAGCTGAACTATGGCCCTCGTATCTTCAATGAATCCACATCTCTCCATCATTAATGCACCAGACAAAAGATCAGTTTCTTACTATTTAGACGAGAGATTCAGAGCATTTGAAGTAAATGTAAATTAACAGAATAATTATCAATAGTTGTTCATACAGTGTATTGACCATAAACTGTATAAAGAAGTGACTGAGTGACGTCACCACAGCTTCAGCTCCACATGAAGCTCATGAGGCTGGAGCAGGTGTAAAGGCGAATCTGGAGCCATATTTGGAAATCCGAGCGTGAAACCAAAGACCCAATCAGGAGCGAGGATGGTAAAGGTACAAGCCTCTTTGTGCCTGAACCGCTGGTTTGACAGGTTTGGTTTGTACCTGACCCACAAATTAAAATAAAAAGCTCACTCACTGATGTAATTTTAACAAATAAACCCCATATTCTGAGGCAAATGGTGTTTTCTCACTTGAGTTTGGTGACCACTGTTCAATTGGATGTGTTCAAAATACAAAAATGAAAAAGATACATCCATGTGTAAAGGTTAGAAGATCGTATAAACATTTTAATCGTTTTAAACATTTTATATCGGGTTAACGTCAGCATCCCCGACCCTGATGTGGCCTTAAACTTTATTAATACATTTAATGAAATTGTAGACCGACATGCGTCTAAAAGAAAAATTACAATAAAAAACTGTAACAATCCCTGGTTCAACTGTTTTTCAGCAGTTAGAAAAGTAAAAACATCTTACTTCATGTCTGAGCTGATAGAGTCATGGAAATCAGACCAAGTCCTGGAGGACAGTCAGATCCCTCTAAGAACCTCATATTCAGACATTACCTACTGATATTTTATTAACTTCAGCTGTTGTAAAGTCTAAAGAGGAAATCTGTGATGCTTTTAATAGAGGTTTTATCTCTGCATGTGACATTTTGGCTCATAATGATGATGGTTCTGATCTTGATTCTGTTGAGTCTGAACCTCGGGCAGATACATCTCTTTCACTCACACTGACGTCTTAAATGCTCTCCTCTCCACAGACCTGAACAAGTCCACAGGAGCTGATGATCTCGATCCAAAACTTCTGTTACCACCTGTGCCGTATTTAATTCAACCTCTTTTACATATTTTTAATCAATTCAAACGGCATTTAAACCGGAATTATGGAAAATGTTTCATGTTTTGTCTTTACTTGAAGGAGGAACAACTAAAAATGTAAATAGTTTTAATAAAGTTAGTTGCAAATCAAGTTACAATTCATCTAAATAAATGCTCCATTTTGAGTCTTATCCTGTCACTGCAAACACCAGAGTTTTAAATGACATTTTCTCAGCCCTTGATACAAAAAAGATTGTGTAAGTCTGTTTACTGACTGAAGGTTTTTGTTTTTTTTTCAGTGGATCAAAATCCTCTTGAAGCGTCTGAAGCAGATTAGATTTGACAAAGTTACTTGACAAAGTTGTGATTGGTTCCAACATTACCTTTCAAACAGGCAGTGGGAGCTGATGGGTCAGATTTTCTCACTTTAAGTAAAGGAGTGTCCGAAGGCTCAATTTTGGGCTTTACTTTTTTTTTTAAAGGTTATACTACTTTTTATTTATTCCATCAGTGAGAGTTTCAGAGAAAGCCTCATACATTTATCTGCAGATGATGCTGTTTTGTTTGCAGGTGCTCCCTCTGCTGATCAGGCACTTTTAAAACTGCAACAAGATTTGAATGAAATCCAAAACTCCCTCATAAATCTTAAACTGTCTTTGAATGTAAATAAAAGTGTATGACTTTTTATAAAAACATTTAAGTATCGTGCACTGTACAAATCTTCATACACTAAATGGTGCATCCATTGAAAGAGTCGACACTTATAAATATCTTGGGTTTTGGCTTGACAAAAACGTTTCTTATAAAGAATATTCTGGATTATGAGGATGTGTCGTACATGGAAACCTTTGTTAGAAGAGAACAATACTATGTTACTATTTTCATATTAATAATAAACACAATTTATGAACTCATTATATAACTTGTATCATGATGGAAGGAAATCGTTTTTGGCACAGTTCAGCCTGTCTCAGGATGGTCTCAAAAAGCAAAAAAAAAAAAGAATAACTATAACCACAAAATAAAATAGAGCTATAGAGGAGGTATTTTACTGCTTTTGGGTGTTACTCATCAACACAACATATTGGATCAACATCATGTTAAAACCAGTCCAAACAAAAGATGCAGAGAGTAAACTTTGTGTTCAGTTCTCATCATGATGAGGCTCGTCTGAAGAGCTTTGGACTGTACCATTCAAATGTGAACTGCATTTAATAAATTAATGTGTACTCTAACCTCTTAAGATTCTGACAGACCCCCGGGCCGTCGCCTTTACTTTACAAATCTACAGGAATGTACATCTACTTCTACATCACCCACACAAACAATCTACACATCAAATGAAAGTTACAGCTCTCGTCTTTCTGAATATGTAAACCACTCACCACAGAGCGACAGGAAAGACGTTTTACAGAAAAAAGTAAAAATGTGGATGTGGACTTCACTTTGAGGCTCTGATTCTGTCAAACATCAACATGTTTCACAAAGTTCGTCTCATTCGTTCCTACAGGTCCAGAGAATATAACCCAGTCAAGAAATGATGTCCACAAAATAAGTGAAATCCTCCATGTCCATCTGCTGCAGGAAAGTTCCACACGTGAAATCTGCTCTGTCACTTTTGTGCATTTCTTTTGTGGATTTCAGTCATAATAAACTTCTGACAGTGGTGTCTTTGTGTCTCACACGATAAACACGTGTGAGCTTCAGTCTTGTCCAATAATGTGGAGGCTGTGAGACACTGGAGCCTCAGACAGAATCAGTGCTACAGGTGACTGACAGTTTACGCCCCTCTCTCCCCCGTGTAGAATCAACCAATCACATCACACACGTTTAGTCAGTTATTTTTTGATGGACTGGATGCTGTTCTTGATGGGTAAACGTGGTTTATTCTGCCTTTGACATGATTGTAGATAAAATATATCATGTGTAATTCTGAGCATCACTTGTGTGAACATAGTGCACATTCAAACCATGTGCTCTGGCACATTTGTGTTCAGCTGTGTGAATTAGACTTCACGTGTCTATTGTTGTTTTATTCTGCAGTTTGCATTATTGTAAGTAAAAATATAAGATGTGCACATTAGCATCTCATTTTTTCACATGGGTGAGGTTCTGGCATGTTCCTGTTGAGAAGTACAGATCAGACTTTGTTTATTGTTGATATCTGTCAGAATATAGTTCAGACAGTGATCTGACCCTGCTCCTGCTCCTGACCCTGCTCCTGCTCCTGCTCCTGCTCCTGACCCTGCTCCTGCTCCTGACCCTGCTCCTGACCCTGCTCCTGATCCTGCTCCTGACCCTCCTCTGACCCTGCTCCTGCTCCTGACCCTGACCCTGATCCCAGTTCTGTTTTTTTTGTTTGCTCCTCCCTGTTTAGCTCTCTACCCCTGATCCCAGTTGTTCATCGGGGGGCAGCCTGTCTGTTCTGTCCTTGTTCTGTCTCGTTTGCTGGATTTGTGAGTTTCACTTATGTGAGAGACTTTCTGTTCTGTTATGTGAGTTTGTTCCTGAGTTTGTTTCGTTCATGTTATTCTGTTCATCTGAGAGGACACGCAGGCTCTGAATTTGTTTCTGTTTTTTTTGCATTAAACCTGATGTGATTTTTGACACTTTGAGTTGGGCTGTTCTCTCTGTGCTGTGTCTGGGTCCATCTCACGACAACCACTGTTACAAAAATGAGTGTAAAAAAAAATGTTTTTTTAGATTGTCCTCACATTTGAAATGTGAGCACACTCCAACAGATCACTCCAGCAGAACACTCCAACTGATCACTCCAGCAGAACACTCCAACAGAACACTCCAGCAGATCACTCCAGCAGAACACTCCAACAGTGTGGTCCAAGATCGCACTCCACTGGACAGTGTTGGTTTTACACCTCAGATCACAGACACAGGCTCAGTTCATTGTTCAAACCTGGTTTAGGCAAAGAAAGTTTATTTGTACAGAACAACTCGTGCACAAAGTAATTTAAAGTACTTTATAGAATAAGACAGATATTAACATCAAAACATAAATAATCATAAAATGAACAATAAAAGAGAAGAGGTTTAGCTGCTTTAGTCCTGGGGTAGATCTGGTTTAAACCTGGTCACATCCTGGATTTGCCCTGTTCTGGGCCTGGGTTAGTCCTCACTTAGACCAGGTTCAGATTCAGTTGTTTTAAACCTTAAAAGACTCTCTGATCTGAATGGTCACTTTAGGTAGTGACCAGAAGAGTTCATTTTGTGTCATATATGACCTTTGAACTAGGCCTGTTACGATTATTATGTCGCCTTATCGTTCAACACATGATGGAACAGTGTGATTCTGGGTCAGTTTTGCAGCTCACGTTTTCAAAGACACTGTACATTTTGAATGGTTCAAAATTTTCATCTATATTTTCTTGTTATTGTAAAAGACCAAACTTAAACTGCACATTATGTATTTTTTTCTAATTCTGACTTGTTTTAGTGAGATAGTGCCTGTGGTTCATATTTATCATAGTTTTACATCAGATCAGTGGCATTTTGTGGGAGAAAAGTAGAAGAAAAGTCCAAAAACACAGGAAGTATGTGTGAGTAAAACAGAATCCCTCTGCCTCATCAACACAGAAAACTCCAAATACAGAGACAGTTCACAGCAGTGAGACACTTTAAACTTCATGTCCTTAAATAAAGGTTTTGTCATTTATTTTTAATGGTCAAATAATAACTATTGTGTCATTTAGACGTTGGTCCTTGTTTGAAGTGGTTGCCAGGTAACAGTTATGAAAGTACCAACCAGGAAGTGAAATAAAACAGTTTGATTTTGTCTGAAGTCTTGATCGTGTGAGCTCGTCCTTTCACATGAACTTTAATGTTCCACATGAAAAGTCACGGTGCCATGTGTGTTTCCGTCCTGCAGGGGGCAGCACATCAGAACATACTGGAGCCACAGTCTGATCATGATCTATTAAAGTCACATCTTCATCCAAGTGACGCATGTTTATTTTACATTTCAGCCTCCATCATGACGTCATGCACTTTTTTTTGACTTTTTTTAGTTAAAATGATCTTTATACGACAAAATGTGAAGTGAAAGTCGTTTGTTTGGATAAATGTGAGAAGTTTTAACACCACATCAAACATGTCACTAAAGCCTCCGTCTCATCTCTGAATGTTTTTTTTTCTTTTTTCTTTAAACATTCTCATTCCAGTGTCTTGCAGACGTCTCATGAAATGACAGAACAAATAAAATGAAGATTCCAGCTTTTATCAGACATAAAAAGAGCAGATTAAACTTCGATTATAAAACCAACAGTAAAACAAAAGGACTCGGGACGTTGAATGAAACATTTTCTTGGCACAGACAGATTTAAGCAGCTTCAGGGACGAGCAGAATATTTTAAATTCATAAAATGTTGAAAGCAGCAGGTGGAGTCTCTCCATTTACAACAGTGAATATGGTTTTTATCCAGGAGGAAAACAATATTCACAGAGTCAGTGACATTTCACTCACAAAATATAAAATCTGATTCACATTTAAGCACGTTTGATGTAGAGGAGTGTTACCGAGCGACTATAATGTTCACAAGAGCCACAACGACGACATAAAGTTATGATCAGACCAATACAAATAAAAGACAACAGCTTTAGTTAAATGAAAGTTTAAAGTGTCATAAAAATGTGGTTCTTCAGCCTAAACATCTGTATTTTGTATTTTTGTCTTTTAACTGATGTAAAAGTGATAAATATTTGTCACAGATTCTATCCACCAAACCCAGTGAGACTCAGAGAAACATTGAACTTTATAGAGAAAAGTGTCAAATCCACAGAGTGAAACTGTCCAGAGCAGGAGGAGTAACGCTGCCATGTCTCTGTCAGGCCACCAGGAGGCAGCACATGAGAAGAAACGAGCTTCAACTGAGCCTGGAGCATCAGACACTCGGATAAACTGGGACATTTTAGACTCCAACTGTTCTACTGTGAGGAAAAGTCCCACAGTGGAGCTTTAACCCTGTTCTACTGTGAGGAAAAGTCCCACAGTGGAGCTTTAACCCTGTTCTAATGTGATAAATGTCCCACAGTGGAGCTTTAACCCTGTTCTACTGTGATAAATGTCCCACAGTGGAGCTTTAACCCTGTTCTACTGTGATAAATGTCCCACAGTGGAGCTTTAACCCTGTTCTACTGTGATAAATGTCCCGCAGTGGAGCTTTAACCCTGTTCTACTGTGATAAATGTCCCACAGTGGAGCTTTAACCCTGTTCTACTGTGATAAATGTCCCACAGTGGAGCTTTAACCCTGTTCTACTGTGATAAATGTCCCACAGTGGAGCTTAACCCTGTGTTCTACTGTGAGGAAAAGTCCCACAGTGGAGCTTTAACCCTGTTCTATGTGATAAATGTCCCACAGTGGAGCTTTAAACCCTGTTCTACTGTGATAAATGTTCCACAGTGAAGCTTTAACCCTGTTCTACTGTGAGGAAAAGTCCCACAGTGGAGCTTTAACCCTGTTCTACTGTGATAAATGTCCCACAGTGGAGCTTAAAACCCTGTTCTACTGTGATAAATGTCCCACAGTGGAGCTTTAACCCTGTTCTACTGTGAGGAAAAGTCCCACAGTGGAGCTTTTTTAACTTTAACCCTGTTCTACTGTGAGGAAAAGTCCCACAGTGGAGCTTTAACCCTGTTCTAATGTGATAAATGTCCCACAGTGGAGCTTTAAAAACCCTGTTCTACTGTGATAAATGTCCCACAGTGGAGCTTTTTAACCCTGTTCTACTGTGATAAATGTCCCACAGTGGAGCTTTAAAAACCCTGTTCTAATGTGATAAATGTCCCACAGTGGAGCTTTAACCCTGTTCTACTGTGAGGAAAAGTCCCACAGTGGAGCTTTAACCCTGTTCTACTGTGATAAATGTCCCACAGTGGAGCTTTAAACCCTGTTCTACTGTGATAAATGTCCCACAGTGGAGCTTTAAAAAACCCTGTTTCTACTGTGATAAAAGTCCCACAGTGGAGCTTTAACCCTGTTCTAATGTGATAAATGTCCCACAGTGGAGCTTTAAACCCTGTTCTACTGTGAGGAAAAGTCCCACAGTGGAGCTTTAACCCTGTTCTACTGTGATAAATGTCCCACAGTGGAGCTTTAAACCCTGTTCTACTGTGATAAATGTCCCACAGTGGAGCTTTAACCCTGTTCTACTGTGATAAATGTCCCACAGTGGAGCTTTAACCCTGTTCTACTGTGATAAATGTCCCACAGTGGAGCTTTAACTCTGTCCTGATGCTCTTCTCTTATAAAGTGACTCTGAACATTGTACAAACACAGAAGTAAAGGAGGAGTTGGAGTAAACGAGTGGATAAATGAGTCGTGTGGATATAATTTTGTCGTTTGTGGAGCAGACGGCGCTGTGGGGGCGGAGTCACAGATGTTCACGTCCAAACTCCAGGTGTTTTCTCTTCTTGAAACACATTTTCCCTGTGAGGAGTGAGACAGGAAACAAACACCTTCAGTTCGTTCACGAGCCCATCAGCCGAGCGCCTCACCAGACTCACATTTACTTCATCTGTAAAGTCCAGTTTGAAACACGTTCTTGCTTCTCTGGGGACACATATTACGTCCATGAAGTGTGTGAGACGTGTCCCTCGGTGTGAGCTCTGATCAGACCCACATGAACCTGCCCTGGGATCATCTGTGCTGCTCAACATCAGATCTGTGGGTTTTTCAGGTTCTGTCGGCTGCATTCTTCGATCATGTGGGTGGAACATCAAAATAATTATCATAGATTGTCAAGATGTTTTTTCAGGTGGAGACAAATGTCCTTCCAGAAAAAACATAGAAACATGCGGATGCAAAGTGATAAGTTTTAATAACAGCTCTGGCTCTGTGTTTTTTTTGGAGGCTGTGGTGGAAAGTTACAAAAGAAAAAGAGACTGAACAGAAACACTCTCAGGTTTAACTCTCGGACTTTTTGTTCTGCTCCTCTGTCCTCCACTCGTTCCCTGTATTAATGGCTCCTGTTTGACTCGTTCTCAGTATAAAAGACACCTGTCCACAACCTCAAACAGTCACACTCCAAACTCCACTATGGCCAAGACCAAAGACACGTCAAAGGAACCACAAACAAAACTGTGACCTGCACCAGGCTGAAGACTCAATCTGCAACAGGTGAGCAGCTCGTGTGAACAAATCAACTGTGGAGAATTATTAGAAAATGGAAGAAAGACACTGATAATCTCCCTCCATCTGGGGCTCCACAAGATCTCACCCCGTGGGGTCAAAATGACACAAGAACGAGGAGCAAAACTCCCAGAACCACACGGGGGACCTAGTGAACGACCTGCAGAGGGACCAAAGTAACAAAGGCACCATCAGTAACACACTACGACCAGGGACTCAAATCCTGCAGAGACGTGTCCCCCTGATGAAGGACATGTCCAGGCCCGTCTCAAGTTTGGATTTGGATGATCCAGAAGAGACTGGGACAAGGTCAGAAGATCAAACCAAAATACAACTTTTTGGTAAAGGAAAGAATGAAAGAGACATGTATCGAGAGGTTCTGAGTGAAAACCTCCTTCCATCAGCGAGGGCAGTGAAGATGAAACGTGTCTGGGTCTTTCAGCGACACAATGATCCAAACACACGACGAAGGAGAAGAAGCATTTCAAGGTCCTGGAGTGGCCCCGTCTCCAGATCTCAGGTCTAGTCTCTGGTCTGATAAATTTTTAATGGAAGAAGTTTATGGAGAGTGATGACTCTGAGGAACCGTTTAAGAATCAACAAAACATCAAATATTCACATCTCCACAACCAAACTCCTCTGTCTCTCTGCTCCTCTGTCTCTCTGCTCCTCTGTCTCTCTGCTCCTCTGTCTCTCTGCTCCTCTATCTCTCTGCTCCTCTGTCTCTGCTCCTCTGTCTCTGCTCCTCTGTCTCTCTGCTCCTCTGTCTCTGCTCCTCTGTCTCTGCTCCTCTGTCTCTCTGCTCCTCTGTCTCTGCTCCTCTGTCTCTCTGCTCCTCTGTCTCTCTGCTCCTCTGTCTCTCTGCTCCTCTGTCTCTGCTCCTCTGTCTCTCTGCTCCTCTGTCTCTCTGCTCCTCTGTCTCTCTGTCTCTCTGCTCCTCTGTCTCTTCTCCTCTGTCTCTGCTCCTCTGTCTCTCTGCTCCTCTGTCTCTCTGCTCCTGTTTCTGTGCTCCTGTCTCTGCTCCTCTGTCTCTGCTCCTCTGTCTCTCTGCTCCTCTGTCTCTGCTCCTCTGTCTCTGCTCCTCTGTCTCTGCTCCTCTGTCTCTCTGCTCCTCTGTCTCTGCTCCTCTGTCTCTCTGCTCCTCCTCTCTCTCTGCTCCTCTGTCCTCTCTGCTCCTCTGTCTCTGCTCCTCTGTCTCTCTGCTCCTCTGTCTCTCTGCTCCTCTGTCTCTCTGCTCCTCTGTCTCTCTGCTCCTCTGTCTCTCTGCTCCTCTGTCTCTGCTCCTCTGTCTCTGCTCCTCTGTCTCTCTGCTCCTCTGTCTCTCTGCTCCTCTGTCTCTCTGCTCCTCTGTCTCTCTGCTCCTGTTTCTCTGCTCCTGTCTCTGCTCCTCTGTCTCTGCTCCTCTGTCTCTCTGCTCCTCTGTCTCTGCTCCTCTGTCTCTCTGCTCCTCTCTCCTCTCTCTGCTCCTCTGTCTCTCTCCTCCTCTCTCTCTCTGCTCCTCTGTCTCTCTGCTCCTCTGTCTCTGCTGTCTCTCTGCTCCTCTCTCTCTGCTGCTCCTCTGTCTCTCTGCTCCTCTGTCTGTCTGCTCTCTGCTCCTCTGTCTCTCTGCTCCTCTGTCTCTGCTCCTCTGTCTCTGCTCCTCTGTCTCTGCTCCTCTGTCTCTGCTCTGTCTCTCTGCTCCTCTGCTCCTCTGTGCTCTCTGCTCCTCTGTCTCTCTGCTCCTGTTTCTCTGCTCTCCTGTCTCTGCTCCTCTGTCTCTGCTCCTCTGTCTCTCTGCTCCTCTGTCTCTCTGCTCCTCTGTCTCTCTCTCTCCTCTGTCTCTCTGCTCCTCTGTCTCTGCTCCTCTGTCTCTGCTCCTCTGTCTCTCTGCTCCTCTGTCTCTCTCTCTGCTCCTCTGTCTCTCTGCTCCTGTCTCTCTCTCTGCTCCTCTCTCTGCTCTGCTCTCTGTCTCTCTGCTCCTCTGTCTCTCTCTCTCTGCTCTCTCTCTGTCTCCTCTGCTCTCCTCTGTCTCTCTGCTCCTCTGTCTCTCTGCTCCTCTGTCTCTCTGCTCCTCCTCTCTCTCTGCTCCTCTGTCTCTCTGCTCCTCTGTCTCTCTGCTCCTCTGTCTCTCTGCTCCTCTGTGTCTCTGCTCCTCCTCTCTCTCTGCTCCTCTGTCTCTGCTCCTCTGTCTCTCTGCTCCTCTGTCTCTCTGCTCCTCTGTCTCTCTGCTCTCTGTCTCTCTGCTCCTCTGTCTCTCTGCTCCTCTCTCTGCTCCTCTGTCTCTCTGCTCCTCTGTCTCTGCTCCTCTGTCTCTCTGCTCCTCTGTCTCTCTGCTCCTCTGTCTCTCTGCTCCTCTGTCTCTGCTCCTCTGTCTCTCTGCTCCTCTGTCTCTGCTCCTGCTCCTCTGTCTCTCTCCTCTGTCTCTGCTCCCTCTGTCTCTCTCTGCTCTCCTCTGTCTCTGCTCCTCTGTCTCTGCTCCTCTGTCTCTGCTCCTCTGTCTCTCTGCTCCTCTGTCTCTGCCTCTCTGTCTCTCTGCTCCTCTGTCTCTCTGCTCCTCTGTCTCTCTGCTCCTCTGTCTCTGCTCCTCTGTCTCTCTGCTCCTCTGTCTCTGCTCCTCTGTCTCTCCTCTGCTCTCTCTCTCTGCTCCTCTGTTCTCTGCTCCTCTGTCTCTCTGCTCCTCTGTCTCTCTGCTCCTCTGTCTCTGCTCCTCTGTCTCTCTGCTCCTCTGTCTCTCTGCTCCTCTGTCTCTCTGCTCCTCTGGCTCTCTCTGCTCCTCTCTGTCTCTGCTCTGTCTCCTGCTCCTCTCTGCTGCTCCTCTGTCTCTGCTCCTCTGTCTCTCTGCTCCTCTGTCTCTCTGCTCCTCTGTCTCTCTGCTCCTCTGCTCCTCTCTGCTCTCTGTCTCTGCTCCTCTGTCTCTCTGCTCCTCTGTCTCTCTGCTCCTCTGTCTCTGCTCCTCTGTCTCTCTGCTCCTCTGTCTCTCTCCTCCTGTCTCTCTGCTCCTCTGTCTCTCTGCTCTCTCTGCTCCTCTCTCTCTCCTCCTCTGTCTCTGCTCCTCTGTCTCTCTGCTCCTCTGTCTCTCTGCTCCTCTGTCTCTGCTCCTCTGTCTCTGCTCCTCTGTCTCTCTCTGCTCCTCTGTCTCTGCTCCTCTGTCTCTCTGCTCCTCCTCTGTCTCTCTGCTCCTCTGTCTCTGCTCCTCTGTCTCTGCTCCTCTGTCTCTGCTCTGTCTCTGCTCCTCTGTCCTCTGCTCCTCTGCTCTCTGCTCCTCTCTCTCTCTGCTCTGCCTCTGTCTCTCTCTCTGCTCCTCTGTCTCTCTGCTCCTCTGTCTCTCTCTGCTCCTCTCTCTCTCCTCTGTCTCTGCTCCTCTCTCTGCTCTCTCTCTCCTCTGCTCCTCTGTCTCTCTGCTCCTCTGTCTCTGCTCCTCTGTCTCTCTGCTCCTCTGTCTCTCTGCTCCTCTGTCTCTGCTCCTCTGTCTCTCTGCTCCTCTGTCTCTCTGCTCCTCTGTCTCTGCTCCTCTGTCTCTCTGCTCCTCTGTCTCTCTGCTCCTCTGTCTGCTCCTCTGCTCCTCTGTCTCTCTGCTCCTCTGTCTCTGCTCCTCTCTCTCTCTCTCTGCTCCTCTGTCTCTCTGTCTCTCCTCTGTCTCTGCTCTCCTCTCCTCTCTCTGCTCCTCTGTCTCTCTCTGCTCCTCTCTGTCTCTCTGCTCCTCTGTCTCTGCTCCTCTGTCTCTCTGCTCCTCTGTCTCTGCTCCTCTGTCTCTGCTCCTCTGTCTCTCTGCTCCTCTGTCTCTCTGCTCCTCTGTCTCTCTGCTCCTCTGTCTCTGCTCCTCTGTCTCTCTGCTCCTCTGTCTCTGCTCCTCTGTCTCTCTGCTCCTCTGTCTCTCTGCTCCTCTGTCTCTGCTCCTCTGTCTCTGCTCCTCTGTCTCTGCTCCTCTGTCTCTCTGTCTCCTCCTCTGTCTCTGCTCCTCTGTCTCTGCTCCTCTGTCTCTGCTCCTCTGTCTCTCTGCTCCTCTGTCTCTCTCTGCTCCTCTGTCTCTCTGCTCCTCTGTCTCTCTGCTCCTCTCTCTCTCTGCTCCTCTGTCTCTGCTCCTCTGTCTCTCTGCTCCTCTTTCTCTCTGCTCCTCTGTCTCTGCTCCTCTGTCTCTCTGCTCCTCTGTCTCTCTGCTCCTCTGTCTCTCTGCTCCTCTGTCTCTCTGCTCCTCTGTCTCTGCTCCTCTGTCTCTGCTCCTCTGTCTCTCTGCTCCTCCTCTCTGTCCTCTCTCTGCTCCTCTGTCTCTCTGCTCCTCTGTCTCTGCTCCTCTGTGCTCCTCTGTCTCTCTGCTCCTCTGTCTCTCTGCTCCTCTGTCTCTGCTCCTCTGTCTCTGCTCCTCTGTCTCTGCTCCTCTGTCTCTGCTCCTCTGTCTCTCTGCTCCTCTGTCTCTCTCATTAAAACAGCTTCACAAATCAGTCCCAGAGAATCAAGCAGCAAAAAGAACCAAGATGAAACAGAAACTAAAGGGGATCAAACCAGGACTAGTTCAGACCTGGTTTAGTCCTGGTTCAGACCTGGTTTAGTCCTGGTTTAGTCCTGGTTTAGTCCTGGTTCAGTCCTGGTTCAGTCCTGGTTTAGTCCTGGTTTAGTCCTGGTTTAGACCTGGTTTAGCCCTGGTTTAGACCTGGTTTAGTCCTGGTTTAGACCTGGTTTAGTCCTGGTTTAGTCCTGGTTTAGTCCTGGTTTAGTCCCGGTTTAGACCTGGTTTAGTCCTGGTTTAGTCCTAGTTTAGACCTGGTTTAGTCCTGGTTTAGACCTGGTTTAGTCCTGATTTTCTTTTGGATAAGTCCTGGTTTAGTCTTGGTTTAGTTTTGGTTAAGTCCTGGTTTAGTCCTGGTTTAGTCCTGGTTTAGTCTTGGTTTAGTCCTGTTTTAGTTCTGGTTTAGTCCTGGTTTAGTTTTAGTTAAGTCTTGGTTTAGTCCTGGTTTAGTTTTGGTTAAGTCCTGGTTTAGTCCTGGTTTAGTCCTGGTTTAGTCTTGGTTTAGTCCTGGTTTAGTTCTGGTTTAGACCTGGTTTAGTCCTGGTTTAGTCCTGGTTTAGTCCTGGTTTAGTCCTGTTTAGTCCTGGTTTAGACCTGGTTTAGTCCTGGTTCAGACCTGGTTTAGTCCTGGTTTAGACCTGGTTTAGTCCTGATTCAGTCTTGGTTCAGTCCTGGTTTAGACCTGGTTTAGTCCTGATTTAGTTTTGGTTTAGTCCTGGTTTAGTCCTGGTTTAGACCTGGTTTAGTCCTGGTTTAGTCCTGGTTTAGTCCTGGTTTAGACCTGGTTTAGTCCTGGTTTAGACCTGGTTTAGTCCTGGTTTAGTCCTCGTTTAGACCTGGTTTAGTCCTGGTTTAGACCTGGTTTAGTCCTGGTTTAGTCCTGGTTTAGTCCTTGTTTAGACCTGGTTTAGTCCTGGTTTAGACCTGGTTTAGTCCTGATTTTCTTTTGGATAAGTCCTGGTTTAGTCTTGGTTTAGTTTTGGTTAAGTCCTGGTTTAGTCCTGGTTTAGTCCTGGTTTAGTCTTGGTTTAGTCCTGGTTTAGTTCTGGTTTAGACCTGGTTTAGTCCTGGTTTAGTCCTGGTTTAGTCCTGGTTTAGTCCTGTTTAGTCCTGGTTTAGACCTGGTTTAGTCCTGGTTCAGACCTGGTTTAGTCCTGGTTTAGACCTGGTTTAGTCCTGATTCAGTCTTGGTTCAGTCCTGGTTTAGACCTGGTTTAGTCCTGATTTAGTTTTGGTTTAGTCCTGGTTTAGTCCTGGTTTAGACCTGGTTTAGTCCTGGTTTAGTCCTGGTTTAGTCCTGGTTTAGACCTGGTTTAGTCCTGGTTTAGACCTGGTTTAGTCCTGGTTTAGTCCTCGTTTAGACCTGGTTTAGTCCTGGTTTAGACCTGGTTTAGTCCTGGTTTAGTCCTGGTTTAGTCTGGTTTAGTCCTTGTTTAGACCTGGTTTAGTCCTGGTTTAGTCCTTGTTTAGTCCTGGTTTAGTCCTGGTTTAGTCCTTGTTTAGACCTGGTTTAGTCCTGGTTTAGTCCTGGTTTAGTCCTTGTTTAGTCCTGGTTTAGTCCTGGTTTAGACCTGGTTTAGTCCTGGTTTAGTCCTGGTTTAGTCCTTGTTTAGTCCTGGTTTAGTCCTGGTTTAGTCCTCGTTTAGACCTGGTTTAGTCCTGGTTTAGACCTGGTTTAGTCCTGGTTTAGTCCTGGTTCAGTCCTTGTTTAGACCTGGTTTAGTCCTGGTTTAGTCCTTGTTTAGACCTGGTTTAGTCCTGGTTTAGTCCTTGTTTAGACCTGGTTTAGTCCTGGTTTAGTCCTGATTTACTTTTGGTTTAGTCCTGGTTTAGTCCTTGTTTAGTCCTGGTTTAGTCTTGGTTTAGTCCTTGTTTAGACCTGGTTTAGTCCTTGTTTAGACCTGGTTTAGTCCTGGTTTAGTCCTGGTTCAGTCCTTGTTTAGTCCTGGTTTAGTCCTGGTTTAGACCTGGTTTAGTCCTGGTTTAGTCCTTGTTTAGACCTGGTTTAGTCCTGGTTTAGTCCTGGTTTAGTCCTGATTTACTTTTGGTTAAGTCCTGGTTTAGTCTTGGTTTAGTCCTGGTTTAGTCCTTGTTTAGTCCTGGTTTAGTCCTGGTTTAGACCTGGTTTAGTCCTGGTTTAGTCCTTGTTTAGACCTGGTTTAGTCCTGTTTAGTCCTGGTTTAGTCCTGATTTACTTTTGGTTAAGTCCTGGTTTAGTCTTGGTTTAGACCTGGTTTAGTCCTGGTTTAGTCCTGGTTCAGTCCTTGTTTAGTCCTGGTTTAGTCCTGGTTTAGACCTGGTTTAGTCCTGGTTTAGTCCTTGTTTAGACCTGGTTTAGTCCTGGTTTAGTCCTGGTTTAGTCCTGATTTACTTTTGGTTTAGTCCTGGTTTAGTCCTTGTTTAGTCCTGGTTTAGTCTTGGTTTAGTCCTTGTTTAGACCTGGTTTAGTCCTTGTTTAGACCTGGTTTAGTCCTGGTTTAGTCCTGGTTCAGTCCTTGTTTAGTCCTGGTTTAGTCCTGGTTTAGACCTGGTTTAGTCCTGGTTTAGTCCTTGTTTAGACCTGGTTTAGTCCTGGTTTAGTCCTGGTTTAGTCCTGATTTACTTTTGGTTAAGTCCTGGTTTAGTCTTGGTTTAGTCCTGGTTGAGTATCTGGTTTAGTCTGATCCAGGCTCACAGACTCTGTCTCAGATTTCTGCTCGTGAGCCTGTTACAGCCCTGCCACCGCTGTCAGGTGTAGTGTACGACAGCAGCCACCTGAGGGCGCTGTATTCGATATGGTGAAACTTGTTGCAATAATAATCTAATTTCTTAACATAAAAATTCAAACCACCACTATTGTTTAAAAGAAATACTTTGTGTCTGTCAATGTAAAACATAAAATGTGTAAAAGCCTCAGAGAAGTTAGAGATTCATTGGTTCTTCTGGGAGAACGTCATGTTTCCTGTTTAGAAAAGTGATCCAGAACAAACCAAAAATTCAAGTCTGACACTGGACAAAACTTTTAGAGTGAAGACGTTTTACTGCTCGTCCAAGTCTCTTCTTCAGTTCTGGTCAGATTCCTGCTGGACACTGACTTATATCTGTCTGAAGGAGGCGCTAAAGACACTGAAGCTAACGACACTGAAGCTAATGACACTGAAGCTAACGACACTGAAGCTAACGACACTGAAGCCAACGACACTGAAGCTAACGACACTGAAGCTAACGACACTGAAGCCAACGACACTGAAGCCAACGACACTGAAGCTAACGACACTGAAGCTAACGACACTGAAGCTAACGACACTGAAGCCAACGACACTGAAGCTAACGACACTGAAGCTAACGACACTGAAGCTAACGACACTGAAGCCAACGACACTGAAGCCAACGACACTGAAGCTAACGACACTGAAGCTAACGACACTGAAGCTAACGACACTGAAGCCAACGACACTGAAAGCCAACGACACTGAAGCTAACGACACTGAAGCTAACGACACTGAAGCCAACGACACTGAAGCCAACGACACTGAAGCTAACGACACTGAAGCTAACGACACTGAAGCTAACGACACTGAAGCCAACGACACTGAAGCCAACGACACTGAAGCCAACGACACTGAAGCTAACGACACTGAAGCTAACGACACTGAAGCCAACGACACTGAAGCTAACGACACTGAAGCTAACGACACTGAAGCTAACACTGTTTGTTTACAGGTTCTGTTTGTTCGTCTCGGTCTAAGTGTGAACTGTGCCTGAGTCATATTTAGTGTGATCATTCCCATAGGTCAGGGGTCAGGACCTTTAACCCCCAAAGAGACATTTGTGCCCAGTTTCCAGGGGAAAAAAGCACTGGGAGCCACAAATATTTTTGACATATAAAATTAAGTTAAAACTGTATATATTGTTTGTTTTTGTTTTTTTAGTCTTACGCTTTGTGTAAACAACTAAAGTCGCTTATGACAGGGAGCCCCAAACTTTTTATAAAAATACAACTCACCATAAACCTCAGATTCAGAGGGACCTGAGCTTGTTTCTGTGATGAGCTGGTCCCATCAGGAGTTACAGAGACAGTGACTCCCGCAGTGTGTTTATGTCCAGTCTGCTCCGTAATTTCTTTGAAAAAAACTCTAAACTATCTTTAAATCCAGGTCTTAGTCTCCATGAGCCAAAGCAGTTTTGAATGTTTCATTGCCTCATTTGCTTTTCTATTATTATTATTATATTACACAGAGCGAACTCGGCGCGTAATGGACCGGAACCGGTCCGCAGCCCGGTGGTTGGGGATCACAGGTTTATGAAATCCGTGGCCATGTCCCAATTCGCCAAATGCACCGTTCGACGTACTGCTCGAAGTGCAGGTCGGTACCGCCCGACTTAAATGTGCCGTTCGAAGGACGCATTTAAGGCACTTTGGTGAATTGGGACACGGCACATGTACCAGTGCTACAGATCGTCCTGCTCCTGAACCTCTGCACAGTCTGTGTCTTTACACAGGACTGTGATCTGTGTGTGAGAGTGATCTGTGTGTGTGAGAGTGATCTGTGTGTGAGGAGTGATCTGTGTGTGAGAGTGATCTGTGAGTGTGAGAGTGATCTGTGAGTGTGAGAGTGATCTGTGTGTGAGGAGTGATCTGTGTGTGAGAGTGATCTGTGTGTGTGAGAGTGATCTGTGTGTGTGAGGAGTGATCTGTGTGTGAGAGTGATCTGTGAGTGTGAGAGTGATCTGTGAGTGTGAGAGTGATCTGTGTGTGAGAGTGATCTGTGTGTGAGAGTGATCTGTGTGTGAGAGTGATCTGTGTGTGAGGAGTGATCTGTGTGTGAGAGTGATCTGTGAGTGTGAGAGTGATCTGTGTGTGAGGAGTGATCTGTGTGTGTGAGAGTGATCTGTGTGTGAGAGTGATCTGTGTGTGAGAGTGATCTGTGAGTGTGAGAGTGATCTGTGTGTGAGGAGTGATCTGTGTGTGAGAGTGATCTGTGAGTGTGAGAGTGATCTGTGTGTGAGGAGTGATCTGTGTGTGAGGAGTGATCTGTGTGTGAGGAGTGATCTGTGTGTGAGGAGTGATCTGTGAGTGTGAGAGTGATCTGTGTGTGAGGAGTGATCTGTGTGTGAGGAGTGATCTGTGTGTGAGGAGTGATCTGTGAGTGTGAGAGTGATCTGTGTGTGTGAGGAGTGATCTGTGTGTGAGGAGAGTGATCTGTGTGTGTGAGGAGTGATCTGTGAGTGTGAGAGTGATCTGTGTGTGTGAGGAGTGATCTGTGTGTGAGGAGTGATCTGTGAGTGTGAGAGTGATCTGTGTGTGTGAGGAGTGATCTGTGTGTGAGGAGTGATCTGTGTGTGAGGAGTGATCTGTGTGTGAGGAGTGATCTGTGTGTGAGGAGTGATCTGTGAGTGTGAGAGTGATCTGTGTGTGAGGAGTGATCTGTGTGTGAGGAGTGATCTGTGAGTGTGAGAGTGATCTGTGTGTGTGAGAGTGATCTGTGTGTGAGAGTGATCTGGTGTGTGAGAGTGATCTGTGTGTGAGGAGTGATCTGTGTGTGAGAGTGATCTGTGAGTGTGAGAGTGATCTGTGTGTGAGGAGTGATCTGTGTGTGAGAGTGATCTGTGTGTGAGAGTGATCTGTGTGTGAGAGTGATCTGTGAGTGTGAGAGTGATCTGTGTGTGAGGAGTGATCTGTGTGTGTGATCTGTGAGTGAGTGATCTGTGTGTGAGAGTGATCTGTGTGTGAGAGTGATCTGTGTGTGAGGAGTGATCTGTGTGTGAGTGATCTGTGATCTGTGTGTGAGGAGTGATCTGTGTGAGGAGTGTGATCTGTGTGAGGAGAGTGATCTGTGTGAGGAGTGTGATCTGTGTGTGAGGAGTGATCTGTGTGTGAGGAGTGATCTGTGTGTGAGAGGAGTGATCTGTGTGTGAGAGTGATCTGTGTGTGAGGAGTGATCTGTGTGTGAGGAGTGATCTGTGTGTGAGGAGTGATCTGTGAGTGTGAGAGTGATCTGTGTGTGAGGAGTGATCTGTGTGTGAGGAGTGATCTGTGAGTGTGAGAGTGATCTGTGTGTGTGAGGAGTGATCTGTGTGTGAGGAGTGATCTGTGTGTGAGTGATCTGGTGTGAGTGAGTGATCTGTGTGTGAGGAGTGATCTGTGTGTGAGGAGTGATCTGTGAGGGTGAGGAGTGATCTGTGAGGAGTGATCTGTGTGTGAGGAGTGATCTGTGTGTGAGGAGTGATCTGTGTGTGAGGAGTGATCTGTGTGTGAGTGATCTGATGTGGAGGATGTGATCTGTGAGTGTGAGAGTGATCTGTGTGTGAGGAGTGATCTGTGTGTGAGGAGTGATCTGTGAGTGTGAGAGTGATCTGTGTGTGAGAGAGTGATCTGTGAGTGTGGAGTGGATCTGGTGTGTGAGGAGTGATCTGTGTGTGTGAGGAGTGATCTGTCTTGTGTGAGGAGTGATCTGTGTGTGAGGAGTGATCTGTGTGTGAGAGTGATCTGTGTGTGTGAGGCATGAGCTCTGTTTGTTTTTAACATAATTCCGTGAGTGTGACGCTTATTTTGAGCGACGATGGATAATAAAATATAATTTAATTTTAATATTTCAATTTTACAATAAGTTTCCAATTTAAACTACAATTTAAAAACTAAAACAAATAAAACACACTTCAGTTAAATACTTATAACTTATTTTCCCAAACCGCACAGCCGCAGTATAAGGCTGAAAGAGCCGCGGGTTACCGACCCCTGACATAGATATTTCAAATTTCAAATGTTTAATTAAACTTTAAAAATAAACCACACCCAGCAGGTGAAATGGGACTAATACAGGTGTTTACCACAGAAAACGCATGGTCTGCAATTATCATTATTTTATTATTTATTTTAATAGTGACTCAGTTATAGTTTAATGACACCAACCCCAATATCAAAGCTACAGCAGGGCATTTCATTTTCAGCTTATAAGTATAAGAGCTCAGGGTAACAAAAAATATTTAGTATGAGAAAATTACAGTTTGGATTGATTTTGAGCTGAGTAAAGTACAGACACAGTGCAGTGAGTTACAGGTGAACAGCAGCTACAGTTCAGTTAAAAATCAAATCAAACAAATGACACATTTTCTAATTGAAAAACTGAAGTATCAACGAGATGAAGACAGAGGCCACCACACCAACTCAGCCTCGAACCTGCAACCTCCACCTGAAAACACAAGACATCAGAGACCATCACCAGGAATCCAGAATCTGACCCGCAACCTCCAGGAATCTGACCACACCCTCCAGGAATCTGCCCACAACCCCGTTAAACCCAACCTCCAGAATCGAATCTGACCCACACCTCCAGGAATCTGACCCACACCCTCCAGGAATCTGACCCACAACCTCCAGGATTTAAACCCACAACCTCCAAGAATCTGACCC
>JAIEZT010000369.1:0-58810 GCA_019594935.1 Periophthalmus modestus | reverse complement strand
TCTGGAGAAGTTGTTTGCATCCACAGACTGATCTGATGCAGAGTCAGACTGAATCCATGGCCAGATTCACCTGCTGCAGTGAGGACATAGATATGAGTGTCTCTGCAGAGGTTGGTAGGAACACATTATTTGTGGCGTATTAACCCTTAAAGACACTCAAAGCGTCTTACATGAAGGAACACTATCACCACACCGAGGCGAGTTAAGGACGGCCCAAGGACACAATGAAAGCGTTTCTCTTGTGGCAGCGGGAGACTAAAGGTGAGAGCGACGCGGGCGGAGGAGGGAGGATCTGGAGGGTATAAGACACAGGCGCAAATCACAAGAGCCCAAAACTAAAAACAGGCCAAATTAATATTGTACTGGCAAAAATGACTGCACCTATTATGGAACATTTAGCCCTTTATCATGTGGAATCTAGTTTTGCTTAACACTTGATATTACAAAAGATTAGAAATTAAGTTAGATTTTACTTCATGAACATAAATCTGCCGGAAACCGACTATTTTCATCTCACAGCCATTCCTGCTGGAGCTTCTAGCCTTTACGAAAATCCAGGTCCTTGCGCTCTCACGGTGTTTCGTTTCAGAAAATAGCGTCGTCTTAATGGTATATTCTTTTGTTGTTTACGCCTCGTTATGCTCCGCAGATAAACCAAACAGGTCTTGTCTTTAAACTCATCGTGAACAGATAATCTGCTTTTCTGTCTGGAACGCTCGCCGATTTTTTATCTTTGTTTGGTCAGTTTTGGTGGAGAACGTGGAATTAATTTGGTGGGCCTCAAGTGGGTGGTGGGGGGGGGATACCTTGAGCGGGCTCCAAGTGACGAGCGTTTGCTAATGAGTGTTAACAGAAAAGTAAGGGCTCGACACCAAGCGTACTAGCATAAGCCTTCTGGGATTGGTAGTATTAGTGGTGCATGCGCTATAATACCGGTAGCTAGCTCTAGTCACACATTTGATCAGATCTCAACGGGCCAAATATCATTACACTGCGGGCCAGATGTCGACCCCCGGCCTGCAGTATGTTACATATGTGTTCTAACAGATACTTTAAACTCCGCCCCCGCCCACTTGGCTTTATACTTTGTGATCAGAGAAAGTTGCAGACTGATACCCTAGTTTTATGCACAAAAATTACCAGTAACAGTAGACTTCAAACATCATATACACAGTTGTCACAAGGAGAAGTTGATTTGTGTGTGTAATTAATATTTTAAAGTTTTTGACAAGCACGTCCCCAGCTCTATTTTATTTCATTCTTTTAGGTGTTTTAATACTCCACAGGCAGATCTGACATTCAAACGTTTGGACACACCATCTCTCACCCCATCTCTCTGTTTGTTTTTTTTCCATTCTCGTTTTTTTTACTACTTCGACCAACATGTTAAAGACATATGAAGGACATCAAAATATATGAAAGTAAGATATATAGAATTATGTAGTAAGAAACTCTCCACAAAAGATTTAATATTTTTGGAATTCAAATCCTCAAAGGTAGCCTCCTTTTTACCAGTTTTTAAACTTTACCACAAATCCATGCATCTTGCTTTGGCATATATTTGATGTCTTCCATAGATATATATAAAAGTGAATGAGAGGGGCGAGTCCAAACCTTTTCATGGCAATGTATTTCTCCATTTTGAAAAGAAATTGCATGGAACTATATGTTGTTTGACGGCAAGTGGCCATTACTGCCCGTACCTCCCCTCAAGAAACTCGTCTCCTGAAGTGACCTCTCTCTGATGCGACACACTAAGACGCCGGAGAACATGCACTTTTCTCTGTAATCTTGAAAAACGGGGGTATGTGCCCTTTCAGCACCCTCTCAAAGAACAGACATTTTCTGCTTTTGTTTGGTCTGTGTTGCGTAGTCTTCAGTCGTTGTTCAGACAAGTTAAAGGTGCGCTAGGAAACTTTTCTTGTGTGATGAGCAACTGCTGCAAGACTAAGTCAAAATATAAAATAATAATACATATATAAACTAATTCAGAAATAGTGATCTAACTGACCCCTGGACATCACATGTAAAAAAAAAAAAAAAAAAAAAAAAAGGTGTGGTCCTAGTATAGAGCCTTGGGGGACTCCTTATAGAGATTTCACACTGAAAATTAAATCTTAAATAATTTGTGTGATCTTATTCATTTTTTTTTTTAAACACAAAAAAACAACCCTGAAATCTCAAATCAAAAAAATTTAGTCATATTAATAATATCTACTGAACTCTTGACATCACATGTAAAAAAAAAAAATTAAAAAAGTACAGTATCCCCTAGTATGAGACCTTGGGGAACCCCTTATTTTGTAGATTTAACTGAACAAGATCCGAGACAAAATTGATGAGATTTCACAGCAAAAATGAAATCTGAAATACTTTGTGTGGTCTCATTTAGTGGTTTTTTTTTTTGTCTGTATTTTTACAACTTATTGTCTGTATTTTTACAACTACACACAAGACATCAAGTATATGACAGTAAGATGTATGGAATTATGAAGCAAGAAAAAACAAGAAACCAAACTGAAATCTCAAATCGAAAATTATTTAGTAGTATTAATAATCTCACTGACCCCTTCTTGACATCACATGTAAATTTTAAAAAAAACGGGCGGTCCTAGTATAGACCCTGGGGGACTCCTTATTTGTAGATTAAACTGAACAAGATCCAAAACAAATGTATCAGATTTCACAGCAAAAACAAAAATCTGAAATAATTTGTGTGATCTCATTAGTGGTGTTTTTTTTGTCTGTATTTGTACTATTTTCTACATTTTAATACAAACACAAGACATCAAAATAAAATGTTAAAAAAAAACGTTTAAAAAAAAATGAAATCATGAAAAAATATTTAACTTTTTTTTTTTTACTACATAATTCCATTAAAAAAAAAAATCTTACTTCATATATTTGATGTAAAATAAATAAAAAAACAATGAATGAAAGGGTTGTGTGCAGACGTTTGACGGCTATGTGACAGAATATTTCCCCCAGTTTATAATCCACAGAAGGAGGAGGTCGTAAATTAATAAAGAAATGGTGCTTTTAAGAGTCATTTCTTCACACAAAACGTCCAGATCGCCTCACATCCTCCTACCTTCACTTCAGTCATCTTTGTGTCACCGTTTCAAACTGGGTCATTATGATATTCGAAAAAGTGACACATTCTTTCATAAATGATTGATTCAGCTGAAGCTTTATGGCGTTTTATTAGCTTTTAGTATGCGGCTGTCTGCTCATCTTCTGAAGATTAATGGCACACAGGGGGGATCATTGGTAAAACCTTCTGTTTTCAGTGGCATGAATATTTGGCTTAACCAACCTCAAAGAACCTTTTAAGAAAATGATTTTTTAAAAAAGGTGAAAATTAGGTAAAAGAAACTTGATGCTCTGTGAACGGAAAGTGCACAGGTCCAAACAGCATCATCAGCCTTTACTTTTTTTTAATTTTCAAACCATCAGACAGAGAATCGGGCTCCCATATCGTCTGGAAACTGTCTGTAGATCTGAAATAATTTACTAAAAATCGCTGAAAAGTACATTTTAGATCATCAAATGTGTCGACATCATCTACGATTATTTGTTCTGTTTCTGTTTCATTGTAAAAAACCTGCACATATGATTATTTAAACTGGTTTGGACGTGGGAAACATGCTGCACTGGACATGGAGACGTTCTAATGTATTTACTGATAATTTCAACAGCGATGAACTCTTAGTTTTGTAATGTAAACTGTAATAAAATATGTATTTTAAATGAGTTTTTCACCTGCACAAGGACAGCACAGGGAACACAGGAGAAGAAAGACGAGAAAGGAAGGAAGGAAGGAAGGAAGGAAAAGGGAGGAAGGAATGAAAGAAAAAGAAAAAAAAAAAAAAAGAAAGAAAGGAGGGAAAGAGGGAGGAAGGAACAAAGGAAGGTAAGAAAGAGAGGAAGGAAGGAAAAGAAAGAAGGGGGGAAAGAAGAGGAAAGAGGGAGGAAGGAATGAATGAAGGAAAAGAAAGAACAAAAAAAAGAAGGAGGGAAGGAGGGAGGAAAGAGGGAGGGGGGAACAAAGGAAGGAAAGAAGAAGAAAGAAAGAAAGGAGGGAAAGGGGGAGGAAAGAATGAAGGAATGAATGAAGGAAAGAAAGGAAGGAACAAAGAAGGAGGGAAAGAGGGAGGAAGGAACAATGGAAGGAAGGAAAGAAAGGAGAGAAGAAAGAAAGAAAGAAGGAGGGAAGAGGGAGGGAGATAGGGAGGAAGGAAGGAAGGAAAAGCAAAATACAATTTAGAGTTAGCAAGTCAACTTTAGTAATTCACTTTTTTCTTGTCTGGCCCTACTTTTTAAATGGAGGAAGTTACATATTAAAGCTCAGGCAGTTTTCTAAAACTGGACTTTGGGTCGAAGCAGGAGGTTATAATTAAAGGACCAACAATAAGGAGCTAAATGGTTTGCTCCAGCCGACAGCACGAAAGATTCGCTCTTTTCAAAACAGAGTGGGACGAAATGGTAAGAAATTTAATGACTTCAATTCATTGAAAATTGGGAAAATAGAATAAGGATAAAAAACAATACAAAACCAGCTTTTTATTTCATACTATTAGAGCTATTTCATTCAGACTTCGGAACTTTTATTTTGAAAATTCTTCTTTTTTATTCTGGCCCCAAGTCACTGGGAGAGAAACTGACCCGGGGCCAAATGTTCTGATACTTGGTTTATATGTTGTAAATCTGATGCCATGAACCCTCACCGCAGGTCATTGGTGCACTGTGTAACTTTTCTGGTGGGGGGGGGGGGTCTGCTACACGCTTGTCTCTATGGACATGTCACTGTTTTGCAAAGAATGTTCCACAATATGCCATTAATGACTGTATATTTTTAAAATGGAGCGGTTGTTGCTTCTACACAAATCTGACCTGTACCACTGCCTTGTGTCTCTATGGTGATTATTGAGTTTAATGCAGACTGCTGAACACTCCATGCAAAACAATATCATCTCAAGTGGGTGTTAAAAAAAAGTACGCAGTGCACCTTTAAATGTATAAAATGACGTTTATATGATGATAATGATAAAAACGTTCAGCTCCAGTCAAATGAAGCTCATCAAGGCTAGGCTGCTAATGCTAATGGTAGCGGCTATACGGAATATATTTTTTTTACAGACATAAGCGTGAAATAAAAAACCCAGGATCATGTAGAGCAGGTTAATATGAACATTTAAAACCAAAATGACGTCTGACGGCAACAGTTACAGAGGAAAGGGGACACAGTTTTCAAATAGAAAGTGAAACTGGAGCCAGAGTCGAAGAAGCTAGAAGCTACCATCCAGTCTATGGACCAAACCCATGTGTGTTTTAACTGTTTTCGCAGCAGCATCCTGGTTCACAAAATCAATAATCCATATGTTGAGTTTGATTTGCCGTCTTTATTGACAAACAGTGCATTGTAAATGTAAGATTGAGAAAGAATCACAGCTACAACTCACCCACGCACACTGTACAAAACATTTCACTGTACAGAAAACGCGACATACGCCATAGTAACACACTCACACACCCCAACAGGCCAGCCGTATTCACAATATCTTACATCGTATATACAAAACACACCAGGCTGCTCGTTATTCTTTTGAGAAAAAAAACAAAAAAAAATATGGCAAGCAATAAGGAACAAAATAAATACAAAATGTGCATGTCCGTATCTGTATATAGCCATGAAAAATATTAGTTCGTGTAGTGTAAACAGTCCACATTTGAAGAAGAGAGACTGTAAGTTTCACAGTTCAGGGAGAAAAGAAAGATCGTCTGCCCCTGAAAAAGCACGGCATTGTAGTTTTTTTTGTTTTTTTTCCCTCCCCTCAAATGCAACACTTAGCCATGCATCTTCAATGACGCCAGTTCAAAGTGTGGTTGAAGAAAGTGCATTGGAAAGGACGGGGTTTGATTGCTTTCCCTTGAAGCTGTCTCTTTGTAAAGGAGGAGACAGAGGAGGAGACGGCTTTGGGTGTGGAGAGGTTGTGAGCAGACAAAACAACAGAATACGACGATGTCCACAGCCACCCGAGCTCAGAGCGATTCAAACTCCAGTCACATCTCGCGTTTTCTCTCTTTCTCCTTATCTCCTCAAAACTCTGCCCATATATATTCCCTTTAAGTTCTTTAAGTTTGTATCTGAGCGCACCTCCAGCGTCTCATAACAGAGCAACAGGGGGCCAGATACAAGCGTTGGCAATTAAAAGATAAATCCACTCGCAAGAATCGTGCAGTTTTACACCAGTGTAATTTGAGTTTTCATCTGATACATGTGTGGACGACATCTGCTTTGAAAAATAGTAATCGGTCCAGTTTGCAGCGTGACGTTTGAACAGCAGAACACACGATACACTGTAGTACTCCTAAATGTACTACACTGCATCGATGTGGGGCTAGAGCAGTTATAGCGGCCAATCTGGAGCCAGATTTCAAGTTTTCGTGAGTATCATAGCAACCAAAGAGCCAATCCAAAGCGAGGTTTTTGAAGGTAACGCCCCCTTCTCGCCCACACCTCTGGTTTAGCAGGGAGCGGCCGCTTAGCAACGCTGTCAATCAAACCTGTCGCTAACGCTAGCAGGAGCGACCTCGGGGAAAGAAGGCGCCTGATTTGTCTGTTATTAATGTTCATATCTTGATTTAAGGACGCAATAGTGAAATAAAAACCCCAGGATCATGTAGAAGGTTAATACGAACATTTAAGACCAAAATGGCGAGTCTGACAGCAGCAGTTACAGAGAGAGGGTTTTTCAATAGAAAGTGAATTGGAGCCAGAGTTGATGGAGTCAGAAGTGTGCCCATGATCACTTCCTATTTGGAATGCAGCAGCTAGCAGGTTAGCTATGTCCATTTCTCTTTATAGTCTATGGTTAATGCGAACATTTTAAGACCAAAATGACGAGTCTGACAGCAGCAGTTACAGATAGAGGAGTAATGTTTTTTCAATAGAAAGTGAATCGGAGCCAGAGTCGACGCAGCATGTTCACTTCCTATTTGGAACGTGGCAGCTACCAGGTTAGCTATGTCCATTTATACATACAGTCTATGGTTTAGACAGTTTATGGAATGTTTTTGGCCAAAACCAGCAATAAATAATCTCTAAAGTTTATAACAAAAAAATGCTGTGTAGTTACTTTAAAGGTATAAAACTGTTACAGATATATTTGGTCAGTAAATTAATACTAGTAGTTCATTTATCCTGTTATCATCTCAGGTTTTAACACAGTTTAAGACTAACAGAGTTTAAGAGTAGGCTGCACATCCACCTCTTCTCCCTGGCATTTAACACAAGCTCCACAGGATATGTCAGCGTTTTATTGTCCTTATTGTATTGTTTTTTTGACTTTTATGTGAAGTACTTTGGTCTGCTGAAGTTGTTTCAAATGTGCTACAGAAATAATCAACATCAGCTGAATCTCTGCTCTGATTTTGGCTGATATCGAGTATCGTATCGAACTGAAAACATTACGGATGATGATTTCAGTCTGAATTTCATGATAAAGCACAGATTGATAAGTCTGGGGCACTTAGCTGAAAATATAAGGTGTAATTTTCCTTTCAGCATCTATAAAAAGACCCAAAATAGCACTGAAATATATATAGAGTAAGTGCCATTGCGAGATAGGGCCCAAGAAGGTCAAGCGAAAACTGCACCATAATGTTTCAACAAATGCAACGTTGAATTAGCAAAGCATTTTTAAACATTAGCGCAGTAGGTATTACGAATCCTTTAGCCAAACTTTGATATATTATTGTAGTATCTTTACCTTTTCCACAAAATCTAAAAGAAATATGTTGTTTTTTTCCACTTTCCATTTTAGTTTTCAACCTTCCCCTGCAGTTAGACGACACAAAACGTGACTTATTGCCGGAGAATTGCTTCAGACGGCTGCAAAAGCACAAATATAAATAGCGTCCTGGTGGTGATGGATGGAATTGACAGAATATAATCCATAGAGCCATAACAAAGGCCCTAGATCACCGGGCTCTTGTAAAGGTTTACGGCGCCGCTGCTGCAGACGGGATATTTATGATAAGCCCTAATTCTCTCTTAGACCAAGTTCCCTCCATTTCACTCTTCACTAATTTTACAATCAGTTAATTTTACATGTGAACTGCTCGCTTTGTTCTGGTGCCAAAATGAAAAACTGCTGTCCGCACACTGCTGGAACGAGAGGCAGGCTCGGGGATTTACTTTTTAAATGTGGTAACAAGGGTTTTTACTTCAAACGTGACGATTTGAATAAAAAAGGTTTAGAAATTCTTCAATTATTACCAGTTTAATTAGACTTAAAGAAGACGTATTGTGCTTGTGTCGCTGTAAAGTTATAATCTCTGACAGCTGTGAATCATTTTGTTATAATTTGCACATTTTAAATCACAATATTCATCTAAAACGACTTAAACGTCATTGAAACAAAGCTCCGTGTAGCTGTCAGCGCCCCCTATGGATCGCTGCTGAATCCTACAAGTATCAACGATTAAGAAAATAAAACTGGAGTAAATGAAGTGCGTACATTGCCGTGGGCGTGTACAGGTGGAGGTGAAAACTGGGGTTTATTTGCAAAATGGCGTCTTGAAAATAAGCGATCAAAGATTATTCAAACGTGAATTACTCCAAATACAACTTTGAGACGGTAAACGACAAGGAAACAATTATAACATGTGGAAAAGCTCGGGAAAATCCATATACACTGGTCCCTGGTCCAACATTTATGTAAATTTGTCTGACACATTCTGTACTGTACAGGAGACACGGAGGAGACTGATGGACAATGGTCTACAGTCCCTCAGCCAATCAGGACGCAGAACACAATGGTCTACAGTCCCTCAGCCAATCAGGACGCAGAACACAATGGTCTACAGTCCCTCAGCCAATCAGGACGCAGAACACAATGGTCTACAGTCCCTTAGCCAATCAGGACGTAGAACAGTAGTAGAAATTTGAACCTTGTTTTATTGAAATTGACATTTGAAGTATGACGCTTTGTTACTCGATTTAAAAAGTCCCAGCGCTGCCCATATTTGATTTAACTCTGATGATTCACTATTGTTTCTGGAGTGGATTTACCTTTTTTTTAAATACAAAAAATAATTAAATAAAAATAAAACATTCTCCACAAACCTTCAAAAGCACTTCATTTCAATGACCCTGTACAAAATCCCACTGGATGCTTTTTCTATACACTGGATATTCCTGAGAAGTCCTCTTTTTGTGCTTAAACAACAAAAATCACCACATTCAAATATACAAGATATGATTTTCACCTGCGTTGGCTTTTTTCCAACAGGGTGAGGTGAAACGCTGACCCGAGCCCACACGGAACCTTGTCGAACACATTAAAAAGATAAATGACTTGTATATAGACATGGCGTGACCTCAGTGTGTTACATAACGTGTGAAGATGCCTGGTCGGGCTGATAGCTTTCATTTCCACATCGTCCTCGTGTTTTTAAGCTGCATTCAATATGAGCTTTTGGACCCACTTGTCTCACTCGATATTAAGCCCCCAAAGCCAGAGCTGCCACTGTTTCCAGAGGCATCTATTTACAGCGAATTATGCCTGTGAAGCGGTGACGGAGGCTCCCAGCTGATCTCAATACGTCCTGATAAAATGCTCAATAAGCCCATTGTTGCCCCGGCAACTAATGCAATTGTGGTTGGGGGCTGCAGAGACGGCCCCGGTCAAGAGTTAAACGTTTGGTGGTTTATGGAAAAGGAAAAAAAAAACAGCACAATGGTGGCTCCTCTCAATGTCAACGGTTTTATCTGTGGAATAGTATGGGATGAGAGAAAAATGGTGTATTCGTAAGATAAAACCAGAATGTTTGGACGTTTTTAATACTGTGCCAGTGAATTTGAATATAGTGTGCAACTAAAATGATCTACAAGTGCGTTCAAAGTTTAATACACGTAGAAATACTGTTGTGCAATCTAAAGAAAGGAGGGAGGACCTAAGCTGGGGCTAAGATCTTCAATGTGGGCACTGACTCAACATGTTTATTTAGAGCTTTTTAACAGTGGAGCGTACCCCACCCCGACCCTCTACCATGTCTGCTTAGCCTCTGTTGTGCTTCATAAAATCTGATACAGCTGTCTTTCGTTTATCTCGGGGGTTATGTTCTAAAAATAACCCGCAATAGGCGAAATCTGCGAAGTATCAGCTTATTATTCTATGTTTCTTAGCTGTAAAACCCCTCACCACACACTTTATACACTTTTCTCACACAGGCATTAATATTTTCTCACATTTCTCTCTTGTTTAAACTCTCTCAAAGTTCAAACCTTCGTCGGTGCCTTTGTCGGTGCAGAACGTTTCATCGACATTGTGGGTTTTGTCGGGGAGAAAACTTGCAAACATACAGCACTTCAGAGTCACACTGCGATCCAACATTTATGTAAATTTGTCTGACACATTCTGTACTGTACAGGAGACACGGAGGAGACTGATGGACAATGGTCTACAGTCCCTCAGCCAATCAGGAAGCAGAACACAATGGTCTACAGTCCCTCAGCCAATCAGGACGCAGAACACAATGGTCTACAGTCCCTCAGCCAATCAGGACACAGAACACAATGGTCTACAGTCCCTCAGCCAATCAGGACGCAGAACACAATGGTCTACAGTCCCTCAGCCAATCAGGACGCAGAACACAATGCACGTTCATACATTGTAAAAAAAAAAAAAAAAAAAAAAAATCCGTGAAACAGTGAGACCACGAAAAGTGAACTGCGATATAGTGAGGGACAACTGTAGATTTTTTTTTTCTTTTTTTTTTTGAGTCTTATCTTGAACAACATTTTTAGTCAAATGGATGTGCAATAAAACTGGGGCAAAAGTATTAAAAAGTAATATAAAGAAAAGTGTTGTTTTGCATTGACTCATTCCAGGTGAGGCTCGTGCCCCCTCGAGCCCCCCCTGTGGCGCCGCCCCTGGCATCAGGCGTAAAATCATACCGTGTTTCATAGCGCACTTTAACGGCTGTGCATCAGTCCCTTTTTGCTTGTTTCCTGTGAATTGTTTGTGAAGCTGCTGGTCTTTTACTGGCCAATGATTTTTTCGAGGTTTCTGTTGGTTAAATCTTCAAAATTTCCCAAAGCTTCTCGAGGCGACTGCTTTTGTGATTTTGGGCGGTACAAAAATAAATTGTATTAAGGCCAAGGATTTTTTGTGATAGCCCTAGAAAAGAAAGTACTATATTTCACTGTAGAACTGGATTACACGTCCCTTTAACATTTTTTTTTCTTTGACAGACATAATTTTACTGTAATGCGATAGAAAAAGGTTGATTTAAATGGCACCTTCGTCTTTCTCGTAACACTACAGTGACACAAATACTGCATTCTCCCTCGTTTGAACATGTTAAATGACTGGAAGCAGTTGACACACATATAGAGTCGGCTCGTCCAATCAGAGCGCAGGGCTAATCCTGTGATGTTAGCGCCTCACAGAGGTGGGGGCCGCGTTTGTCTCACTGCTGGTAATCTGCCCAGCGCATGATAAAAGACACGTCCCCGCAGTCAGAGCCCTGCAGCCAAACCAGGCCTGTGCCGATCCATACACCACCACCTCTATGTGACGGCTCAAACGGCATATTCAAATCCCCAAACTCCATTCACCTCCTCGTCTCCTCGTTTTGATAGGAGTCCTTGTAATACCTCAGGCGTTTTCATTGATTCACGTCACCATAACGGGGATACTGGGGCTCATCAGCTTTGAATTTTAGATGGGATCGTCTGGACGTTGGGCAGTTAGTTGGAGAAGCAGCACAAAATTAGATCCAGGGAAATATTGACCCAACAATGAATGTATTATTGTGTATTCTCCATCTTTCTATGCATTAGCTCCTTCAGTGATATCAGCTACCATTGATGTAGTCCTAAAATATAGTCTTATAATGACAACTAATAGTCAAAGGCGATGTTCAAAGCTAAAATGAACGCTTTGAATTAAGATGCGACAGAGACATCAGGTCAGAGAGGATTAGAGTTGGCCAACATGAGGTTCAAACCCACAACCTCTTTGCTAAAATAGATTAATTACAGCCATTGTTTTTAGATATGTGCACTCTATGGGTCTTCTTTATTTGAGAGAGTTACTCCAGCGCTAAACTCTACCCAGAACTTGAGGTCTGTTGATCAGCTCAAGGTCAAGGCCAGTGTCGTGTCGCAATTTGAAGGTTGCACACTTCGAAGTATCACCTCGACCTCGACCGCAAAGGCAGAGCCGAAAAGGGACAGGCCTACGCTTACGTTACGGCGCCTAGCAACCGTGATGGCCACTGACTAATGAGCTAAACGTTTAAAATGGACTCCGAAATAATGACAGTTTTACTTTTAATTACTTATTTCATAGAAGAAGAGTCAAGGTGTCGTCGTTGCAGCCGTTTCTTTCCGTTTAGATTGAATGAAGTAAGGCGTTAATCTCGGTGGCTCAGTGGTTAGAGCGCTGGTCCCCCAACCCGAAGGTCAGAGGATCGCGTCCCGCCTTCACAAAGTTCTGTCGTCGTGTCCTTAGGCAAGACACTTCACCCATATTGCCTCGTATGAAAGGTGTGTGTGCGCGAATGATTGGTTATTATTATTAATCTTTCCCTTTGAATATCAATAGACAAATATAACGTTCAGAGAAAAGAAATAGTTTGAGAGGGGAGTTAAAGAAGCTATTTTTGTTAGGAAGACCCAGAACAATGAGAAGAATAGCAGGGTCGTTAAGGGTTGAATAGGGTAGCTCCAGCTGAAACTAGAGACAACAGTTGTTTAGTGTAGTTAGCCCCTCTCTGCAGACAGATATAAGGCAGTGGTCACCAGCAATCTGACCAGAACTGAAGAAGCGGCTTGGACGAGCAGCGAAACGTCTTCACTCCTACAACGATTTGTCCAGTTGACAGATTTTAACTTCGTCTTTTGCTGTGGATCAGACCTGGACCACTGAGGGTTTACACAGATATAACGTTCAAGGTGATTTTTTTTCCCAATTATAGCGAGTATTACATAACTCTAAGAAAATATACCTTGTTTCTCCTGTAGAAGTCACGCGCAGTGCATGATGGGACACGGGAGTGCGCGAAGTCTGCTCATATGGAAACGCAGGGCACATTTGTCGGATGTGTGAAATGGGACAGGCCTGGTCGCGCCGGAAGTGACGCATGTGTCCTTCAAATGCAGCCGACGAAGTGTGAGACCGACGAATTGGGACAGAGCTTCTTTCTTTTTCTGTGGCAGCGCCCAGACTATGTCACAGCGCCCCCTGCCTGTCAAATCCTCTCAGTCTTTAACGCTGTTTAAGACTGAAAACTCACCTCTTCTCCCTGGTATTTAACACCAGCTACACAGGATATACAGGTGTTTTATGTGCTTTTTTGTGGACTTTTATGTGAAGCACTCAACTAAAGTTTTTATAAATGTGCTACATAAACAAACTTGAATTGAAAGAAGGCTAACCACTCTGCCACCACGCACCACCGTACCACTGATTGACCATTTCGAATTGTACGTCGCACTAATCCAAACTCCTAAAAGCCATTCTCTGGATGTTAATTGGACGTGTCTCATCATTTCATTTGCAAACAGTAATAATCTGCCTCGTCAATGGGAAAATGCAACTGTCACAACAAACTGGCGATAGCTGTGTGTCCGAGAGCGAAAACGACAGGAGTAATTATCCAAAAAGGTCTGTGTCTGTCTAGAGCCATCACGGAAATTATGTTTTGGTCGACCATAACACGCTCGATTCATGAGTCTTGATTTTAAAGAACAAATAGGATTCATTCTCGTGGCTTTAGTTCCACTTTAAATGGGCTGCTGGTCATTTTGGGATAAGTAGTTCACATTTTCAAGCTTAGAATCGTATTTATATTTGGAAAAAACACTTTATGAACTACACCTACGTTCCTAATCAGAAACAGGACTGAACAAAGGCAAAGTAATGAAATTAGGAAAGAAAGCCACGGGGTTGCTATGCTAAAACAGCCATTTGGTTATTTTGCTTCCTAAAAATGGAGCAGATTTCAAGGACAAGCAAAACTGGATACACTGGTGCTACTAATACACTTTAATAATGTGGAAATAAATAATTATACTCACACTTCTCCAGTTTTTAATGTTGATCTATGTCGTTATGTGTTAGTTTGGTTTAGTTTGAATTGATCTGTTTAAAGATAAATGTAAAAAAAATGAGCCATGCCTTTGTTGTTAACACAATTTGACCACAGAATGAGCCAAGTGAAAACATATGGACTTAAAACTGTGCACGAAAAGTCTAGATTTTAAGATTTTTTTTTTACCTATGTCGCAACAATCCTGGTAAAATTCAAACAAAGCGTTTTTGAATTCCTGGGAAAAAAACTGCGTTGAGTTAATGGAATGAAACAAGCGTGAATGAACCAAATGCAACGCCATGTTTTAAGTTTTTGATGAGGAGAAAATGCAACAGCCTTAAAGAGTCAAAGAGTCAAAAAGTGAAAAAAATGCATGATATTTGTCCTTTAAATGATCTGTATTACTGTATTTTGTATGTTCTAATGTTTCATCATTACAAACAGACCTGGAGTTGTGTTTTGTTTAACAAACAAACCTGCAGATTTAGGCTGAGTTCTTCTCTCAAACTGAAAACACTCTGTTCCACCTTGTGATGTCATCATTTGGTAATACAGGAAGTGCTCCACTGTGTTTTTAAACTCCATACACCTTCACTAGAATCAACTGGATCATTTCTGCGACTGGAATTGCCAATCTACTACTGAACAAACGGTAAAGGGTAGCGGTTAACTTGAAAACTACCACTTCATGACATCACAAGGTGGAACAGAGCGTTTTGAGCTTTGGAGACGTTACAGACTAATAATAAAAAGTTACTCAGACACAAAACACAACTCCAGGTCTGTTTTTGAGGCATTAAACATGACTTAAAGCTCATTAGAGTCAGTTTTGTGCAGAAATCAACCTTTTTAGAGTTATTTCAGACGGATTTTCAAATTTGTTTCGTCTCCGAATTCCGAGCGGGTTTGTGCTTTCCGTTCTAAGTGTGCGCTAATGTGTTCTGATTGTGACACATCCACTCGGAATGATTTGAAGAGTGAGTTACTTGAGAGCGCTGTTGTGCGTCCATGGAAACGTCGCTGTTCAAACATTTAAATTGGATCAGTGCGTTTTGTTTAATTGTTTTTGTTTGATGAAGTGAGATAGGAACTAAATATTTCTGGCATGTTCCGCTCGTCTTGTTAGCGGAGGCTCATCTACATGGCTGGCGTGGGTCCATTCCTGTGCCGTATATCGACTGCACGTGTTTCGATACAGACCTAATTGGCCACACGGCAAAGCAATTTGAACGGAGGTGAAATCTGCGAGAACAGGCTGTGGTGTTTTGTAAAGCGAGTAACGTTATATTTGTGGTTGTTGGTGTGGATGGAGGTGGAATATTATCTCTTACGCTTTATGTCAATGCTACGATTTGTGCCAGAATATGATCCTACGTCTAAAAGTGAGACTGGATCAGGTCTGTGCCACAGGGAGACTGAAACAAACCAGCAGCGGTGGAAGAAGTACAGATACAGAGGCAAAAAGTTACTCAAGTAAATCACATGAAACATCTATTTAAGTCAGAGGTGCCCAAACTTTTTTTTACCGAGGGCCATGTCTCAAAACATATTCAAAGCGGAGGGCTGTTTGTGATGTGATGTTTGAGATTATAGTGATAGAAAAAGTTTAATTTGCTTTTAAAAGTTGTGCGTATGATCAATTGGGCCGGTTCAGCAGAATAAACTGGTCTGAGGGCCAATAAAAACTGGTCTGAGGGCCGCATGTGGCCCCCGGACCATAGTTTGGACACCTCTGACTAAAGTAAAAGTGTTTAAGTACCCGTTTAAATATGTACTTTAAGAGTAAAAACTAAAAGTATTTCACTCTAATGTTTAAGTTTAAATGTGATATTGATTAAAAAATTAGACATATTTTGGTCGACTGTGACTAACTCTTACGAATATTGTGTATTTTTTGTATATTTGCTCAAAGCCGAAGCATGAACTGGAAAACTTGAGTCAGAATGTTTCCACGAACATGGTAAAAATAACCCCTCCAATCATATGAAAAGTACTTTTACTTTCCAGTCCTGTCCAAAAACGTAGTGGAGTAGAAAGTACAAATACTGCTCTCAAATGTGCTAAAGTAAAAGTAAAAAGTATCCACTGTAAAACATACTGAAGTAAAGTACAGTTACTTCAAAATTCGACTTAAGTGCAGTACTTTACGACTTGTACCACTGCATTAAACCAGCGTTCTGTTAAAGACACTGTTGTCCTACTTTGTAATGATCTTTGCAAACTAAAAAAAGTCTTGTGCTTTGTCATGTGCTTCTGCCGTAAACAAGTTTTCATAATAAAATGTGTAACTGTGTAATTCTTGTAATATTTGATTTTCCATATACATGACCCCATCTTAAAAAAAGATCTGTGATTCTGTGGAGTTTAGATTGTTTCGAACACTTTGGGGCAAACTGACCCAAGTGAGAAAGACGAACTGTGGGATAAGTGACATTTTAGGTGCACTATGGAATTTTTCTGGTGGTTTCCTCTTTGTTTCCATGGAGATTTTGATCACACTAGGCCAAAGTACAGGTCAGATCTGTAGAGAGGCAATCCCGCTCACAGTAAGAATGCATGTTTTTCAATGTTTTTTGAGTAAAACACCTGTAATTCTGGGGCCTCAGACATAATCTATCCACCTATAATTCTATCATCAGACCCAAAGCAAACAAAAGAAACAAAGGGATCAACAGTATGAGCCAGTAGGGCCATTACGGCTGAAACTGGAGCTTTTTTACAGTTTCAGTGTCATTAGTTCCTCCCCTCACAGAGATTTAAGGCAGTGTCCAAACATCTTCACTACAACTTTTTGTCCAGTTGACAGATTTTACTTCAGCTTTTACCTGTAATTCTGCAATTCAGTAAATGCAAGATAAAGACGTTTAATGTCATACTGTGGATCTTTTCGGATAAAGCAATAACAAGCCAATAATCCATGGAGTAGATGGCAAAAACTCCACCAGAAAAGCTACATAATGCACCTTCAAAACTGAACTTTAACCCAGTAACATTAACATCCAGCAAAGACGTTCCACTCTCTGCACTGAAGTGTTTTGAACATAGATTTTAAAACCTTCTTGCCCTTTAATTCACCACATTTCAAAGTTTGTTCCACGGACGAGATGGAGATAATCACAGGGAGGTCACAAACGCTTCTGCGACAAATACTTAAGAAGGAAACATCCCGTAATATATGTACAGGCTCTTCAATGTGAAGAAAGTGCCAGCCAAGTGTCGGGTCTCTCTCGGAGTTCAACCACAGCAATTTTCCCCAACACAATGAAGTAGTTTCAACAAGATGTGCTTATGATCGGGCCTGCGTGGGTCCACAGAGCAGGTTGTGTCCTTTATGTACAGTGATTTTTTAAAAAAGCTGATTTTTGGAGTCTTGTAAACTGCACTCGGAGTCATCGATGAAGAGTAAGCTTCACGCGTCTCGATGTTATCAAACAAAAACAGATTTCTTCCATGTTTCGAGCAGCAGGCTTGATTCAAAGTCGTTTTAAATACAAACTGACGGATTGGAGATGTTGTGCTGAGGTGACCCTACCATGACCGGCCACAGTGATCGCGTTTCTCGACTCTTGAAATGGTTGCAGGTTTGAATTCTATGGGTGTAAAAAGGGGCGGGGCAGAGTTCGGCGCCCGTTCGTGCTCAGACGGACTCGGTGGGGGAGTGGTCGTCTTGGTGCGGCCTCATGGACTGCACACTCGTCAGGATCTTCTTCTGGTGTCCAGCAAGAAGCACGCCGATCCTCTGGAGATCCCTAAAGAGACGACAATGAGAAAATGCTTAGTTTTTGTTCACTATTTACTCTATTTTCTGGAATATAAGTCATTTTCTTCATTATTATGCATTTTTTGGCTGGGGCGACTTATACTCTCAAAAATACGGTAATAAAAATTTAAATTGTTAAAGTGTTGCGTTTTTATTTGCGCCACAGTGTTACTCAAGTTATGAAATATTTTTGTGATATTTTAGTAGTGAATAGAGCTGATTGTTGAACATCATTGGCCTCAAAACATACAACTTTCATAGCAATGGTGCTTTGACGCTGATAAAATGCAGTTAAACATAAAGATACGTCATAATCTGGTCAAATTTGGTTAAAATCTTCCACTAAAATAACAAATGTAGAGGTACAGTCTGGGTTTAAAGAACAAGGTCTTGATCTGACAATACTGACGTTAAAGTGCACATATTACACTATTCGCTCAAACAGAAAACACTCTGTTCCACCTTGTGATGTCATCATGTGGTAATACAGGAAGTGCATACACCTTCACTAGAATCATTTTGATTATTTCAGCTGTGGAACTGACCATTTCTACTGAACTAAAAGGTAAAAATGAGCTGCTAACTTGAAAACTACCATTTGATGACATCACAAGGTGGAACAGAACATTTTGAGCGTTGGAGATGTAGACAGATTAATAATAATCTCCCATCTTCCCTTAAAGCTGCTGTCATCCGTCCCATCCTTAAGAAGCCCTCATTAGATCCAGAGGTGCTTGCTAACTACACGATTTCAAATCTCGCCTTTCTGTCAAAGGTCCTAGAGATTTGGCCTCCTAAATTCAGAACTACCTCAAGTGAAATAGCTTGTTTGAGAGGTTTCAGTCAGGCTTTTGTTCAGCCACCAGCACGGAAACAGCTCTGCTCAGGGTGGCAAATGACCTACTGATGACGGCTGATGCAGGTTCATCATCCCTGCTCATTCTCCTCGACCTGACACAACAGGGTTTGACTCCTGGATCTCCTCCACAACACCATTGGCTTGTCGGGAACTACACTACGGTGGTTCCAGGACTGAATGCGTTCTGTTGGGTGGAAGTAAGTCCAGGCTTCTTCCTGTCAGATGTGGTGTTCTGCAGGGGTCAGTTCTCGGCCCCATCCTTTTTATCATCTACATGCTACCCCTCGGTCGTGTCATTAGCAGACATGGGTTGTCCTTCCACTGTTATGCTGATGAGTCGCAGTTGTACATCAGAACTGCTCCAAGCCCATCTGAAGCTCTGTCATGACTCGCTGCATGTCTTGAGGAGGTAAAGACATGGATGAACAGCAGTTTCCTTCAGCTTAACAGTGGTAAAACCGAGGCACTTCTTGTTGGCCCCCCCATCAGATCTACTCCTTTCCTATATCACAGTTCACCTTTGATGGTCAGGTCATTACTCTTTCCTCCTCAGTCACCAACCTGGGGGTTCGGTTGGATCCACAGTTGACTCTTAGCAACCACATAAAACACCTGTGCAAGACATCATTTCACCATCTACGAAACATCTCCAAACGCTGCCCCTTTCTTAACCTCCCAGACGCAGACTAACCTGTCCACGCCTTTATCTCCTCGAGGTTGGACTACTGCAACGGACTTTTTGTTGGGATTCCTGCCAAGGACATTCAAAAACTTCAGTACCTTCAAAACAGCGCAGCTAGAATCTTAATGAAGGTCAGGAAATTTGAACATACTACTCCCATTCTTGAGTCACTACACTGGCTCCCTGTAACATCCCAGATCGAGTACAAAATTCTACTGATGACTCATAAATGCATCACTGGACAGGCACCAATATATTTGCAAGACTTGGTCACTGTACAATCCTCAGACCGCACCCTCAGATCTACAGGCAGCTCCTCCAGGTCCCCCCCTCCACCAGGCTCCGTACAATGGGGGACCAACCTTCTCCTCAGCTGCACCGCGACTGTGGAACTGCCTCCCTCCCCAACTGAGAGCCACACAGAGCCTGGGCATTTTTACAGCTAATTTAAAGACCTTTTTATTTAGAAAAAAGCCTATTGCTGATGTTTTTAGCTTTTAACAATTAGTATTTTAATGTTCTTTTTATTGTAGCACTCCGAGATTTTGTTTGATGAAGAGTGCATTATAAATAAAATGTATTATTATTATTATTATAAAGTGTTACGCAAACATGTGTGAATGAAACAAAACAGCATTATAACAGATTAAACCTCACAATAGTCCATTTCGCGTAATACAGGACCTTTAACCATATTTATGAATGGGACTCCCTATAAGATTTTATTGTAACCATAGCAACTAAACAGTTCACCTGAGCAATAATGTTCATATCTTGATTTACAGACATAATAGTGAAATAAAAACCCCAGGATCATGTAGAGGGTTAATACGAACATTTAAGACCAAAATGACGAGTCTGACAGCAGCAGTTACAGAGAGAGGGGCGGAGTTTTTTTACACAGAGTCGATGGAGCCTGAAGTGCGCCCATGATCACTTCCTTTTTGGAACGCAGCGGCTAGCAGGTTAGCTATGTCTATTTATATATACAGTCTGTGATTGACCCACAGGTTGGCGGTGCGATTCCAGCTCCCACAGATGAATGCTGTTAACCCACCTCGCCCCCAGTGTCTGTGTGCTCTGGTGTTTGAATGTGAGTGTGAATGGGTGAGTGGTTCATTGATGTAAAGCGTTTTGAGCGTCTTGAAGGTGGAAAAGTGCTGTACAGTTGTCCCTCACGATTTCATGGTTCACCTTTCGTGGACTCGCTGATTTTTTTTAGAGCAGTTTTGCATGCTTTTTTTTACTGTGTATGAACGTACATTGTGTTCTGCGTCCTGATTGGCTGAGGGACTGTAGACCATTGTGTTCTGTGTCCTGATTGGCTTAAGGACTGTAGACCATTGTGTTCTGCGTCCTGATTGGCTGAGGGACTGTAGACCATTGTGTTCTGCGTCCTGATTGGCTAAAGGACTGTAGACCATTGTGTTCTGCGTCCTGATTGGCTAAAGGACTGTAGACCATTGTGTTCTGCGTCCTGATTGGCTTAGGGACTGTAGACCATTGTGTTCTGCGTCCTGATTGGCTGAGGGACTGTAGACCATTGTCCATCAGTCTCCTCCGTGTCTCCTGTACAGTACAGAATGTGTCAGACAAATTTACATAAATGTTGGATCGCAGTGTGACTCTGAAGTGCTGTATGTTTGCAACTTTTCTTACCGACAAAACCCACAATGTCGATGAAACGTTCTGCACCAACAAAGGCACCGACAAAGGTTTGAACTTTGAAAGAGAATTAAACGAGAGAAATGTGAGAAAATGTTAATGCCTGTGTGAGAAAAGTGTATAAAGTGTGTGGTGAGGGGTTTTACAGCCTGCCAACACACTCAGTTTTATGAAGCAAAGACTCTGTGTAGAAACGTTTTCGACCACATGTGCGGTGACATGTTAAATCGTCCTTTCAGTCCTATTACTTTGCATGTTTTTATGGCCGCGCTCTGTACATTAAGTCCTACACCCACAGAGCTTGAGCGGGTCGACCTGAGAGCCATTACTGATCCCCTCGCCTCGTGGTCAGCCCACTCGTCCTCCTCATTTCCATAGGTCAGATAAAGAGTATACGTCCGCCCAATGGGATTAATTAAAAGCGCTTTAACTTGAGCCGTGGTGAGTGGAGCAGACAGTCACGTGCTAGCCGTGCTAACCCAGCTAACTTTATATAAGGGAACTTTCCTGCGTAATGTCTGTGCAGGTTTAAACTATAATCTATAAACTTTGCTCTGATCGATACAAACAGGAAGTGGAGCCTTTTTAGATTTATATCATTTATATTTGAAATGTACTCAACAGTTTGTAAATGAAATCACACTGCTCTGTCGTTTATCATAAATGTGTTTGGAACAGTGGGTGCATTTTCATAATAAGCTTTTAAAACATTCACTCAGTTTTGCATTACGTCTATAACTATGTCATGAAAAATATAATTATCAAATGGATGTGAAAATGTTCCTTTTTGAGCAGCAGTTGTTTGCAGTGTGGTTATTATCTCCAGGTCCAAGCACAAAACATCAGATAAACATGTTTAATGTGTCAGTGTCGTCAGGAAGATGGTGAACGGACACATTTTTATACAGTGGTCCCTGGTTTATCGCAGGGGTTACGTTCTAAAAATAAGCTGTAAAACCCCTCACCACACACTTTATACACTTTTCTCTTAACATTTTCTCACATTTCTCTCTTGTTTAAACTCTCTCAAAGTTCAAACCTTCGTCGGTGCCTTCGTCGGTGCAGAACGTTTCATCGACATTGTGGGTTTTGTCGGGGAGAAAACTTGCAAACATACAGCACTTTAGAGTCACACTGCGATCCAACATTTATGTAAATTTGTCTGACACATTCTGTACTGTACAGGAGACACGGAGGAGACTGATGGACAATGGTCTACAGTCCCTCAGCCAATCAGGACGCAGAACACAATGGTCTACAGTCCCTCAGCCAATCAGGACGCAGAACACAATGGTCTACAGTCCCTCAGCCAATCAGGACGCAGAACACAATGGTCTACAGTCCCTCAGCCAATCAGGACGCAGAACACAATGGTCTACAGTCCCTCAGCCAATCAGGACGCAGAACACAGTGTACATTCATACTCTGTAAAAAATAAATAAAATTGAACTAAAAAAATCCACGAAATAGCGAGACCACGAAAGGTGAACAGCGATATAATGAGGGATAACTTAACAGATAACAGGGGCGACAGTAGCTCAGTAGGTTGAGTGTTTGTCCACTGATCCGAAGGTTGGCGGTTCAAATCCCGCTCTCTACATGAACATCATTGGTTGAGTGGTTAGATCCACTGACTCAAAGGTTGGCGGTGCAATTCCAGCCCTCACAGATGAATGCTGTCGTTGTGTCCTTGGGCAAGACACTTAACCCACCTCGCCCCCAGTGTCTGCGTACAGCTGGTGTATGAATGTGTGTGTGGATGGGTGACTGGTTCCTTGTTGTAAAGCGCTTTGAGTGCCTTGAAGGTGGAAAAGCGCTATATAAAGATGTGACCATTTACCATTTTACCATTTGTAGCTGCCTTCCTGCAGTAAAAGAAGTTAATACTAGAGTAGAATATTATTAACACGAGGAAAGCCCTTAATAACATAAAATAATCCACAGTGCAAACCTCTGCTGGTCGTAAAGGGAAAAACGGAAAGCACCTGGTATCGGATATTCGGATATTGGCACCGATCATAGCCATACATGGAAAAATTGGTCTTAAAATGTTCGTATTAACCCTCTACATGATCCTGGGGTTTTTATTTTACTATTGTGTCTGTAAATCAAGATATGAACATTAATAACAGACAAATCAGGCGCCTTCTTTCCCCGAGGTCGCTCCCGCCAGTGTTAGCAACAGGTTTGATTGACAGCGCAGTTCAGCGGATATCCTGGTTGGACGATTTATGGTCGTAGTTGGCGCAGAAAGTCTCATAATGTTTGAACTTTTATTTCAGAATCAGAATCAGAATCACTTTTATTGATCCCCGAGGGGAAATTCTCTTAGTTAAAGATGCGCGACCACAGAATAGGAATTTAAAGAATAAGAATAAAGACAGTAAAAATATAAATATAGAATAAAATAAAATAGAGTCTATAAATAAATAAATAGATCTCACATCAAGCTATTTACATCAATGTACAAAGGATTTACACATAAAGCTGTTCTGTCGTCACTTAAGGATAAAGAACAGCTACATTTAGAACAGTTTTGTCTTATTTTATTTTAGTTTTAAGGAAATAAATGCTGTTTTCTGTCTCTGGTTTGGTTGATATCGGCAGATTCTTAAAGCTAAAAATAAGATAATACTGAAAACCCAAAGTTGTGCCCTATAAACAAATATGCACTGGTTCTACTTAAGCTTGAGATAAATGACGGTCAAACTGGCATAAACATTCTGAAAACAGTTTGAATTGATTTTCTGGAGCCATGTCCCATTTTCAGTGCCTAATTTTCCCTGAGAGCTCAAAAATCTGGAAGTTCTCACGGCGAGGATTCGGGAGCGCAGACACCGAGCACAAATGGCGCGGCAGTCAGATAGCAGCTGTCCGCCGCGCTGCCAAACTAACAAGACGCCAAGTTGGCAGGTAATGGCACGGCGCCGGGCAGGAGGACGCAGACACACTGAAACGGGGGGGACTTACTCTGCCGTGATCTGAGTAACGAGCGGCAGGGAGGTGAAGCCCGAGCCCAGGAACGAGTCTCGATACTGGGTCATCTTCAACGCGGCGAGCCAGTCCTCCACGGAGCTGACCCGGCTCAGGTCAGGGCCTCCACGATCCAGTAACGGGTGGATGCAGGGGCTGGAGACAAGGTGGAGTGCAGGCTCATGTTAAAATGATAGAATTCATGTAGAGTAAAATAAAATAAAAAATACTCAAGGAAAAGTATTTGAGATGAGAGTAAATTATATTATTTCTATTACAATTTAAAGGTGCGAAAGTGTGAACCATCTCACACTCTGAGGACTTCAGGTAAACCAGGACTAAACCGGGACTAAACCAGGACTAAACCAGGACTAAACCAGGACTAAACCAGGACTAAACCGGGTCTAAACCGGGACTAAACCGGGACTAAACCAGGACTAAACCAGGACTAAACCAGGACTGAACCGGGACTAAACCAGGTTTAAACCGGGTCTAAACCGGGTCTAAACCGGGTCTAAACCGGGTCTAAACCGGGACTAAACCGGGACTAAACCAGGTCTAAACTGGGACTAAACCAGGACTAAACCAGGACTAAACCAGGACTAAACCAGAACTAAACCAGGACTAAACCAGGACTAAACCAGGACTAAACCAGGACTAAACCAGGACTAAATCAGGACTAAACCAGGATTAAATCAGGCCTAAACCAAGATTAAACCAGGACTAAATCAGGACTAAACCAGGACTAAACCAGGACTTAAATCAGGACTAAACCAAGACTAAATCAGGACTAAACCAGGACTAAACCAGGACTAAATCAGGACTAAATCAGGACTAAACCAAGACTAAACCAGGACTAAACCAGGACTAAACCAGGACTAAACCAGGTCTAAACCAAGGACTAAACCAGGACTAAACCAGGTCTAAACCAGGACTAAATCAGTGTCCAGCAGAAGTCTGACCTTGGCTTGGAAGAGCAGCCAAACGTTTTCACTCCTGTAATACTCAAAATAATATTCAAAATAATACTCTAATACTGAAAATAATACTGAAAATGATACTTAAATACTCAAAATAATACTCATGATACTTAAATACTCAAAATAATACTCATGATACTTAAATACTCAAAATAATACTCAGAATAATAATACTAAAAGTAAAATCTGTAACAAAAGTAAAATCTGTAACTGGACAAAACGACGGAGGAGTGACGACGGAGGAGTGACGACGTTCGGCGGCTCGTCTAAGATACTTCTTCAGTTCTGTCTCACATAATGACAATATAAACACATAAGTCGCTGTAAAATGTGTTTCTGTCGTCTTTACAAACAGGGACTGAAACACATTTACAGAGTATCTGAGTATTTACAGAGTATCTGAGTATTTACAGAGTATCCGAGTATTTACAGAGTATCTGAGTATTTACAGAGTATCTGAGTATTTACAGAGCGTCTCACCCTGGAGGGATGTTGTTGATGCCCGTTTTGAGCGAGGCGGGGTTCCGGATCATCTTGTCCAACACGCTGACGATATCGGGGAACTTTGGCCGTGCGTTCCTGTCCTTCTGCCAGCAGTCGAGCATCAGCTGGTGCAGCACCACGGGGCAGTCCATGGGCGCGGGCAGCCGGAAGTCCTGCTCTATGGCGTTTATCACCTGGGAAACGGCGAGGGGCCAGAGCAGGGCGAAGGGGACGGGGAGAGAGAGGGGACAAATGAAAACACTGGTCTGAGTGAAAACAAGCAAAGAACTGGGACGTTTTCGGTGGTTTTCAGATGCGAGAATGTGATGTGATACCTTAAAATGGAGGCAAGACACAGTTTTCTCACTGTATTACGACAAAAAAAAATCAACAATATTCATTTTTCCTGCCCTCATCTGTATTTAATATTACTGATGGTCTGTAGCACCAGGTATTTTCAGTTGGGGGAGCCACAGAGGGGGCCATGTTCTTCAATGTGGACGTAACTGATGCAGATTTAACATGTTCATTTAGAGACTTTTATGGAGCCGCCGCCTCCCTCCATGTTTGAGTCGCTGTTTTAAATAAGTTTAAATGTAGTCAGCCCCTGTAGTGATTTAGAAAACCTTATACAGGATCTTTTTTTTAAATTTTAGTCTCATTTTGGCCATGCGAGGGGAGACTACTGCCCCTCCCTCCTTCTCTTTTCCCCCCTCTCACTCTCTCTCTCTCAACCCTAACCCTGGCACTCTCTCTTTCTACCTCCATCCCCCTTCTCTATCTCCTATCTCTCCATCTCTCTCGCTCTCTTCCTCTCTCAACCCTAACCCTCCTTCTGTCTCTCCCTCTCTCCATCCGTCCCCCTTCTCTTTCTCCCTCTCTTACTCTCTCTCTAACCCTGGCACTCTCTTTATCTCCCTCCCTCTTGTCCCTTCCCCCTCTCTCTCTCTTCCTCCCTCCCTCTGTCTTACCCCCATCTCTCTCTTCCTCCCTCCATCTCTCCCCCTTTTTCTCTTTCTCCCCCTCTCTTTCTGTCTCTCTTCCTCTGTCTCTCTCTCTCTCTCTCTCATCCCTCTCTCCTTCTTTCTGTCTGTCTCTTACTTTCTCCCTCTGTCTCTCCCCCTCCTCTCTCTCTCTCTCTCTCTCTCTCTCTCCCTTCCTCCCCCTCTCTTTCGCTCCCCTCTCCTTCTGTCCCTCCCCCTCTTTTTCTCTTTCTCTCCCCCTCTCTCTGTCCATCTCTCTCTGTCTCTCTTCCTCCCTCTGACTCTCTCTCTCTCTCATCCCTCTCTTCTTATTTCTGTCTGTCTCTCTTACTTTCTCCCTCCGTCTCTCCCCCTCCTCTCTCTCTCTTCCTTCCTCCATTTCTCCCCCCCTCTCTTTCTGTCTCTCACCTTCTTTTTCTTTCTCTTTATTTTTCTCTTTTTTTTCTCCCTCTCTCTCTATCTCTGTGTCTCTCTTCTTCCCTCTGTCTCTTTCTCTCTTTCTCCATCCCTCTCTCTCTCCCTCTCTCTTCTGTATCATGTTGCGTTCATGTTCTGTCGTATTTTCTAACCTCAGACTTTCAGATGTGGGAGTCTCACCGTTTTTGGGAGAAATCTCCGAACTTCTGATCCACAAAAGTTTAATCTCGTCGTTAATTGTTCAGAATCGGCTTCACAAACGTCTTTTCAGCCGACGACAATCACATTTCTGGTGTTACACAGCGGCACCACTTTCTGAAACTTGTGATTGTGAAAAGAAAATTCTCTTTTGTTTATTCCAGACACAGACGACACTGAACTGTGTGACGACGGGTTTATCCACTTAAAACAGAAAGATTTGTTTAAAATGGAAAATTCTACCACATGTTTCCAGCAGCTCATCTTAAAACCCAACCTGCAAACTGAACCTACCAGGATATTATCTTTTTTGGTTTAAATCACTTTTATATAACATATTAAAGTGCTTTCGTAAAACAACAATGCCACATCTAACATCGTCTAAAACACAGAATCACGAGTGCTGGGCTAGCCTGGCAAAACCAGACTGAAATCTCTCTGTATGTTTTATACAGATTGACATCAGTCTGGTCTCCATATTCTCTGTTGCATCTCAAGTTCGGTCAAGTGTGATCGTCCAATCAGGTCAGTTTATTTCAGTGACACATGTGAAATGAAGGAGCTCATTGGTCGCCTCTGATTTACAAAGAAAATCACATTTTTCACCTCAGATTGACAGAGTTTAGTGGTTACACTTGTCCCTCAGTATATCGTGGTTCATCTTTCGTGATCTCGCCATTTCGTGTTTTTTTTAGTGCAGTTTTGTATGATTTTTTGTGTATGAACGTGCTTTGTGTTCTGCGTCCTGATTGGGCTAAAGGGCTGTAGACCATTGTGTTCTGTGTCCTGATTGGCTAAGGGACTGTAGACCATTGTGTTCTGCGTCCTGATTGGCTGAGGGACTGTAGACCATTGTGTTCTGTGTCCTGATTGGCTGAGGGACTGTAGACCATTGTCCATCAGTCTCCTCCGTGTCTCCTGTACAGTACAATTGCGGGTTATATTTAGAATGTAATTTCATTGATTCTGCAGAAATCCGCCATGTTTTTCAGCCCCACGTAACAATTTTGTCCTTTACTTTCTCCAATCCTTGCATGTCCCTGATTGGCTAATCCACCTGTCAGTTTGAAAACAGGGAGATTCAGCAGTGTCCAGACTCACATCTTCAGAAAAGTATTGAAGACGTGCGTGTTCTGGAGCCAGGCGACTGCTGGTGAGGGCGATACTGCAATAAAAAAATCTAATCATGATCTCGACCTTGTGACGATGAACTGTGCTGAAGATATGGTCGTTCAGGGCATCCGGTTTAATGCAGCTCTATGTTTAAGTGACAGATTTAACATTATTACGGTGAAGTATGGACTCTTGTGAGGTTTAGGTCATGTTCTAATGCTGTTTCCTCCTCAAAAACAGACCTGGAGTTGTGTTTGTGTCTACATCTCCAAAGCTCAAAACGCTCTGTTCCACCTTGTGATGTCATGAAGTGGTAGTTTTCAAGTTAACAGCTCCTTTTTAACCTTAGTTCAGTCGAGATGGGCAATTCCAGAGCTGAAATGATCCAAATGAGTCTAGAAATGAAGGTGTGTGGAGTTTTAAAAACACAGTGGAGCTTCCTGTATTACCACTTGATGACATCACAAGGTGGAACAGGAGTGTTTTCAGGTTTGTTTGTGTGTTTAAACATGTGTGAATGAAACAAAAAAACACAACTCCAGGTCTGTTTGTGACGAGGAAATGACATTAGAACAGATCAGAACATGGTGTAATACGAGTCTTTAGTTTGCGTTCCGTATTTTTATCTCAAAATTCTCTCCAGAATCATAAATCTTCCGTCCCAAAATCATACAGTGGACACTCGGCTTTAAAGGCAAAAGAAATATACATAATATGATCTATTCTCTTCAGCCGATCGTGACGTGTTACTTCATTTAACATCTGAAAGGAGTGAGCGTAATAATGGACCAGTGCCACTAATTATCAGATCTCCTCGTCCATTACATCAGCCGAGCGTCTTCTTCCTCCTGAAGCTTTCACAGATACAGTATTTAAACACAAAGACGTGAAAATGTCATCGGCCAAAAACTGAGTCACTGCAGGGAAAAAAAAACGAGCCACATCAACATCACGGGATTAAAGCATCATCAGACAGGAGCAGGAAAAAGAACCTGCGGAGGTGTGGACGATGCACACGCAAAATGATACTCAATAATACTCAGTAATATTCAAAATAATACTCAGAATAATACTCAAAATAAGTCAGAATAATAGTTAAAATAATACTCCTAACAATACTAAAAATACTTATAATACTAATAATACTCATAATACACAAAATAATACTCAATAATATTCAAAATAATACTCAGAATAATACTCAATAATACTCAAAATAATACTCAGAATAATACTTAGAATAATACTCAAAATAAGTCAGAATAATAGTTAAAATAATACTCATAACAATACTAAAAATACTTATAATACTAACTCACTCAAAAATAATCAAAATAATACTCAATAATACTCAAAATAACACTCAATAATACTCAAAATGATACTCAAAAATACTCAAAACGATACTCAATAATACTCAAAATAATACTCATAATATGCATAATACTCAAAATAATGCAGAACGTTTCATCGACATTGTGGGTTTTGTCGGGGAAAAAACCTGCAAACATACAGCACTTCAGAGTCACACTGCGATCCAACATTTATGTAAATTTGTCTGACACATCCTGTACTGTACAGGAGACACGGAGGAGACTGATGGACAATGGTCTACAGTCCCTTAGCCAATCAGGACGCAGAACACAATGGTCTACAGTCCCTCAGCCAATCAGGAAGGGGACGGGGAGAGAGAGGGGACAAATGAAAACACTGGTCTGAGTGAAAACAAGCAAAGAACTGGGACGTTTCGGTGGTTTTCAGATGCGAGAATGTGATGTGATACTTTAAAATGGAGGCAAGACACAGTTTTCTCACTGTATTACGACAAAAAAATCAACAATATTCATTTTTCCTGCCTCCATCTGTATTTAATATTACTGATGGTCTGTAGCACCAGGTATTTTTAGTTCGAGGAGCCATAGAGGGGGCCATGTTCTTCAATGCGGACTTCACTGATGCAGATTTAACATGTTCATTTAGAGACTTTTATGGAGCCGCCTCCTCCCTCCATGTTTGAGTCGCTGTTTTAAATAAGTTTAAATGTAGTCAGCCCCTGTAGTGATTTAGAAAACCTTATACAGGATCTTTTTTTTTTAATTTTAGTCTCATTTTGGCCATGCGAGGGGAGACTACTGCCCCTCCCTCCTTCTCTTTTCCCCTCTCTCACTCTCCCCTCTCTCAACCCTAACCCTGGCACTCTCTCTTTCTACCTCCATCCCCCTTCTCTATCTCCTATCTCTCCATCTCTCTCGCTCTCTTCCTCTCTCAACCCTAACCCTCCTTCTGTCTCTCCCTCTCTCTGTCCGTCCCCCTTCTCTTTCTCCCTCTCTCACTCTCTCTCTTTATCTCCCTCCCTCTGTCTGCCCCCTCTCTCTTTATTCCTCTCTGTCTCCTTCTTTCTCCCTCCCTCTTGTCCCTTCCCCCCTCTCTCTCCCTTCCTCCCTCCCTCTTACCCCCTATCTCTCTCTCTTCCTCCCTCCATCTCTCCCCTCTCTGCCCCCTTTTTCTCTTTCTCCCCCTCTCTCTTTCTCCCTCTGTCTCTCTCTCTCATCCCTCTCTCCTTCTTTCTGTCTGTCTCTTACTTTCTCCCTCTGTCTCTCCCCCTCCTCTCTCTCTCTCTCTCTCTCTCTCTCTCTCTCTCTCTCTCTCTTCCTTCCTCCATTTCTCCCAATGTCTTTCGCTTCCCTCTCTCCTTCTGTCTCTCACCCTCTTTTTCTCTTTCTCTCCCCCTCTACCTTTCTTTCTCTCTCTGTCTGTCTTCCTCCCTCTGTCTCTTTCTCCATCCCTCTCTCCTTTCTGTCTGTCTTACTTTCTCCCTCCCTTTCTCCCCGCCCTCTCTCCCCCTTCTCTCTCTCTCTCTCTCCCTCGCTCTTCCTTCCTCCATTTCTCCCCCTGTCTTTTGCTTCCCTCTCTCCTTCTGTCTCTCACCCTCTTTTTCTCCCTCTCTCTCTCTATCTCTCTGTCTCTTTCTCTCTTTCTCCATTCCTCTCTCTCTCCCTCTCTCTTCTGTATCATGTTGCGTTCATGTTCTGTCGTATTTTCTAACCTCAGACTTTCAGATGTGGGAGTCTCGCCGTTTTTGGGAGAAATCTCCAAACTTCTGATCCACAAAAGTTTAATCTCGTCGTTAATTGTTCAGAATCGGCTTCACAAACGTCTTTTCAGCCGACGACAATCACGTTTCTGGTGTTACACAGCGGCACCACTTTCTGAAACTTGTGATTGTGAAAAGAAAATTCTCTTTTGTTTATTCCAGACACAGACGACACTGAACTGTGTGACGACGGGTTTATCCACTTAAAACAGAAAGATTTGTTTAAAATGGAAAATTCTACCACATGTTTCCACCAACTCATCTTAAAACCCAACCTGCAAACTGAACCTACCAGGATATTATCTTTTTTGGTTTAAATCACTTTTATATAACACATTAAAGTACTTTCGAATCACGAGTGCTGGGCTAGCCTGGCAAAACCAGACTGAAATCTCTCTGTATGTTTTATACAGATTGACATCAGTCTGGTCTCCATATTCTCTGTTGCGTCTCAAGTTCGGTCAAGCGTGATCGTCCAATCAGGTCAGTTTATTTCAGTGACATGTGAAATGAAGGAGCTCATTGGTCGCCTCTGATTTACAAATAAAATCACATTTTTCACCTCAGATTGACAGAGTTTAGTGGTTACAGTTGTCCCTCAGTATATCGCGGTTCATCTTTCGTGATCTCGCCATTTCGTGTTTTTCTTAGTGCAGTTTTGTATGATTTTTTGTGTATGTATTTTGTGTATGAACGTGCTTTGTGTTCTGCGTCCTGATTGGCTGAGGGACTGTAGACCATTGTGTTCTGCATCCTGATTGGCTAAAGGGCTGTAGACCATTGTGTTCTGCGTCCTGATTGGCTGAGGGACTGTAGACCATTGTGTTCTGCGTCCTGATTGGCTGAGGGACTGTAGACCATTGTGTTCTGCGTCCTGATTGGCTGAGGGACTGTAGACCATTGTGTTCTGCGTCCTGATTGGCTGAGGGACTGTAGACCATTGTGTTCTGTGTCCTGATTGGCTGAGGGACTGTAGACCATTGTCCATCAGTCTCCTCCGTGTCTCCTGTACAGTACAATTGCGGGTTATATTTAGAATGTAATTTCATTGATTCTGCAGAAATCCGCCATGTTTTTCAGCCCCACGTAACAATTTTGTCCTTTACTTTCTCCAATCCTTGCATGTCCCTGATTGGCTAATCCACCTGTCAGTTTGAAAACAGGGAGATTCAGCAGTGTCCAGACTCACATCTTCAGAAAGTGTTGAAGACGTGCGTGTTCTGGAGCCAGGCGACTGCTGGTGAGGGCGATACTGCAATAAAAAAATCTAATCATGATCTCGACCTTGTGACGATGAACTGTGCTGAAGATATGGTCGTTCAGGGCATCCGGTTTAATGCAGCTCTATGTTTAAGTGACAGATTTAACATTATTACGGTGAAGTATGGACTCTTGTGAGGTTTAGGTCATGTTCTAATGCTGTTTCCTCCTCAAAAACAGACCTGGAGTTGTGTTTGTGTCTACATCTCCAAAGCTCAAAACGCTCTGTTCCACCTTGTGATGTCATGAAGTGGTAGTTTTCAAGTTAACAGCTCCTTTTTAACCTTTAGTTCAGTCGAGATGGGCAATTCCAGAGCTGAAATGATCCAAATGAGTCTAGAAATGAAGGTGTGTGGAGTTTAAAAACACAGTGGAGCTTCCTGTATTACCACTTGATGACATCACAAGGTGGAACAGAGTGTTTTCAGGTTTGTTTGTGTGTTAAACATGTGTGAATGAAACAAAAAAACACAACTCCAGGTCTGTTTGTGACGAGGAAATGACATTAGAACAGATCAGAACATGGTGTAATACGAGTCTTTAGTTTGCGTTCCGTATTTTTATCTCAAAATTCTCTCCAGAATCATAAATCTTCCGTCCCAAAATCATACAGTGGACACTCGGCTTTAAAGGCAAAAGAAATATACATAATATGATCTATTCTCTTCAGCCGATCGTGACGTGTTACTTCATTTAACATCTGAAAGGAGTGAGCGTAATAATGGACCAGTGCCACTAATTATCAGATCTCCTCGTCCATTACATCAGCCGAGCGTCTTCTTCCTCCTGAAGCTTTCACAGATACAGTATTTAAACACAAAGACGTGAAAATGTCATCGGCCAAAAACTGAGTCACTGCAGGGAAAAAAAAACGAGCCACATCAACATCACGGGATTAAACCATCATCAGACAGGAGCAGGAGAAAGAACCTGCGGAGGTGTGGACGATGCACACGCAAAATGATCAATAATACTCAGTAATATTCAAAATAATACTCAGAATAATACTCAATAATACTCAAAATAATACTCAGAATAATAGTTAAAATAATACTCATAACAATACTAAAAATACTTATAATACTAATAATACTCATAATAATATGCAAAATAATACTCAATAATATTCAAAATAATACTCAGAATAATAGTTAAAATAATACTCATAACAATACTCAAAATACTTATAATACTAATATTCATAATAATACTCAAATACTAAATAATACTCAAAATAATACTCAATAATACTAAAAATTATATGCAAAAATACTCAAAATAATATTCAATAACACTCAAAATAATACTCAAAATGATACTCAAAAATAATCAAAATAATACTCAATAATACTCAAAATAACACTCAATAATACTCAAAATGATACTCAAAAATACTCAAAACAATACTCAATACTCAAAATAATACTCAATAATACACATAATACTCATAATATGAATAACAATACTCAAAATAATAATCAATCATGCTTATAATAATACTCAAAATAATACTCATAACAATACTCAAAATAATATTAAAAATACTAATAATAATACTAATAATACTCATAATAATACTCAAAATAATACTCAATAATAGTCAAAATAGTACTTAATAATATAATAATACTCAACTAAAACTCAAAGTAATCACAGCAATGACTTGAGTTTATATTGTGCTTTACAAGTTTGACAAATTGTTCAAAAGCGGCGCCAGCCACCCCCCAGCTTTAGTTTTTGACGCTGTGAGTCCAAAGCCCCTCCCCCTTCACAGCGCTATCACATTACAATCAGCGTTAATGAAACTACTGCACATCACACCAGGTTTGTGAAGTCGTAGTGTACAGTTTTGTGTCATGTTTTTGTATATTTATGGAGGATTGTCGTGTGGGAGCATGGGTGATGTACTGTAGACTTGTGGGCGGAGCCTTGGACAAATCTTACAGCTAACCAAAAAGAGGGTTTGAATATGGCCTGGGAGAGATCACTAGATTACTCAAACATGCATGGATGACATCTAAAACCACTTCAGGCATGTTTTTGATGATTTCTAATATGGTAGAAAGCTCCAAAAAAATCGATTTCACGTAATACCCCCACTTTAACCCGATTAACACCTCTAATGACGCGTCAACATTATTAAAAAATACTGAAATAAATCCGTATAATCGAGTTACACCAGAGTAGGAAGCTAAATGATATTACAACGACTGAATAAAAAAACTCTGCCTCGTGCCTTTGGTTTCTGTTTCGCCCAAAATAGATGAAAGATGAGACAAAAGTGGAGTCCATCTGTTTAGAAGTTTAGGATTTTTCAGAGTTCCTCAGCTCAAACACAGACTCCTCTTTTTCTCTCTGTAAAACTGTTATTTAAAGAGGAGGTTTTATGCAAAAAAAATCAACTTTTTGGGTCCGATCGAAGGAGCTGGAGGAAGTGTCTGGGGTGAAAGAAGTCCCTGCTTAGACTTTCTTGGAGCTTTCTACTTGCCTCATTAAAAATAATACGTTAAGATGTCATCCATGCATGTTTGAGTAATCTAGCGATCTCTTCCGGGCCCTATTCTCAAAAACAATACACTACAACTTCACAAACCTGTTTTGATGTGCAGTAGTTTCATTAACGCTGATTGTGATGTGGTAGCGCCATGAAAGGGGAGGAGCTTTTGACTCAGAGCGTCAAAAACAAAAGAGAAACTAATAAAACATGTTATAATATGTTGTTTTTGGGCGAATTTAGCATTTTCAAAACAATAAAAGGAACCATGGTGATCGAAATATGAGTTACAGTTAAAACCCCATAAAAATGAAATACTCCCTCTTTAATACCCCATAGAAGTAAAATACTTCCTCTTTAATACTGTGTAGGAGTAAATACCTCTTCTTTAATACCCAAGAGAAGTAAAATACCTCCTCTTTAATTCCCTATATAAGTAAATACCTCCTCTTTAATACCCCATAGAAGTAAATACCTCTTCTTTAATACCCCATAGAAGTAAAATACCTCCTCTTTAATACCCCATAGACGTAAAATACCTCCTCTTTAATACCCAATAGAAGTAAAATACCTCCTCTTTAATACCCAATAGAAGTAAAATACCTCCTCTTTAATACCCAACAGAAGTAAAATACCTCCTCTTTAATACCCAATAGAAGTAAAATACCTCCTCTTTAATACCCCATAGAAGTACCTCTTCTTTAATACCCCATAGAAGTAAATACCTCTTCTTTAATACCCCATAGAAGTAAATACCTCCTCTTTAATAGCCAATAGAAGTAAAATACCTCCTCTTTAATACCCCATAGAAGTAAAATACCTCCTCTTTAACACCCCATAGAAGTAAAATACCTCCTCTTTAATACCCCATAGAAGTAAATACCTCCTCTTTAATACCCCACAGAGAGAAAGTGGAGTTGTTTAGTACGAGGATGGCGTTTCCGTGTGAGGGGCGGGGCTGGGCGGCGTGTGCATGATCCAGCCGTGTGATTGGTCCGTGCTGTGGACGCCGCCTCAGTGTTTGATCTGAGCCGATCGTCTTACACTGATCCACTCACCCAGGCTTTTGATTTCATTATGTCTGTGCAGGTACATGAGGGTGAGTCAGAACTGTCTGCAGGATTCTCACTCTTTAGCTCCAGTTTATCAGACGGGGAGACACAACCTTGAATGCAGAAGTGGGATATTTTTAGCGGTAGTGTCTTATGATGCGAACATGTTGGACGCTTAGGGCTCCCCAACCTTTTTTGCACCACGGACCAGAATAATGTAGGTTTTATTTTCTTGGACCAGCCTTCTACACGTGGCAGAAAAACATGGAAAAAAATAAGTTAAGTGCATAAAAATCCAGCTCACTATCCTTCTGAATCAGTGGGACCTGCGCTTGTTTCTTCATTCCTTCTTGTTCACGTTTGTTTCTTTAAAAACTCTAAAGTCTTATCTTTTAATCCAGGTGCTTAGTCTCCATGAGCCAAAGCAGTTTTGAAGGTTTCATAGCCTCGAAAATTGAAGTTGCTGGGATGAGAATCAGCTCCTCCAAATCCGAGGCCATGGTTCTCGACCGGAAAAAGGTGGCTTGCCCTCTCCGGGTGGGTGGGGAGTCTTTGCCACAAGTGGAGGAGTTCAAGTATCTCGGGGTCTTGTTCACGAGTGAGAGAAGGATGGAGCGTGAGACTGACAGGCGGATCGGTGCAGTGTCGCTGTATAGGTCTGTCGTGGTAAGAGGAAGAAAATGGATGGACTAACCAAAAATAATAGTTTTGCCTCCAGCGTCTTCCCTTAAACTACAAGTTTTCATGTGGAAACAACAAACGTGTCCACTGTGCTCTGAAAGATGTTTAAATATTTAACTTAATCCACCTCCACAGATTATATGCGACAGTATAACGTCAAAGGTTGTTTCCTCAAAATGCAAAAATATAGTAACATCGACACACACCAAACGCTACAGACTTGGATTTAACAAGATTTTGATGAAATGTACAGAAGGATTTTTTAATATCTAACTCAAAGTCTGACTTAATCAAGTTTTAACAAGAAAAAATTAGGTGAAATTTGAATTTTTAGGCAAATTTTCAGTCAGATCCAGTTTACTCAAAGACTAAATTAGATCCAAAATCCCTCTGTGTATTTTTAAAAATCTAAAATGACAAAACGAAACAAGACATTTAAACCTGGCTCTTTTCATGTTTCCAGTTTAAATGTCACATCACATTTGGTCAATTTTTACTCAAAAAAACATCACATGATCAAAAACGTGTAATACATTTTTTCTTCCATTTCTGTGAGTAAACTCCAGGAGAAGTTTCAAATGGATTTCTCTTAAGCTGAACATTTTTTCCTCTTCACCTGCAGCGTCTCGCCTTAAATTGTGTTGAACCATTTCCAAATCTGCCCAAACCTGCGAGTTTATAAAGGACGACAGGAAACTGGGACTTTTCAACCATTAAAATAATCTAATTATTAAAAACTCTGCACACGGCCGACCCCCGCGGCTGTTTTTTTAGGCTGTGGATTGGATTTCATTAAAGTTGAGAATGTGAAGCAAAACCATTAACAAAAAACAAAACAGAGCAGATAAAACAGCGCTAGTCTCAGTTAAAGCGGCGTTAGCCTCAGTTAAAGCGGCGTTAGCTTCAGTTAAAGCGGCGTTAGCTTCAGTTAAAGCTGCGTTTGCCTCAGTTAAAGCGGCGTTAGCCTCAGTTAAAGCGGCGTTTGCCTCAGTTAAAGCGGCGTTAGCATCAGTTTAAGCGGCGTTAGTCTCAGTTTAAGCGGCGTTAGCCTCAGTGTAAGCGGCGTTAGCCTCAGTGTAAGCGGCGTTAGCCTCAGTGTAAGCGGCGTTAGCATCAGTGTAAGCGGCGTTAGCCTCAGTTAAAGCAGCATTTGCCTCAGTTAAAGCGGCGTTAGCCTCAGTTAATGCGGCGTTAGCCTCAGTTAAAGCAGCATTTGCCTCAGTTAAAGCGGCGTTAGCCTCAGTTAAAACGGCGTTTGCCTCAGTTAAAGCGGCGTTAGCCTAAGTTAAAGCGGCGTTAGCCTAAGTTAAAGCGGCGTTAGCCTCAGTTTAAAGCGGCGTTTAGCCTCAGTTAAAGCGGCGTTAGCCTCAGTTAAAGCGGCGTTAGCCTCAGTTAAAGCGGGCGTTTGCCTCAGTCAAGCGGCGTTTAGCCTCAGTAAAGCGGCGTTTGCCTCAGTTTAAAGCGGCGTTTGCCTCAGTTTTAAAGCGGCGTTAGCCTCAGTTAAAGCGGCGTTAGCCTCAGTTAAAGCGGCGTTAGCCTCAGTTAAAGCGGCGTTAGCCTCAGTTAAGCGGCGTTAGCCTCAGTTAAAGCGGCGTTAGCCTCAGTTTAAGCGGCGTTAGCCTCAGTTAAAAAGCGGCGTTTGCCTCAGTTAAAGCGGCGTTTGCCTCAGTTAAAGCGGCGTTAGCCTCAGCCTCAGTTAAAGCGGCGTTTAGCCTCAGTTAAAGCGGCGTTTGCCTCAGTTAAAGCGGCGTTTGCCTCAGTTAAAGCGGCGTTTGCCTCAGTTTAAGCGGCGTTAGCCTCAGTTAAAGCGGCGTTAGCCTCAGTTAAAGCGGCGTTAGCCTCAGTTAAAGCGGCGTTAGCCTCAGTTAAAGCGGCGTTAGCCTCAGTTAAAGCGGCGTTTGCCTCAGTTAAAGCGGCGTTTGCCTCAGTTAAAGCGGCGTTTGCCTCAGTTAAAGCGCGTTTGCCTCAGTTAAAGCGGCGTTAGCCTCAGTTAAAGCGGCGTTTGCCTCAGTTTAAAGCGGCGTTTGCCTCAGTTAAAAGCGGCGTTTGCCTCAGTTAAAGCGGCGTTAGCCTCAGTTAAAGCGGCGTTTTTGCTCAGTTAAAGCGGCGTTTGCCTCAGTTAAAGCGGCGTTTGCCTCAGTTAAAGCGGCGTTAGCCTCAGTTAAAGCGGCGTTTGCCTCAGTTAAAGCGGCGTTTGCCTCAGTTAAAGCGGCGTTAGCCTCAGTTAAAGCGGCGTTAGCCTCAGTTAAAGCGGCGTTAGCCTCAGTTAAAGCGGCGTTTGCCTCAGTTAAAGCGGCGTTTGCCTCAGTTAAAGCGGCGTTTGCCTCAGTTAAAGCGGCGTTTGCCTCAGTTAAAGCGGCGTTTGCCTCAGTTAAAGCGGCGTTAGCCTCAGTTAAAGCGGCGTTTAGCCTCAGTTAAAGCGGCGTTTGCCTCAGTTAAAGCGGCGGCGTTTGCCTCAGTTAAAGCGGCGTTTGCCTCAGTTAAAAAGCGGCGTTTGCCTCAGTTAAAGCGGCGTTTGCCTCAGTTAAAGCGGCGTTTGCCTCAGTTAAAGCGGCGTTAGCCTCAGTTAAAGCGCCGTTTGCCTCAGTTAAAGCGGCGTTTGCCTCAGTTTAAAGCGCCGTTTTGCCTCAGTTAAAGCGGCGTTTGCCTCAGTTAAAGCGCCGTTTGCCTCAGTTAAAGCGCCGTTTGCCTCAGTTAAAGCGCCGTTTGCCTCAGTTAAAACGGCGTTTGCCTCAGTTAAAGCGGCGTTAGCCTCAGTTAAAGCGGCGTTTGCCTCAGTTAAAGCGGCGTTTGCCTCAGTTAAAGCGGCGTTTGCCTCAGTTTAAAGCGGCGTTAGCCTCAGTTAAAGCGGCGTTAGCCTCAGTTAAAGCGGCGTTTGCCTCAGTTAAAGCGGCGTTTGCCTCAGTTAAAGCGGCGTTAGCCTCAGTTAAAGCGGCGTTTGCCTCAGTTAAAGCGGCGTTTGCCTCAGTTAAAGCGGCGTTAGCCTCAGTTAAAGCGGCGTTTAGCCTCAGTTAAAGCGGCGTTTGCCTCAGTTAAAGCGGCGCGTTTGCCTCAGTTAAAGCGGCGTTAGCCTCAGTTAAAGCGGCGTTTGCCTCAGTTAAAGCGGCGTTTGCCTCAGTTAAAGCGGCGTTTGCCTCAGTTAAAGCGGCGTTAGCCTCAGTTAAAGCGGCGTTTGCCTCAGTTAAAGCGGCGTTTGCCTCAGTTTAAAGCCTCAGTTTGCCTCAGTTAAAGCGGCGTTTGCCTCAGTTTAAAGCGGCGTTTAGCCTCAGTTAAAGCGGCGTTTAGCCTCAGTTTTTAAGCGGCGTTAGCCTCAGTTAAAGCGGCGTTTGCCTCAGTTAAAGCGGCGTTTGCCTCAGTTAAAGCGGCGTTAGCCTCAGTTAAAGCGGCGTTTGCCTCAGTTAAAGCGGCGTTTGCCTCAGTTAAAGCGGCGTTAGCCTCAGTTAAAGCGGCGTTAGCCTCAGTTAAAGCGGCGTTAGCCTCAGTTAAAGCGGCGTTAGCCTCAGTTAAAGCGGCGTTAGCCTCAGTTAAAGCGGCGTTTGCCTCAGTTAAAGCGGCGTTAGCCTCAGTTAAAGCGGCGTTAGCCTCAGTTAAAGCGGCGTTTGCCTCAGTTAAAGGCGTTTGCCTCAGTTAAAGCGGCGTTAGCCTCAGTTAAAAGCGGCGTTAGCCTCAGTTTAAAGCGGCGTTTGCCTCAGTTAAAGCGGCGTTTGCCTCAGTTAAAGCGGCGTTTGCCTCAGTTAAAGCGGCGTTTGCCTCAGTTAAAGCGGCGTTTGCCTCAGTTAAAGCGGCGTTAGCTTCAGTTAAAGCGGCGTTTGCCTCAGTTAAAGCGGCGTTTGCCTCAGTTAAAGCGGCGTTAGCTTCAGTTAAAGCGGCGTTAGCCTCAGTTTAAAGCGGCGTTTGCCTCAGTTTAAAGCGCGGCGTTAGCCTCAGTTAAAGCGGCGTTAGCCTCAGTTAAAGCGCTGTTTGCCTCAGTTAAAGCGGCGTTAGCCTCAGTTAAAGCGGCGTTTGCCTCAGTTAAAGCGGCGTTTGCCTCAGTTAAAGCGGCGTTAGCCTCAGTTAAAGCGGCGTTAGCCTCAGTTAAAGCGGCGTTTGCCTCAGTTAAAGCGGCGTTTGCCTCAGTTAAAGCGGCGTTTGCCTCAGTTAAAGCGGCGTTTGCCTCAGTTAAAGCGGCGTTAGCTTCAGTTAAAGCGGCGTTTGCCTCAGTTAAAGCGGCGTTTGCCTCAGTTAAAGCGGCGTTAGCTTCAGTTAAAGCGGCGTTAGCCTCAGTTAAAGCGGCGTTTGCCTCAGTTAAAGCGGCGTTTGCCTCAGTTAAAGCGGCGTTAGCCTCAGTTAAAGCGCTGTTTGCCTCAGTTAAAGCGGCGTTTGCCTCAGTTAAAGCGGCGTTTGCCTCAGTTAAAGCGGTGTTTGCCTCAGTTGAAGCGGCGTTAGCCTCAGTTAAAGCGGCGTTTGCCTCAGTTAAAGCGGCGTTTGCCTCAGTTAAAGCGGCGTTTGTCTCAGTTAAAGCGGCGTTTGCCTCAGTTAAAGCGGCGTTTGCCTCAGTTAAAGCGCCGTTTGCCTCAGTTAAAGCGGCGTTTGCCTCAGTTAAAGCGGCGTTTGTCTCAGTTGAAGCGGCGTTAGCCTCAGTTAAAGCGGCGTTTGCCTCTGTTAAAGCGGCGTTTGCCTCAGTTAAAGCGGCGTTTGTCTCAGTTAAAGCGGCGTTTGCCTCAGTTAAAGCGCCGTTAGCCTCAGTTAAAGCGGCGTTTGCCTCAGTTAAAGCGCCGTTAGCCTCAGTTAAAGCGGCGTTTGCCTCAGTTAAAGCGGTGTTTGCCTCAGTTGAAGCGGCGTTAGCCTCAGTTAAAGTGGCGATAGCGTTAGCCTCAATTAAAGCGGCGTTATCGTCAGTTAAAGCGGCGATAGCATTAGCCTCAGAGAGGTGATGCTCAGCCCAGTTTCTCCGTCCCACATGGACAGAGTCTTTTCCTGTTTCTCCAGTGTCCTCGTCCAGTGTCCTCCTTCAGGTGTCGTCCCACGAGTGTCGCTAATGATCTCCATCTTGACCTGCAACACCTGCTCCTGTCCTCCTCTCTATCTCCCGCCTCCCCTCAACCTTTCCTGTTTCTCTCCCTCACGCTCTCACCCTCCCTCTCGCTCCATCTCTCTCTCTGTCCCTTTCCCTCTCTCCCTTTCGTCCCTCTTTGCATTTTAACAGTGACTCAAAACACTGCCATAACACGAGTCTGATGAGGAGAACCCGTCATTTGTATTTTTACTGACCTAAAATGAGCGAGTTACCGAGCTCGTTCTCACCCTGCGCAGTTGAATGCCTCTCCTAGCATTACTGAAGTGTGCTCTATAGACGCAGCAGTGCCCCGAGTGTGACTGGACTTCTCTGGACGTGTTTATGTGTCTGAATCACACGTCGAAGTTCCACATTTACATTTTACAGACCTTATTCAGACTCTGTTTTCCGGTCTCGTCTGTAGTGACTTTGTGCGACGGCTCCGCTCACTCCCGCCTCTGTTTTGTCTAATTATCTCGGACTTGTCTTGGCTTTCGACTCCTGTGACATTTGGCCGGCTGCCTCCTCCTCCTCCTCTTTTGGATGTCTCTTCTCTGCCCGTTGACCTACTTATTTCACTTTTCCGACTTTTTATCCCTGTGTGTAAAGGTTATCGCACATGAGCTAGAATCACACACACAACATCGGTTTAAATCTGGTTTATGGTGCAATTTATGGTGCAAATTGGACTTTTAACCATGTTATAGTTGTTTCCTTCTCATTTACCCTCTTTGAAGTTGTATTTGGAGAGTTTTATGTTGGAGTAATCTTTAATCGACTATTTTGAAGACGCCATTTTGCTAATAAATCCCCGTTTTCACCTCCACCTATGTACGCCCACTGTGATGTACGCACTTCCTTCTCTAGTTTAATTTTCTTAATTGGTGATACTCGTAGAATTCGGCAGCATCGCGTTGTCATTTTGCTTCAATTTTTTTTTTTTATCTGCTGCTCGCTAGCATGATGCTCAGCTGTCCATAGGGGGCGCCGACAGCTACACGGCTCTTTGTTATGACGACGTTTACCACGACATCACCTCCCACTGGACATCACCAGTTTTCGAACACATAAGTCAGCGGATTTGTTTCTTTTATTAAGTCGTTTTACATGAATATTGTGATTTAAAATGTGCAAATTATAACAAAATGATCCATGAGTGTCAGAGATGAGAACTATAAAGACACAAGCACAATAAGGCGGATTTAAAGCAGCCATTTTACGCTATTTTCTGATCTGTTTTAATGTTGTTTCCTCGTCACAAACAGGTCTGGAGTTGTGTTTTGTTTCATTCTCACATGTTTAACACACGTTTCTTCTTCTCTCAAACTGAAAACATTCTGTTCCACCTTGTGATGTCATCATGTGGTGATACAGGAAGTGCTCCACTGTGTTTTAAACTCCATACACCTTCATTTCTAGAACTTGGATCATTTTGAGCCCTGAAATTGCCAATTTTCTTCTGAACTAAAGGTAAAACGTAGCTGTTAACTTTGAAAACTACCACTTCATGACATCACAAAGTGGAACAGAGCCTTTTGAGCTTTGGAGATAGCGACAGACTAATAATAAATGAAACAAAACGCAACTCCAGGTCTGTGTTTGAGGAGGAAATAGCATTACAACATGACTTAAAGCTCATAAGACTCCATTTTGTGTAACATAGAACCTTTAAAATCCCACTTTAACTTCGCAAATTGCAGGTTTATACATTTACCACAGGAAATATAACGTTTAAATCGAGCTCTGGGGGATTAGCTGAACTGTAGCTGACCCTGACACTCTGCTAAAGCTTTGGTTGGGCATAAATTCTCTCCAAGCACTCCTGTCAATCAAACGAGCGGCACGAGCAGCCAAACATCACAGCTTTTTTTCATGTATAATTCATGTTGAAATTCTGCACCTGTGGCGTCTCCGTAGACAATCTCCCTGTATGTTCTTTGAAATCTGCAAAGGTACAGTTTTTTTTTCACATTTCTTCATATTTTGCATGTGTGTTCGAGTGTGGTTATAGTTTAAATTTGAGAGTTTGCAGCGTTCATACATAGTTAATGCCCCAGCAGACCCTCGTTAGCCTTGGCAGTAGAAACGCACACGATTCCCCATCTTTATTATACACACACACACACACACACACACACACGGAGCCATTATAAAACTGCCAGCGTCATTACACTGTTCTATGTCATTACTGTTGCATAGGCTGCTCCCAACGCTCCGAAAAGTGGAGCAGGAGCTAAAGGGAGGGTTGGGAGATGGAGGATGGAGAGAAGAGAAGTGGAGGAGAAGTTTTGATTAGGTCAATACGTGAAGTTGAGAGAGCGAGGGATTGTGCCTGGAATAATGAGAAGATAAAGATCAGGGGTTGTCAAATACTCAAAGCTCTTGGGAAAATATTTGGCATTTGACACACAGTTAAGGCACTATATTACACAAAATGGACTCTTATGAGGTTTAAGTCATGTTATAATGCTGTTAGCTCCTCAAAAACAGACCTGGACATGTATCCTCTGTAGAGACCAGCCGAAAAATCACATACACATGTTCTGGTCCCGTCTAAACTTCCCAGATGAAGAGAAACTTGTCCATGCCTTTATCTTCTCAAGGTTGGATCATTATAATGGACCTTTTGTTGGGATTCCTGCCAAGGACATTCAGAAACTACAATACATTCAAAACAACGCCGCCAGAATCCTAATGAAAGTCAGAAAATTTGAACATATCTCATATTCTCAAATCACTGCACTGGCTCCATGTTTCATCCCAGGTTGAAACGAAATACCTCTGCTGACCCATAAATGCATCACTCTGAAACATGTTCTTCACTCGTGGTTCAATATTGGCGACAGAGACTTTAAAGTGTAAACCAGGACTCAAACCAGTCCCATTCACAGTCACATTTGATTATCTAAAAAAGAACATTATAGATACTCAAACGTGTCCACATCAGTCTGGTTCATTCTGTTTCACTGTAAAGATTCAATCTAAAAATTTGTAAAATTATGAACACTGCATTAAATGACTGCTGCTGTAAGGTCACTGAACACTGAATATGCACTTTTAAAAATTTAACCCTTTATTCCCTAATTTAGGATCAGGGCCAAATTGACCCATTGGGCTCGCTAATTTATTTAAAAAAAAAATGTTAACATAAAACATACTTCTCGACATTCTGCAAGCTATTACTAAAAAGATTAACAAAAATAAATAAATAAAAAAATTACCAACTTCTGGTTTGCTGAGAGGACGATTTTCCAGCTCAACAAAACAGCATGTGGTCGGCCATCTTGTCACTATCACTCTGGCTCGTTTTTAGTTCAGTATTCATTCACTAGGTGTCTCTAGGTAGGGGCCAGAAGTGGCACTCTGGGCTTTTTAAATTTTTTGAACTGAAATTGACTTCTTTTGTTTTTTCCGTTTTGGGTAGTAGCAATTAACTGCGGCCAAATTTGACCCTATGGGTTCTCCAGGGTTAAATGGGTTTGGACTGTAGGAAACATACTGCACTGGACAAAGGGACATTTTATTGTATTTTCCTGCAAATGTCAATGATGAACTGTCTTCTTAGTCCTACAATGTAAATGTAATGAAATGTGTATTTTAATGTGTTCGTCTGCAGAGTGAAAGCAGCAGGAGCTAAATCTGGTGCAAATCATCTTTTCTTTTGTGAGATTCATGAATTTGTACATGGCCCCTGACAAGGAAAGAAGAAATAAATAAAGAAAGACTAAAGTGGCTATAAACAAGGCTAATTCGGCCCAACCACAAGTACACTAAAGCAAAGTAGACTGGAAACAAAGCAAAGTGCCACCAGAACCTCCACTTTCCACAGCAGAAGACAAGTTATCGAAAAGTTCCACAGTTGTTTCTCTGTTAAGAAAACGATACACGAGTTGCAGCATCCACCCGTATTTTGAGTTATAGCCAGAGTCAGATAAAGCTGAAACATCGTCCATTCTCTCGTCTCTCTCTGGGCTCGAGTGCAGCAGGAAGCGTCTCCATCTGCAGGGACTGAGTGACCCCCTGGGACCCCCCTAAGGGCCCCCCCAGGACGGTCACGGCCCCAACGGCTCCCAAACAAACACCATGTTATCGTCCGACAGTGAACGCTGACAGGTGACAGTGTTATTATCCGTGCAAATCAAAAATGTATGCAGTGTATTCGGTCTATACCACAACAAAGTAATAAAACTCAGAGTGAAAAAGGCTGAGCTGAGTCTTTTATTGTATTATTTACAGGCGGAGGGAAAAAATAGTACTTTTCTCCATACTTCCTTTAACCCTGGAGAATCCACAGGGTCAAAATTGTTAGTTTTTTGGTAAAATTGTGTTTTATTTTTGTTAAGCTTTTTCATAATAGCTTGCAGAATGCCTAGAAGTATGTTTTATATTCTTTTTGGATAAATTAGTGAGCCCAATGGGTCAAATTTGGCCCTAATCCTAAATTAGGGAATAAAGGGTTAAAATTGAAAAAGTAGATATTTCAGTGTTCAGTCAACTTATAGCAGTTTTTTAATGCAATGTTCATAATTTTCCAAAGAACTCATGTGGTAGTTTTCAAGTTAACAGCTCCTTTTCTCTTTAGTTCAGTAGAAATTGGTTATTCCAGGACTGAAATTATCCAAATGATTCTAGTGAAGGTGTGTGGAGTTTAAAAACACAGTGGAGCACTTCCTGTATTACCACTTGATGACATCACAAGCTGGAACAGAGTAATATGGGCCCTTCAACACAGGAATTCAACCAAAGTCGGGATAATTACTGGACTAATTAAAGAGCCTTATTGTAAAAACATCCACACAAAAATCGACTTTGTGATATCGACGATTTTAACGGGATTTTGCAGGATGAGAACCGTAAAGAAACCAAAAGCAAGTGTCAATCTATTTCATCAACACTGACATCTTTGTGAGAACCATGTGGAAACAACTATCAGTGACTGTCTCAGGTAGTTTCATTTTCAAGATTAAAAAGAGGGAAAGAGGGACTGGTGCACGGGACTGTTCATTCTCAAATATGTTCTTCGCTCGTGGTTCAAAATTGGGGACTTTAAAGTGTAAACCACGACTCAAACCAATCTAGTCACTTTTAATTATCTAAAAAAAAGTACATTTTAGACATTTTATATTCTTTTTGGATAAATTAGCGAGCCCAATGGGTCAAATTTGGCCCTTATCCTAAACTAGGGAATTGAAAAACTGAATATTTCAATGTTTGGTGAACTTATAGCGGTAATTTAATGCAATGTTCCTAATTTTCTAAAGAAGAAAAGGGGTTTTATCGGTTCTCCAGGGTTAACTCCGTGGACATCAGCTGAGACGCTAGAGTTGAGACGGGTTAAGTGTCTTGCCCAAGGACACAAAGGCAGAATGTAACGCTTTCAGTTAATCCAAACTGAAATGGGAATTTACCAATACATTAATAAAACTACTACAAACCCAAAACATCCATCCAGCCATTTTCTTTCGCTTATCTGGCAACGCAAACAATGCAATATCTAAATGAAACACCGATCGTTTGCGAACCAGAGCCGAGTTTATTTATTCACACGTCAGATCCTCTAAAACCTCTCAAACTTTTTTACTATATCAGTGAAACTAAAGTCAACTTTTTTATATTTTGTCAAAATGAGAACATCTGTTTTTGCAAATGTAATGTTGCCATAGTTATAGCTGCAAATGAGCTTGACACAAGTGAAAATGGGGTTTTAAAAATAAAATCAAACCGCAGCTGCCGGAGAGGTTTTGGTGGATCATCCTCGCAACCAAATTCATTTTTAAGTTGGAGCTTAAGCTTGTAAAAATTCCCGGAGTCGTCTGTGTCAAAGCCCGTAGATATATGTCGAGACTTCAGACAGTGGGATTTACGGACTCGCCGCTTTGAAGTGGGTTTAGCGCAGAGCCAAATGTAATCTGAGCATCACATTTGTCTGAGAATAAAACACTCAAATACAAAAAATCCCATCGCAGGACGTCCCTTTTCATGTCTCGCTCTGTTCTCTCCAAAGTATTTTCATCAAAGTGCCAGACACAGGTCGACATCGGGGCGGCAGTTCTGTCATTAGAGCGTTCAACACAGTCCAGTGCTGTCATTGTGCTCTTGGGCAAGGCACTCGGGCAGCCGCTCCAGGGCAGTTGTAGCTACGAAAAACATGTACCATATTTTGTCGCTCTGGAGTATAAGTCGCACCAAAATGCTAAATAATGAAGAAAAAACATATATAAGTCGCACTGGACTATAAGTCACGCTAACTCCACTGAATTCTTCATCCTCGTGTCGCTTCTGAACAACTCCAACAACTCCAGAGGAAGTATCCGAGTACAAGTCGCACCCTCGACAAACTATGAAAAAAGTGCCACTTATAGTCCAGAAAATACGGTACAATATTAGGGCGAATGTGAGCTTTTTCTGTTTCATAACTCTGTATTAATACTGTTCTAAAAAAATATTGTTATTAAAGATGAGATTGTTTAGGTTCGTGCAGTTGAATTTTTGGCAGTTACCATGGCGACACAATCTGAATCTACAAAATGCATTTAAACAGCGCATTTTCAGGAGCCCGTGATCAATCCGAGCGTTCATGGTCCTGTTCACGGGTTTGATTTTCAACAAAAAGATGAACGTGATTAACTGAAAAACTGTTGGCTAACGCTAGCTAGCTTGTGACTGTAATTTTATGCATGAGGGACTGGCTTAAGAGCACAAACCCGCTCACCTGTCGTAGTTCTTTAAGGTCAGATTGCGTTAAAACAAAGCTCGGATTAAAGTCTAACAGAGCCTCAGACAGAGCAGTGCCTCTAGTTAGCATCACACCACCTGGGAATGTTGATGATAGAGACCCCTCGTTTTTTTTATAGCTCTACAAGTATGATCCAGCGTCTGAATTTTCTGAATAATACAGAAGTAAGTAAGTACAGACAAGTATGAGTTGAGCAAGTACAGAACAGTGGGCGGAGATAGGGGGTAGGTGAAAACACACATTTTCTGAGCAGTCGAGCCTCAGATACAGGACAATACAGGATTATTCAAACATGCGTGAATTAATCTGTGTCTAACCAAGTGAAAAATGAGGGAATGCCATTAGAACATAGCCAAGTAACGCAAGTACGCACTGCCCATTGGTTTGTACGAGACACACTCTGTAAGTCTGTGTGACCTTTGACCTCTGGAAGTAATTGTAATTCAAAGTCAAACATTCCTCAACGGAAAAAGCAGCAGGAAAGAGTGCGTTTCCTCTTTCTGATTTGCGACCGAACAAACATTTTCGGCGACGCTTTAACTGATGCGTGAGTGCGTTCCTCGACATGCAGACCTCCCACTGTGACTGTCAGGAAGGGAAGCAAACACCCGGCGCCCCTCACAGGCAGACATCAGACACAGCCTCCAGGGGCCAGGGCGGAGTAAACCTGAACCATCTTTAACTGTTGTCAAAGAAGAGGAAAACACTCCGGAAACATTTGGGACAATCTGACGTCTCCCAGTCATTCCAGGAACATTTTACAATTTGTTGGCTTAAGTTTGCACCGAAAGTTTCTATATTTCAATGTATGGAAATATGTTACCTGCCCGACCGACTAAAAGGGCCCAGATTTCACCATTTTCTCTGTTTCCTCATCACAAACAGACCTGGAGTTGTGGTTTTTTTTTTCATTCACACATGTTTAACACACAAACAAACCTGCAGATTTAGGCTGAGTTCTTCTCTCAAACTGAAAACACTCTGTTCCACCTTGTGATGTCATCATGTGGTAATACAGGAAGTTCTCTACTGTGTTTTTAAACTCCATACACCTTCATTTCTAGAATCATTTGCACTTCAAATCTGTACTGACCTGAAGGTAAAAGAAGCTGTTAGCTTGAAAGCGACCACTTCATGACATCACAAGGTGGAACAGAGCATTTTTGTGGACCCAGACCCTCCCGTCTCTCACCTGGCTCAATGGCCCGGTGCCTGGCTGGGGTGGCTCCCCCTCTCTGAATCTTAGTTGAGTGGATCTGGCCCTATAGACCTGAACTCTATCTGCAAATGGAGGCAAATTAGTCCTGGTTTAGTCCTGGTTTAATCCTGGTTTAGTCCTGGCTTAGTCCTGGCTTAGTCCTGGCTTAGTCCTGGCTTAGTCCTGGTTAAGCTCTGGTTAAGCTCTGGTTTAGCTCTGGTTTAGCTCTGGTTTAGCTCTGGTTTAGCTCTGGTTTAGCCCTGGTTTAGTCCTGGTTTAGTCCTGGTTTAGTCCTGGTTTAGCCCTGGTTTAGCTCTGGTTTAGTCCTGGCTTAGTCCTGGTTAAGCTCTGGTTTAGCCCTGGTTTAGTCCTGGTTTAGTCCTGGTTTAGCCCAGGTTTAGCCCTGGTTTAGTCCTGGCTTAGTCCTGGTTTAGCTCTGGTTTAGCTCTGGTTTAGCCCTGGTTTAGCTCTGGTTTAGCCCTGGTTTAGCCCTGGTTTAGCCCTGGTTCAGTCCTGGTTCAGTCCTGGTTTAGTCCTGGTTCAGTCCTGGTTTAGCCCTGGTTTAGTCCTGGTTCAGTCCTGGTTTAGACCTGGTTCAGTCCATGGGAGTAGAGCTCTCATTCACTGTGGTTCTCCTCAAGGTTTCCCTTTTTCCCTGTTTTTTTTTTTTTTTTCTTTGCCGAGTACGAGGGTCTGAGGACAGGGGGCGCTCTGAGACACTTCTCCATTTGCTTGTCTGTTTCTCTTACTTACTCTCTCTAACTTTCTGTTGGTTAAATCTTTTCTCATGTTCAGTCCTAAGAGGCAACGCTGCTGCTGTAATTTTGGGCTTAACAAAAATAAACTGAATTGAATTTTGACTTTTGGAGATGTTACAGACTAATAATAAAGTGTTACTCAAACGTGTGAATGAAACAAAACACAACTCCAGGTTTGTGATGAGGAAACAACATCGGGCTGAGTGACATTTGCGACTTACATCCTGGTTACTCATGTCCCAGTAGGGCCTCTCCCCGTAGGACATGACCTCCCACGTGACGATGCCGTAGCTCCAAACGTCTGAGGCCGAGGTGAACTTCCTGTACGCGATGGCCTCCGGAGCTGTCCATCTGACCGGGATTTTACCACCCTGCGAGCGAGAAAGATCATAAACGACAACAGATTAAACACTCACCTGCCTACAGCTAGCGCACAGGTCAGAGCCGGGTCAAAATCTGTCCATCAGCCACACAGCGTCATAAAAGAAGAGATAATTTATAATATTGTGGGTGGAGGGGTGTTACTTTAAACACTAATACTTGTACCTGACAGGGATTAAAGCTATTTTTGCATAAAACCAGCTCACCTGTTCAAGTAGTTCAAGCTAAATCAATTTTGTATATTCTCAAAACTCAGATTAACATCTAACCAAGCCTCAGACAGAGCAGTGCCTACAGTTAGCACCACACTCTCAGGGAACGTTGATGACCCCTATTTCTTTCTAGTTCTACATGTATGACCCAGAATCTGTCATAAAAGGAGAGATAATTTATAATATTGTGGGTGGAGGGGTATGGCTTTAAACTACATGTGGCAAACTCAAGGTCCAAGGGCGAAATGTGGCCCGCCATGTCATTTTATGCGGCCCACAATGATGTAAATTAAAAGGTATGACTGTCTTAAAATGTTAGTTTATCAGGAGATAGCAAGTTATACATACTTATTTTTTACATCTATGGAAATATACCCCCTATTTCTTTATAGTTCTATACACCGTATGTGTCAAACTCAAGGCCCATGGGCGAAATGTGGCCCGCCATGTCATTTTATGTGGCCCTCAACGAGATAAATTGTCTTAAAATGTCAGTTTATCTGGAGATAGCAAAGTATACAGCCATATTTTTACATTTATGGAAATACATGTGCAGTATTTGCCAATTAAATAAGTAATACAGAAAGTTTATGAACACGTTAACAAAGTAGTTACATTTATTTTACATCACATCTGGCCCTTTGAGAGCGACCATTTTCTGATGTGGCCCTCGGTGAAAATGTGTTCTGTTCTACACGAATCTGATTGTTTTAATAAGAACAGTGTGCGGAGTGCCTACAGCTAGCATACAGTGTCATAAACGGAGAGATAATTTATAATGTTGTGGGTGGAGGGATATTGCTTTAAACACTAATACTTGTACATGACAGGGATTAAAGTTAGGGGGATAGAAAGAAGAGGAAGCAGATGTTTTATAGTTGAGAAAAATAGATAGCATACGGCACCACAGCTGTCCTCCGACTCGCTAATAAAGACACAGAGGCAGTTTAAAGAGAAGGCACGATTGAAAGAGAGGAGAGAGTGCTCGGGCAAGGACACCATCACGCTTGGACTTTTATCACGGGACATAATGGCGGGATATGCTAGGATACGTTAGCGGATATGCTCTTAATGTAAAGCCACGCCTAAACTGTGTGATTGTGATCTTTATCGATAACAGGAAAGGACCGTGCATGGTAATGAGGTCGTTAGGATTGTGGATATTTAAACATATGCTAGCGATGATTGATTAAATTAATGCTAAAAGTCTACGCTATGCTAAAAGTATTCAGGTTGAGTTATTTGACGTAAATTGTCCACATAGCACTGACACTACAGCAAACAATTGGTGCTACGCCATAGACTTGTTCATATAAATGGACATGGCTAAACCGCTACCACCGTGTTCCAAATAGGAAGTGAGCGTGGTTATAATTTCGTCTCCTTCGACTCTGGCTCCAATTCAACTTCCTATTGAAAAAAACGTCACCCCCCCTCTCTGTAACTGCTGCTGTCAGACTCGTCATTTTGGTCTTAAATGTTCGTATTAACCCTCTACATGATCCCTGGGTTTTTATTTCACTATTGTGTCGGTAAATCAAGATATGAACATTAATAACAGTTCTTCAAGGTCACTCCCGCGCTAGCGTTAGCAACAGGTTTGATTGACAGTTTTGCTAAGTGCTTGCTCCCTGCTAAACCAGCGATGCCGAGGGGACGAGTGGCGTGTACGTTCAATAGTCTCGCTCCTGATTGGCTCTTTGGTTGCTATGATACTCGTGATCAGAATTCCAAATATGTAACTCTACTGAATTAGCCGCTATACCTGCTCTATCCTCGATGAGCTTCATTGACTGGAGCTGAACGCTGTGGGTGACGTCACACTCACTTAGGCCACTTCTTTATTCAGTCTATGTGCTACACCAGAGGGGCCCAAACTCTTCTCACCGAGGGCTATATCATGAAAAATATTCAGATGGTGCATTTAACATAGTTTTGACTTCATACTTTAAAGATAAGGCTTGATTTATGAATATTAGGTCTGTTAGGTATATATTAGGTATATTATTAAAATTGCACAATGTAACTTTGTGAGTGTCTGTCACCTGCTCGTCGCATATAAAAATGGTTATTACTTATTACTGCCTGGAATGTTCCACAGAATAATATAAATTTATTTTTTAAATGTAATTTTAATACATTTTTATATGCATTTTTAATGCGTCAAAGATTTACATGCGTGCTCCAAAAAACATATCCTTTTTGTTCTTTTGTAAATGTGTTACCAGGAAAAAAAAACCCTCAAAAGTCACACTAGCAGACACAAAAACACAGTATGTATCGCTGACAGAGCCGTTCAGACGCAGATGAATAGACTTTTCATTATAGTTTTTTAAGAGTCCACCACCACCACCACCATCACCACCACCGCCGCCGCTCCTGCCCGCCGCCGCCGCTCCTGCCGCCCCGCCTCATTTGAAGCTCCAGACGACTACAGCACCACCTCATTCAAGTCCATCTTTTGTGTCCTCAACTGTCCGACGGGCCCTTTGTTAAACTAACAGCTGTGTTCTTGTATAATGAATATTTATGACACTATCCACCCTTTTCCCATTATTAAAATCACCATGGCAACCATATGCAACCTATCATCATTAGGCCGCCGCCGCCGCTGCAGCCGGTCCACTTGAAAGCGTGTGCGTGCAGTGTTCGCTCGTGTGTGTTCACTGACCAGCGAGCTCGTGTACGTGGGGTCGGACGTGTCTTCCTCCAGATAGCGGGGATAAGCCGAAGTCGGACACTTTTGCAGACCAGGTTTGCTGTTGACCAGGATGTTGCGAGCAGCCAGGTCGCGGTGGACGTAGTTAGCTCATCTCCGCCAGGTACCTGCGACGACGACAACAACAGGATTTTACAACGAGAGCGAGGGCGTTTATCGGCGGTTTGAAAAGGAAGCAATAGGAGTTTGTGCGTTATCGCGGCCCTGCTCCCTGGGTAAAATGGAAAGGGATTAAAGGCCTGTGTTCTGCTGCATGAATGTGCGTTATCTCGGGTTTGTTACTTTGCGACAAAATGGAGATAATAACAGCCGGATGTGGTGTGGCATTGTGGGGATAGCGGAGGTGAGCTGTTTGTGCGAGCGGAGAAAGACCTGGATGTGTGATGTAAATGGTGATCCGGGTCACATTTTATACAGTGTGTTTTTCCCAACTTCAAGACTCAAAGCGCTTTACATCAAGAAAAACACTCGCACATTCACACACACGGTCATGCAGACAGTGGGTTTGGGGGGGTTAAGTGTCTTGCACAAGGACACAACAACAGCAGTATTCAAATCAGTTGCAGGAAAAAAAAAACCCCAAAAAACGTAATATATTCAGATTTCAATTTTGGCTTTAGCTCCGTGCATTTGAGCAGCAGAAAACTCCACCTGAATTATTTCTCAGTAAGACAGAAACCATCCTTTCACAGTCAGAGGTTGAAGTAACTTCCAACAGAATATTACAGTTTTTTTGGCAGCTGTGAGGCCTGCTAGTAACGCACTCCGGTCGCTAATTGTTAAATTGAGTTGGGAAATATCATTTAACAGAATAAACCTCTAATTGCAGGGGATGGTTACGCCTATTATCAGACTACTGCCCCCACGACCCGGCACCGGATAAGTGGAAGAAAATGGATGGATGGATGATTTGAGACATTTTCCCAGAATTGTGTCACTTCCGGACACTTCCACATGCAGAAATGTGCCAATACTTTTCTCTGCACTATTTGGATGTTTCTGTCAAACTGTATATTCATGAAAAACTGCAGTATTCGTCTAAACCAGGGCTGGTCCTAAACCAGGACTAAACCGGGATTAAACCAGAACTAAACCAGAACTAAACCAGGACTAAACCAGAACTAAACCAGGACTAAACCAGGACCAAACCAGGACTAAACCAGGACTGAATCAGGACTAACCCAGAACTAAACCAGGACTAAACTGGGACTAAACTAGGACTAAACCAGGACTAAACCAGGACTGAACCAGGACTCAACCAGGACTAAACTAGGACTAAACTAGGACTAAACTAGGACTAAACCAGGACTAAACCAGGACTGAACCAGGACTGAACCAGGACTAAACCAGAACTAAACCAGGACTAAACCAGAACTAAACCAGGACTAAACCAGAACTAAACCAGAACTAAACCAGCACCACCAAACCTTCAGATCAGAGGACGACCACACTCCCAGCAGAGCCGCTGTCGCCCCAAAGCGTTACATAAAGCTTATTTTAAATGTTTTCTCAGTTTTGTTGCTCGATATTAAGATGTTTTGCCATTCTCTCTCACAACTATTAAAGCAACACCTTGTAACTTTCTGAAGGTGGCACATCACCTGAATGTTTCCATGGACAAAGGACAAAAATACTTCAGAATACTTCAGAACAATCCCAAAGGAGACAGATGAGTTTAATGCCACACTGTGAAATCTTTACAGCCAAAAGAAACAAACACGTCCCATGGAAACAGTCAGGAAAGAAGGCAAGTTTTTCAAAAGCATATCTAAACTGTTACATGGGGTGGAGCTTTAATGTTCGAATCACAAGTTGCGTTTTGTTCATTCAAACATGTAAAAAGTAACACTTTTATTATTACTCTGTAACATCTCCAAAGCTCTGTTCCACTTTGTGATGTCATTAAGGGGTAGTTTCAAGTTAGTCTAGTGAAGGTGTATGGAGTTTAAAAACATAGTGGAAGCACTTCCTGTATTAAACACTTGATGACATCACAAGGTGGAACAGAGTGGTTTCAGTTGATAGAGAAAAACTCAAGCAGGGCTAAACCAGGACTAAACTAGGAGACCTAAACCAGGTCTAAACCAGGACTAAACCAGGACTAAACCAGAACTAAACCAGGACTAAACAGGACTAAAACCGGAACTAAACCGGGACTAAACCGGGGACTAACCAGAGACTAAAATAGGACTAAAACTAGGACCTAAACCAGGACTAAACCAGGACGAAACCAGGACTGAACCAGAACTAAACCAGGACTAAACCAGGACTAAACCAGGACTCTAAACAGGACTAACCCAGGTCTAAACAGGGTTTTGTGTGTTAACATTGTGAACGAAACAAAACACAACCTCAGCTCGTTTGTTATTGTGTCGAGGAAACATTAGACCAGAGACCAGAACACAGAGTAACACTTTAACAACGCATTTACACATAGATCTGAGGACATTTTAAATCAGACCGGACACTCACACAACCAACTTCACACATCTCACATTCGTTACAATACATAGATTAAACCCAAATCCCCCTCCCGCTGACAGAAAGGGGATTATAAAACGGAGCGTACCTCATTCCTGAAGCGATGCCCCTCAGCATACCAAACGAGCTGGATCACAGGGAAACTGCCCGTCATTCTGCTGCAGACGCACAAACCATGAACACATTATTATTACACGCACATATCACACATTTTTCACCTTGGTTATGTAGAGACGCCGGGGCAGAAGAAAACATCAAGTCACTCGTAGATTATGCACCACGTCGACCTGCGGAGTGGCTCTATTTGCATTAGCGATGATTCACTTGTGCCGTTTTATGGCGTCCTGGGTTTGTCAGGGTGGTGTGGTTATGAACGAGAAAGACGCGAACGAGAAAGGAATACGGAAATGAAAAGAGGAGGTACGGCTTTATCAAACTGCGAAAAAACACAATGAAACATGCTTTGGTTTGTTAGTTATCATTTGGGGGCTAAATCGCACATTCGCACGTGTTTGAGTGACACTTGTATTATTAGTCTGTTACATCTCCAAAGCTCAAAATGCTCTGTTTTCCACCTTGTGATGTCATGAAGTGGTAGTTTCACACTTTGACAGCTACTTTTTATCTTTAGTTCAGTAGAAATTGGCAATTCCCAGAGCGAAAAATGATCAAAATTATTCTAGAAATGAAGCCGCATTGGAGTTTAAAAGAACACAGTGGAGCACTCCTGTATCACCACAGGATGAACACACAAGTGGAACAGAAGTGTTTTCAGTTTGAGAGAAGAACTCAACTAGGGCTAAAAACTAGGATTAACCAGGACTAAGCAAGACCAAACCAGGACTAACCAGGACTACAGCCAGGACTAAATCTGGACTAAACCAGGATAAGCCAGGACGAAACCAGGACCCCTAAACAAGGACTAAATCTGCACTAACCAGGACTAAATCTGGACTAAATCTGGACCTGAAACAGACTAAACCAGGACTAAATCTGGACTAAAACCAGACTAAACCAGGACTAAGTTCTGAGACTAAACCAGGACTAAATCAGGACTAAATCAGGACTAAACCAGGGACAATTCTGGACTAAACCGGACTAAATCTGGACTAAATCTTGACTAGTAAACAAAGAACTAAACCAGGATTAACCCAGGACTAAATCTGGACTAAAATTGGACATAACAGGGACTAAACCCCAGACCTGGTTTAGTCCTGGTTTACGTCCTGGGCTTAGTCCTAGGTGGTTCTTCTCTCAAACTGAAAACACCTCTGTCCCACCTTGTGATGTCCATCCTGTGGAATGAAACTTCATACATCTTCATTCTAGAATAATTTATGATAATTTTAGCTCTGGGGGGAATTACCTAGTTCGACTGAACTAAAGATAAAAGTAGCGGTAAAAGTTGGGAAAACTACCACTTCATGACATCACGAAGTTGCAACAGAGCTGTTTGAGCTTTGGAGATTTACAGAACTACAATAATGAAAGGTCACTCACAAAAAAAACAAAAAAAAAAACACACTCCAGAGCTGTTTTTGAGGCCGGGGTAACAACATTCTAACGTTACGAAAAACACTTGAAAGCCCTTAAATAAACTTAAAATCAGTTTGAAGATATTGTACCTTCTCATTACTGCATTGTAGCCACCATACTTTTGTACAGGTCGAGTCAATGATTAGAAAAATATAAAATGTAAAGATAATGTGTGGCAGTTCTAAGAGCATTAGTGAACTCATGATTTGACCAATACATAATCGTGAGAAGTAATCGGTGAAAGTGTCACTCGCTCGGACTAATGGAGCCGTCACAATCAAAACCCACGACTGCTCCAAGACGACGGATGATCTACAAGTCTTTATAAAAAAAATAAAATAGGAGCATTCCTTTTATTGCACAGGGACTGGGGTTTGTGTGAAAAGATGGTGAAAGTGGTTATGGGCAGCGAGGACTTAACCAGAAACCTCCTTGCAGCTGTGTTTTCAGCACGGAACCGAGAGACGAGACCAGAGACCCACTGCTGACCAGAACAGGACCAAACGGAGCCTACAAAAAACACGGGAGAAATACTACAGACTATGATTACTACGGACTTGACTACTACTACTACTGCTATTGCCTTCTACTACTACAAACTGCTACTCCTGCTACTATTGCTACTACTACTACACTACTCCAACTGCTACGGCTACTACTACTACAACTGCTGCGTGCTACTTGCTGTTACTTCTGACTTTCTACTAACTGCCACTCCTGCTTACGACTACTACTATTGCTACTCACTTCGCTGCTACTGCTGCTACTACTGCTACTACTACACTGCTTGTAAGCTGCACTACTACTACAATGCTGCTATGACTGCTAGCCTACTACTACTGCGACTACAGCTACTTTCTAACAACTACATCCACTGTTACTACTGCATACTACTTCTACTACCACTACTACAATAAGAAAAACGGTTTGGTGGTCACTGTATATCTGATTAAA
>JAIEZT010000368.1:0-58837 GCA_019594935.1 Periophthalmus modestus | reverse complement strand
CATTTTTTTCTTCTTTTTTTTTTTTTTCGGAGGGTATTTTTAGCTTTACAAACTAACCACCTTTTACAAACTGCCACATGCACCTCTAAGAGAGGTGCCAGCCTAAAATCACCACACAACCCAGGCCAATTCAGAACCACTAATATGGTTGCTGCCAGTCCCTTGGAATTACATCGCATCGCTTTTGCGAGCTTGCATCAGAAATACCGGTCGACTCCACGTTATTGCCATTGTTATTCCAGCTCAGTGCGGCTACGCTCGGACTTAGCGGCATGTGAAATGGTTTGTTTGCCCCGTACATCTCCTCATCTCAATCTCAAGTGAACATGAGTTACAGAACAGAAATGTTGGAAAGTACATGACGGTAAACTAGTTTTTCAATCTCATGTGGTTAAGCTGACAAAAAAGTTTTACGATTTTTGAAGAACTTCCTGCTAGTTTAGAGGCTGAGAGTTTGGGGGATTATAGATTCACAGCAACTGTTAAAAGTGCTTCCCAGAATGGCATCTCTATGGACTAAAACGTGTCTTATTTGTGTTGATGGCTCAGTGTACAGAACATTACCATTTTACCTGTGGTCATGATTTATTATTTTTATTTTTACTTATTTATTTTCTCTTAATTCATCAAATTTTGAAACTGCCAGCTGTCCATCCCATGAGAGAACATATCACAAAACCTGAATGAGGAGAATACAAACAAAACCAGGGCTAAATAAGCAGTAAGGCAGGAATTTTCAGATGATGTTAGCATACTGTATTCACTCTAATATTGACAGCCACACTGTGTAACTTTCTGGTGTACCAGCTCACCAACATGATTCTATGAAAATACAAAGTTTAAAAACCATTTTTTCAGAGCATTCTCCATAGAGATAGATAGAGTTTGTGCCATAGTGTGGAATACTGCAGCCAAAGGTGTTACGTTTCCCATGGAGAAAAGCAGGAAGAGGCCCTCTCCTGTGATAAGTAAGAGTCCAGGTTTGGGGAGATGCAAGCCCCGCTCACAGTACGGACACATATATTACTAAGATTTTAAGAGCAACCAAACAAAAAACCCAAAAAACAAAAAAACATATTTTCATTGATTTATATAGCAAAAGACAAAGTTTAAATCTGTCAACTGGACAATTTGTCGATTTGTCTGAGGGATTACACATTGATTTATATATATGTTTGTTTGTTTAAGGGTTAAGGTTGCAAAGTGTGGCTTTAAATACGCAATGTTACATAGACAGATACCTAAAAGAGAATTAACTTTGTATTATATTATTATTATTATTATTATTATTATTATTATTAGTTAGTAGTAGTAGTAGTAGTAGTAGTAGTAGTAGTAGTAGTAGTATTTTTTTGATTTATTTAGAATTTTTTTTATTTTTTTTCTTCCATTTACCAGCGCTGTATCCATCCAACTACTGTACCTCAAAACCTCCCCCTTACAACCCTGCTGGGGCTATCATTGCTTTCATAATGAAGAAAAAATAGGACTGTTGCCATAGCGATTAACAATGTAAGCTAAATATTATAATCCTCAAAATTGTACATATAAGAGGAAGCTCAAACTCACTTTTGATCCTCCCGTCGACAGACTGAAGCCAGCGCGTCTACAGGGACAATCTGCTGTTGATGTTTGGTAAGGCTTCAGTCTGTAACCTGTACGCCGTGGGTCTTTAGACAGAGCGGCGGGAACAGAAGAGCTCAGACCTCCACGACCCCTACGTGACCTCTGCGTGACCCCTGTGCGACCCCTGTCATCGTCGTCAGAGAAATGTACAGAGGAATTAAACAGGATTGACTTCAGATTAGCCTTTTTGACCCTTGGAACGAGTGGAGAACTGTGGTGCTCAAAGCCGACTCAAAATATGCAACAAAATGTGACTTCAGAATGATAATGAGTTAGAAAAGTTTAGATTCATAGATTTTTTTTTTTTTTTTTTTTTTACCTGTGTCTGAATTACTAAAAAGAAAGAAGTAAAATGAAACTCTATTCCAGAAATATCTTGACTCAAGTTATGTAAAATAGGTCGATAGGTAGGTCGATATATTGGTTGGGGTCGATATATTAGGCCGATATTTCCACTTTTTAGCAAAATCTGAAATCGGCTTTAAATCTCCGGGACAGGCCGATATTTTGTTGTCTGATCTGAGGTTATCAGCTATGGGTTTCTCTGGATTCTAAACAATTAGTAACAATATCGGTCATTAAAAAAATGCCAAATCAGCCGATCTCTAATAAAAATAGCACATTTCTTTGCACAATACATAAAACCATATAAAGAATAATAAACCTTAACAATTAACCTTAACTAACGCAATACAATTTCATGCACAATAGCACAACTAAAATCTGAATACTTGTATATCCAAACCAGTCAAAAGTACAAAAACTAATTTATAAAAGTTCCTAATAATAGTAACCAATTATTTTTTCCAAACATATGGCTTACTTCCCTCTCTCTGTGAACAACACCCACTTTAGTGGGACTTAAATGCACTTATTTTTGTTGACTATAGTGCTGTGTTCTCCATTATGACCTGTTAAGAATTCCCATTAGCGAAAAGCCATTTTGTCTTTTGTCTCTCCTCCTCCTCCTCCCCTCTTCTCGTCTCCTCCTCCTCCACCTGTCCTCCTCTCTCCTCTCTTTACCTGTGTTCTAGCCGCAGGAACCAGAGCTGACGTGAGCATGGCCAGACGTGAGTGAATGGGCAGGTGGTTAGCGTTTAGCCTTAGCGGCGTTTAACACTAGTCGCAGCGGTCCATTAGGTGGAGGTGATACAGGAGCACACAGCTGTAAATGGACTTATTACTACATGGCACGTTCACTAACCTGTTACTTGTGTCACATAAGACAGTTTTATCCTTCATTATTTGTAAAAGGTATACTGTTTTGAAGTGTTGATATGAGTAGCTTCATTAAATGTGCGCTATGTGTGTCTCCATGGAGGAGATGTCACTGTTTTGCCTGGAAAAATTACACAGTATAGTAAATGAAACTCTGTCTTTAAGGTTTTTCATGCACTTATTCCATCAGCATAGGAATAAAATAAGACACATTTCCTCCTCTTTTTTAGAGAGAGATTTTTTTTTTTGTCAGATAGGAGTATTTTTTTATCTTGCTTACATAATTCGGTTACTTCCTGTACCTTCCTCAGAAGCGTCACGTGATGGTGTAGTGACGTGTCTTGTGGGCTGCTTTAGTTTTGCAGGACAGTAGGGGAAGCTTACGCCCCCTACTGCCTGACACCTTCTTCAGGACTGCACCCCATGTGTGTGACAAAGTGTATGCTCCCTCGTCACGATTTATGCTCGTGTACGTCATTTGCGGATCTCTCTGGCGGCCTCTCTGATCCAGCTGTGATATTTGTTGCACAGATGACTTGATTCTTGATTTGGGACGTTTCCAGTTCACTCGTATACTCTATAGCTCTGATGCTGATTCTCTGATTTTTTGAATATACTTTGACCTAACACTGTGTGGATTCTGCTCAGCCCTGACAGGTTGGCAAAATGGTTCTGTCTTTTGTACCTTTGTACCAACCCTGTGTGGCATAGAGGGGACGGGGTGGGCCTTTTTAACAGATTTTGTCCTTTGTTTCAGGCTAAACCTGCTGCCATATTCAGCTCCCTCGCCTTCAACTTACCACCTTTAACCAGCCCTGGTAAGAGTCTGCCTTGGGTTGGACTCCCCCAGACCAACACTTGCCGAGCAGGACTAATGAAAAAATGTGTTTTAGGTTAATCTCACGATTTAAGTTGTGTTAAAGAGCCTCTCTCCTACCTCCTAAAACGCCAGGTCCTGGTCCAGCAGCAGACAAGCAGCAAAGAGTGCCATATTGGCCACAGGTGCATTTAAATACTCCCTAACTATGAGGGCGGGGTCAGGGGTGGAGCTCACCGGGGTGCTTTTGAGCAGGGAAAAGGGGACAACCCCACTACACCTGCAGTTTGCCTTCCCCGTTCTGGTTTGTCATACCGTTTCGACCCTTTATGGCTGTTTTCACACGTGTCTTGGCTCGGCCCTGGTTTGATCCTGATTTAATCCCGGTACAGACTTGATTTAATTGGTCCGGCTCTATAGTCAGTGATGGGAAGAACACTTAAAATGTATTTAGTGACAGAATACCTACAATAAACTGTGTATTGTAAGGTATTCCCTTTTCTCTCTCTCCCTTTCCCCATCTCTCTCTCATCTGTTTCATCCCGTTGTTCCATTGCACCTCAACTCAGTCTCTCTATCCTCTTCTCTCTCCCTTCCTCTCTGCTCTTTCCCCTTTTCTGTCTTTCTCCCCCCCATCTATCCTAAGTTTCATTCCGTTGTTCTAATGCACCTCACACTCCCTCTCTCTCCTCTTTACCCCTTCTTTCTTGCCTCTTTCATTCTGTTGTACGAACCTCAATCTCCTTCTCTAACCCCCCAGTTCATCCTGTTGTTCTAATAAATCTCACCAGTCTCTCTCTCCCTCTTACTCTCTCCTCTCTCCTCTGTTTCATCCCATTGTTCCATTGCATCTCAACTCAGTCTCTCTTTCCTCCCCTCTCTTTACCCCGCTCTTTCTCCCCTCTCTTGTCTGTGTCATCCGTTCGTTCTAATGCGTCTCACCTCAGTCTCTCCTTCTCTCTTGCTCTTTGACCCTCCTCCCGCTCTCTCTCTCTCATCTGTTTTCATCCCATTGTTCCATTGCACCCTCAGTCTCTCCTCTCCTCTCTTTCTCCCCCCCTCCTCTGTTTCATCCTGCTGTTCTAATGCGTCTCACCTCAGTCTTTCTCCCCCTCTCTCCTGTGTGTTGTCCTGTTGTTCCATTGCATCTCACCTCTTTCTATTCTCTCTCTCTCCTCTCCTCTCCTCTCTCTCTATCCCCTCTCCCTCACATTCCTCTCTCGCTCTCCTCTGTTTCATCCCATTCTTCTGATGTGTCTCACCTCAGTCTCTCTCCCCCCTCTCCTCTGTGTCTCCTGTTGTTCCATTGCACCTCACCTGAGTCTTTCTCTTCTCTCCTCTCTCTCTACCTCTCTACCCCTCTCTCACTCTCTCGTTTGTTTCATCCCATTGTTGTAATGTGCCTCACCTTAGTCTCTCTCTACTACCTCTCTTACCCTCCTCTCGCCCCTCTCTCGTCTGTTTGATCCCGTTGTTCTAATGCACCTCGGTTCAGTCTCTCCCTCTCTCTTTACCTCTTTTACCCTCCTTTTCCCCCACTCTCTCTCTCTCGCTTTCTCGTTCTAATGCACCTCAGTTCAGTCTCTCCCTCTCTCTCTACCTCTCTTACTCTCCTCTCTCCCCCCTCCTCTCTCACTCTCTCTCAGTACGTCTCACCTCAGTCTCTCTCTACCTCTCTTATCCCCCGCTTCCCCTCTCTCTCACTCTCTCTCAGTCTGCTTCACTTCAGCCTCTCCCTCCCTGTCTTAACCCCCCCTCTTCCCCCTCTCTCATCTGTTTCATCCCCTTGGTCTGCCTCACCTCACTCAGTCTCTCTCTGTCTCTCTTCCCCTTCTCTCGCTCTCTCGTCTGTTTCATCCCCTCAGTCCCCCTCACCTCAGTCTCTCTCTCCCTCTTTTCCCCTCCTATTTCCACCTCTCTTACTCTCTTGTCTGTTTCATCCACTCAGTCCGCCTCACCTCAGTCTCTCTCTCCCTCTCTTATCCTCCTCTTTCCCCTCTCTCGTCTGTTTCATCCCGTTGTTCTAATGCGCCTCACCTCAGTCTTAAGATGTGTGGCGTCGTCCTCTTCCGCGCGGGTGATTTCATCCTTCACTGGGCCATGAAAAGCTCTGTATAACTACATCGCCTGCGCCAAAGCATTAATCGCACCCGCCATATTGATTATTCTGTAGTGAGGGACGCACGCCGCACGGACGGCAGGAGGAAGACACGAGGAGGGGGGAAGAGAGAGAGAAAGAAAGGCAGGAGGAAGAGAGAGAAGAGCGTTAGAGAATGTGTGAGAGAGAGGACAGGAGAAAGGAAGGAAGAGAGAAAGTGTGCGAGAAGATGACCAGAGGAAGAGAAGAGGAAGGGGAACAGAGAGAGAGGAGGGCAGGAGGATGAAAGAGAGAGAGAATGACAGGAGGTAGAGAAAGAGAGGGGGGACCAGAGAACGAGAGAGAGAGAGGAGGGCTGGAGGAAGGGAGAGGACAGAGTGAGAGAAAGAGAGAGGACAGGAGGAAGAGAAAGGAGGGAAGAGAGTGAGAGGATAACGGGAGGAAGAGAAGAGGAGGGGATACAGAAAGAGAGGAGGGCAGGAGGATGAGAGAGGAGAGAGTGAGAGAAAAAGAGAGAGAATAACAGGAGGAAGACAAGAGGAGGGGGGCAAAGAGAGAGAAAGGCAAAAGAAAGAGAGAGTGAGAGCGAGTGTGAGAGGAGGGCAGCAGTGAAGGAGGAAGAGAGAGGAGAGAGTGAGAGAGTGTGTGAGAGAGAGAGAGGACAGGACAAAGGAAGGAAGAGAGAAAGAAAGTGAGAAGATAAGAAGAAGAGAAGAGGAGGGGGAACAGAGAGAGAAGTAGGCAGGAGGATGAGAGAGTGAGAGAGAGGGGAGGGCTGGAGGAAGAGAGAGGACAGAGTGAGAGAAAGAGAGAGGAGGGGCTGAAAGCAAGAGAGAGAGGAGAAAGGAGGGAGGGATAGACAGAGAAAGACAGGAAGGAGAGAGAGAGAGGAGGGAGGGTTTTACTTTTATTTTTAAACAGGTACTTAAATACTTTTACTCACGTAGATTTTTTCATGTGATACCTTTACTTTACCAGAGGGAACAGAGAGAGAGAGAGGAGGACAGGAGAAAGAGAGAGGAGAGGAGAGAGAAAGAGCAAGAGGATGACAGAAGGAAGAGAAGAGAAAGGGGGATAGTGAGAGGAGGATGAGAAGTGGGGGTGAAAGCGAGAGAAAGAGGAGGACATGAGCAGGAGAGAGGAGGGGGGAGAGAGTGGAAGGAGGACAGGAAGAAGAAAGACAACGGTGGATAAAGAGAGAGAGAGTAAAGAGGAGAGTGGAGAGAGATGGTGAGAAGAGAGATGGAAAGAGGAGAGAAAATATGCCAGAGAAAGAGGGAGAGAGGTGAGAGAAAGAGTAGCATTAGAGGGGGATAGGAGGAAGTGAAAGAAGAAAGGGAGAGAGAGAGAGAGAGAAAAGAGAAGAGTTACTTGAGCAACTTTGTGTCTGTACTTTTACTTAAGTAACAACAACAAAATACAATATAACCCTGGAGATATGATGTAGTATCTGAGCAAACATGACACAAATGAACTCATTACAACTACACAACCCTCTGTCACCCAGGCCTGATCTATCGCAAAAGAAAAACTCACATCTGTCAACTGGATAAAAGTTTTCGAGTGAAGACGCTTTGCTGCTCATCCAAGTCGCTTCTTCAGTTCTGGTCAGATCGCTGTTGAAACTAACACATCAATTGGTTTACAGCTAATTGTCAGAGTCATAATTTGCGTTATCGTTCAGTGGATGCTCTCACACATATTAGCATACTGCCTATCATTACTGTTTTCCTTGTTTTTAGTCTCTTAGAAAGATATGTGAATAATCCCTCTCTCGCCCAGGTGTGATCCATATCAAAACTAATTCAACTCTGTCAGCTGGACAAAAGTTTTAGAGCAAACAATAGTGCCAGTCAGTATGCTAATAGGTACGAGAGCTCCCATTAGGGGCCTGAATGATTATGAAAAAGAAGACTCAGGCACAGCTCACACTTAGTAGTTGAATAGACAAAGCTAACAAATAGAAACTGTAAATTAACGGTTGTGTTAGTTCCAGTGTATTTAGCTCCTCCTGTCAGACGGATATAAGGCAGTGTCCACCAGTGATCTGACCAGCCGCTTGAATAATAAAAGGTTCAGCCACCTTGTATTATTTATCAGTAACCTTCAGTAACCTTGGATTATTTAACATAATAGACCATTATTAAAGGTTAACTATGTCACTTTTATGATAAGAGGTCCACCACATTCTAGTCTCCATGGTGATTTATTTTTTATGATCCCTGAACTGTCATGACATATATGTGTTACTTTTGTGTGAGTTTAACCAGGTGGTTGCAAAGAATTTTCTGATTCTTGCCAGGAATGTTTCACGATATTTTGCTTATTAAATTATAAATGTTTTGTTTTTTTTGTTTTGTTTTGTTTTGTTTTGTCTTGTTCAGTTTTTCTATTGCTAAAATAATATTAAACATACATTCTTTATGTGAGGATCGCCTCTCTATGGATATGCCATCCATCCTTCCATTTTCTTCCTCTTATCCGAGGACAGGTCGCGGGGGCAGCAGTCTAAGCAGGGACTCCCAGCCTTCCCCCACCCCAGATACCGCCTCCAGCTCCTCTGGTGGGACCCCAAGGTGTTCCCAGGCCAGCCGAGAGACATGTCCTGGGTCTTCCCCAGGGCCTCCTCCTGGTGGGACATCCCCAAAACACCTCCCTAGGGAGGCGTCCAGGAGGCATCCTGAACATATGCTCCAGCCACCTCAGCAGTGGCTCTGCTCCGAGCTCCTCCCATGTGACCAACCTCCCAACCCTATCTCTAAGGGAGCGCCCAGCCACCCTGGGGAGGAAGCCCATTTTGGCTGCTTGTATTCACGATCTTGTCCTCTCGGTCATGACTCAAAGCTCATGACCATAGGTGAGGGTAGATTGACTGGTAAATCGAGAACTTTGCCTTTCGACTCAGCTCCTTCTTTGCCACGACAGTACGATACAGTGACCGCATCACTGTGAATGCTGCACCGATCCGCCTGTCAATCTCACACTCCATCCATCCCTCACTCGTGAACAAGACCCTGAGATACTTGAACTCCTCCACTCATACAGAGATACATATGTCTAAATTATATTATATCATGCAAAATTGACTCTTGTGAGCTTTAAGCCATGTTATAATGGTGTTACCTCCTCAAAAACAGACCTGAAGTGTTTCATTCTCACATTTTCGTGATGTCATGAAGGTGGTAGTTTTCAGGTTAACAGCTCGTTTTACCTTTAGTTCAATAGAGATAGGCACTTCCATGTCTGAAATGATCCAAAATTATTGTAGTGAGGGCGTATGGAGTTTAAAAACACTTCCTGAATTACCACATGACATCACAAGGTGGAACATAGTGTTGTCTGTTTGTGGGAAAAAAATTTAAATAAAATAAAATAGCACAATATGTACCCTTTAATGCCATACTCTGAAACATTCTAGCCAAAGCAAATAACATCTCTATGGAGACATGAAAGTGGCAGATTTCCACACCAGAAAAATACAAAAGTGCACCTTTAAGACTAAAACTAAAACTTCTTGTGAATGACGCATTTTATTTCAGCCATTTCAACCATATTATATCACCATTTTAGTCTGATAATTTTGTAATATAGCGTCCAGTCTTAGACCCAAACCTCCGCAGTCCTGTTGCCCTGCCCTCCGGAGAGTGCAGTCAGTATTTCTTTTCTCAGATGAAGACGGGAGAGGAGACCAGACGATATTGCTCTTTTTGGTCTCATAAGTCAGTGTGGAGCTGTATTATATTTCAGCAGTGTGCGCAGAGTTCAGGAGCTAACTGTTATTGAGCAGAGGCTGGGGTCAACTCTCCACCGCTCCAATTCAGGAACCAGTCCCAACTGCTGAGTCAAGATATAGACTTAAAACAGAAGGATTATGAGGGAGTGGACTGGAGACTGAGAAATGCTTCATATCGATGGGCAGGGCCGAGGAGGTGATGTTCGGGTTGACCTGACAATTTGGATTCAATACTGGAAGTTTAATAAATGTAGGAACGCAGACAGCAAAAGAATTCTCCAAATGCAGTCTGGATATTGACCTTATTCGGCCCTGCCCACTTTTGCCGTAAATAGGACTAAACTGCTGTTTCTTTGTGGTGGCACTTCTAGTTAGTAGCGGGAATCATTCATTTCAATGGGGAATTTGGAAAAGTTTTGTCTCTAAAATCTGATATAAATAGGTTTATTTGTGTATAATGCTCAATGTCGACAAGTCTACACTGCGCTGATTCTCTGGAGGCTTTAAAACGGCTCTGTAGGCCCTATAGAACTTATTTGCAGTCCCTATAGAACTTTCACTAAAGCAGATTTTTTCTTTGACTGAAATCGACTGATAAACTGGTATGGTTGTGTATGTGTGTGTGTGTGTGTGTGTGTGTGTGTGTGTGTGTGTGTGTGTGTGTGTGTGTGTGTGTGTGTGTGTGGGTGTGTGTGTGTGTGTATGTGTGTGTGTGTGTGTGTGAAGTCAATGTTTTCAGAAATGGCGTATTTGAGGGGCGAGTTGTGTTGTATTTGATGTATGTACCATATGTTTGCAGGTCTTTCATCCACCTACACCAAACTGTTCTTCTTAACATCAGCCTGTCCAGGGACTACAGGCTGAAATTTGTGTCTTTGCTATACCCTTTAAGGTAAATGTAATGTCGTGCACTGTCCCTGTCTAAATAAAAGCAGACCATACCACACCATTTGCAGTCAAGATCAGCAGCCGCATGCAAAAGAATACAACCCGAATGACAATGGTGGCGCCCACAGCAACCTCCGGGATAAGTTGAATATGATTGGAAAACCTGCACTAAGGAAATTAGGTTTTCCACCTTCAAGGCACTGAAAGACATCTAGGAGCCACTCACCTAAAGACACCACGACAGCGTTAATCTATGCGAGCTGGAATTGAACCACCAACTGCTCAACCAATGATGTTTAAGTCGAGAGCAGGATTTGAACAGTGGACAAACGCTCTACCAGCCGAGCTACTGTCGTGTTTATATCACTACTCCTTTTGTTCATTCTAAAATCAGGGGTTGGAAATGAGTATACTCTCAGCATTTTGGTGCAACGCTTTTGGATTTGTCAAATTATAGTGTTCCAGGAAATCACAAAAATAAGGAAGGAGCAGCGGAAGAATAGTGTTGAATTCATTTTTTTAGCTGTAAAGGACCACTACATAGAAATAAACACTGAAATAATACTGTAACTATGTGATAATTCTGCCCATGGAGCTCATTTTAAATTCTGCTTTGATTATAATTTAAAGTAGCACTGTGTAACTTTCTAGAGGTGGTACTTCACATGCATGTTTTCATGGAAGTGAATAGGCGTTAGATGAGTTTTAGACTGTGGAAGATTATAGCCCCAGGAACAATATTTCCATGGAAAGGAGCAGGGTGAGGATCTCGTCCAGGCCGGGTACGAATCGGGTTTGTGAAGATGCAAGCCTGCTCACAGTAAGCATGCATGTTTTCCAGTGCAATAAACAAACATGGAAAATAAAAGTAAAATGCTTTATCCATCCATTTTCTTCCGCTTATCCGGTACTGGGTCGCGGGGACAGCAGCCTAAGCAGGGACTTCCAGACTTCCCTCACACGAGACACATCCTCCAGCTCCTCCGGTAGGACCCCAAGATGTTCCCAGGCCAGCCGAGAGAGAAAAATGCTTTATTTTGGTCTATTTTTGAGATTGAGATGTTGGCTCTGTGGTGAGGCAAACTTTTTAACAGGAAGAATGCAGATTTTTACAGATCTTAATAGCAAACATAGCTAATGAATGAACACAGTCTAGATAATTAAATGTCATATTGACGGGTTTCAGACGACACAACATTCAATAGGCCAATAATAATTAATACAGATGGTGGCAGTTAAAATGAATATTGCTCAAATGCCCATTTTTGTTGTAATACAGCAAGTTCTAGCATCTAGTCACTAATAGAAATGATCAGGTTCCACATTTGTGAATTCACCTTTTGGATATTTCATGGCAAACTGCAATGTAATCCATAGGTTTAGAGCAGGGCTGTCCAAACTACAGCCCAGGGGCCAAATGCAGCCCTCAGACCATTTTGTGTTGGCCCTCACGCCTCCTCCTAAACTGGTATTTTTTTGTACAAATTGAAGCAATTCTACTTCTATAACCTGAATAACATCACACTGCATTGTGACATAGACCTAAAAATAATATTCCAAGTCTTATAAAAGGTACAATGTCTCAGTCAAACCTGTGTTAAATGCATCACTTGACTCCTGTATCGACACTGTTCTGTGGCCCTTCGCTTCAAATATGTTTCAGTAACGGCCCTTGGTAAAAAAAAGTTTGGACACCCCTGGTTAAGAGTATCTGAGAGTATGACATCATCACATCCTAGAATTTGAAAACCACCAATAGTGGAAAATTGCAGGCAAAGCAATAAAATCGCCATGGCGTTAAGCACCCTCACCCGAAAAGTTACATACTGTACCTTTTATTTGGTTTGTTTCAGAACGTTCAATTTTTCATAGAAACCCCAATGACACCAATCAATAGTCCTCCTCCGTGCAGCAGAGAAATGAATTGGAGTTTACAAAGCCCAGTCAAAGTCCCTCATGCTCCAAATGCATTATTGTTAATCTGCCACATCAGTTCAAGAGCAGCTGTCTCCGTTCCCATCCTTCACGAGGAGAGCGGAACAGGCTCAGTTCTGTTTTGCTGCGATGGCTTTAAAATCTGCTGAAGTCTTTGAAAAACCAGTGGAGTTATGAAATCTGTCAGTGCTTTAGCCTCTGCGCGGACATAAGCGGTGTGAGCAGATAGAGCACCTAATCGCTCGGTACCAGCAGGCTCTAATGTGTTATTACAGGAGGACTTTGAATATATGTGGAGCGACAGGACAGAGAGAGGGGCAGACAGCAAAGACTAGTACTTATACCCATGCATTTTTTTTTATTTTTTATTTCTAGGCTATAATTCACTTGAGTGTCACTGGGGTAGGTGGGTTTCACTACAGCATACGTCAGTGATATGGAAGCGCAGTGAGTTCAGCTTGCCTCACACTCTACTACCTTCCTAGGAAATGTCACATGATGTCAAGAGAAGAAGACAAAAAGGAAGAGGAGGGGCAACATATTACAAACACATTACAGGCTGTAAATATGCAAAATGGTCCGTAATCACTGGGAAACAGCAAGCAAAGGAGAGCATGGAAAAAAAATGTCTGTAATCCCTCAGTCGTTCAGGTGCGATCCATTGCTTTGTCAGAGGCATAACCCAAAAAAAAAAAAAAAAAAAGACAGAAAAAAGTAGGACCATTAACAAACATAACATCAGTACTCCAGTCAAAGCACACATTTAATTATGACCATAGACTGTACTAGGGATGGGACGATATAAAATTTAGATTCACGATTATTGTGACCAAAATAAATCGCGATTCACCATATTATCGCCATAATTATTAATTTGTAAACGTTCCGACGGCCTTGGCCTACTTTGCAACTCTACAGGAATGTACATGTACTTCTGTGTCACCCACGCAAACAATCTACACATCAAATGAAAGTTACAGCTCCTCTTTTCGTATATGCAAACAATTTTCACCTGGAATCACCACAGAGCTGACAGGAAAGACGTTTATTACAGAAAAGCCAAAAATGTGGATTTGGACTTCACTCACCTTTGAGGCTCTGATTCTGTCAAACATCAACATATTCCACAAAGTTGTTCTCATTCGTTCGGCACAGGTCCAGAGGATATAATCCACAGAAGAAATCATGTCCACTAAATAAGTCAGATCTTCCATGTCGAAACTGCATAATAGGCATAATAAACTTAAGACAGCGCCGACTTTGGCCGTGTCTCAATTCACAAAAAATTCACCAAAGTGCCCTTAAGGCGCATTTAAGTCAGGCGGGTACTTCGACCTGCACTAGAACAGTACAAAGAACAGTGTATGTGACGAATTGGGACACGGCCTTTGTTTCTCAGAGATAAACACACTTGTTATCCTCTGATTGACACCAGTGTTGTCCAATAAGGTGGAGGTTGTGAGTCACTAGAGCCGCAAACAGCGAATCAGTGCTACATGTGACTGAAAGTTTACGCCCCACTCTCCCCCGTGTAGAATCAACCAATCACATCACACACGTTTAGTGACGTTTTCTCCTTACAGCCAATGAGCAGCGAGCACATGTGTGACATGCCGAGATTTTCCATAAACAGACGGACCTTACCGAGTAAACGAAGCGTGTTAATGCGTGCGCATTCTAGGCGCTGTTGTTTTGCTTCGAAACATGATGAAACTGACAAAATGGACAAAACAAAGGAAGTACGCGATCGAGGACACTGTGGATATTTGTACAAGTTAAACTAGAGGCATCTCTGACCCGGAGCGGTTTGTGTGAAAGAGTGAAGATGACTGTGGACTCAGGAGGAGAGGAGGTTATTTTTGGATGGATTGGATGCTGTTTTCGATCGGTGAGCCTGGTTTATTCTGCTATTGACATGATTGTAGGTAAATATATATATTGTGTGTGTGTGTGTGTGTGTGTGTGTGTGTGTGTGTGTGTGTAAAATGCTGTTTAGCTACTACACACAACACAATCTACATTCAATAGTTTATGTCACTTACGATAGATATTTTCAGCTCAAGTTTGTCAAACAATGCAGGATGTTTGTCTCGTAAATGCGCGTGCATCTTGCTCGTGTTTTGCCGTCGGACCCGCAACTTATTTTCGGCAGACTCTGCCATTAGAACAGGCACAGATGCAACAAGTGCCCCCTTTTGGGCAAACACTAAAACTAGCATCTAAACGTTGTATTGAAACCAGAAACATGAGTCAGTCTGGTGCCGTAAAGACGATTATAATCGTGTGCGATGATGACGATTTTGAAAAAATGCCACGTACGATTTATCGCGGACTGTTTTTATTGCGATTAACGATATTATCGTATATCGTCCCATCCCTAGACTGTACACATAAATGGACATAGCTAACCCGCTAGTCGCCACATAGGTAGGTAGGCAGAGTGCTCATGGGCTTTTTTGTTGTTCAAAGATAGTATTAATACTTTCAACTTAAGCTATATTGCCCACTAACCACATCTTTCTTTATTTTTATTTGTTCAGAGGTGCCCAATTTGAGGACTTGGGCTTTCTTTTTCACGAGTGCCCTGTTTAAAATACAATACATAACACACAAGTATACAAGTCCATATAAAACATTAACACAGGAGCAGGTGTGTGTATAAAAGTTTGTTAACAGATTATTAAACTGCAATTGTGTAACAAAAGTATCCAGTTTTGCTTTTGCTTTGGCGCATATTCCATTTTTGTGAAAGAAAACAGCTATAAGCCTCTTTCCCCTCTCAATTCTGGCACGGCTCGTCTTTAGATTTATGCAGTCATGTGATGTGGGATTAAACGTTCTGATATCTGTGATTAACATGCAGGTGAGGTATTCTGGCAGGTTTTGAAGTAGTCCCTTATAGATATATTTCATACATGGCTGTTCGCTTTTAACAGACGTGATGGTCAACCCACTTTTTCATAGAGAATACAGTGATGAGTTTCAAATCCATCACCTGTAATTAAACGAAAGGCAGAGTGAAACAGTGGAATCTTAATGCATTAGTATTGTCAGTATTGTAAAGACCTGCCATGTTGCATTTCCCCTATTGCCTATGCAAACATTACTCTGGCTTATCGCACTGTTAATTAAACCTAAAGATTTTAAATTAAGCACATGTCTGTCCACACTAAAGATTTTCATTCTTGTCAATAGACTGAAGGATCAAATGTTTCTCGGAGGAGTTTTAAAGCTGACGGAGGAGGCCAGTCTGAAGGGGAGTCCACAGTCCAGAGCCGACAGTGAAATTCAATAATGCTAACCTGTCACATCAATTCTGTATCAGCAAAGCACTTTCCCACAAGCTGCAACGGGCACGAGAAGGAGCAACTTCACAGAGTAACAAAGAGAGAAGAAAATGGAGACCGAGGGCAGGGCTGCAGGGTTCATCGCAATCGAATCAAAATCACAATTTAACTGGACGTAACTCGCAAAGGCTGCAGTTTTGGAAGTATCGTAATTTCCTCCACAAACAACAAAATATCTTATTCTGCATAAAAAAGTGCTAACCCTCAAGTTTAGATCTGTACAAACTGAAATGTGATTCTTGTATTAGTTTTCTTCTGTTTGTATTTCTGTCTTTTTGTCAGTTCTTCTGGATGGGTTTAAAATGTGAAGTTTGAACAGAAATTTATTCCCAAATTGTTCAGCCTTTATACCAGACCAAAAACGTGATCTGAAATGACTTAAATTCTGCAAAATCAACTGTTCAGAGCTTTTAACCATGTTATAGCAGTTTCCCCTCAGCATTTACTCACCTGAAGTTGTATTTGGAGTGATTCATGGATGTCTGAGCAATCTTTAATCCATTATTTTCAGGACGCCATATTGTCGATCCCTGTTTTCACCACCACCAGACTACGCCCGCTGCTCACTACTTACTTCCTTATTCACTTTAATTTTTTTAAATAGGTGTTACGCGCAGGATTTGGCAGCATTATGTAGTGATTCTGGTATAAATGAAAAAAAAATGTGTAGCTTTGCTGTGATGATGTTTCCAGCGACGTCACCTCCCATTGGGCATAACAGTTTTCTAACATGGAAGTCAGTGGTCAGTGGTCTTTTATTAAGTTGTTTTAAGTTGTTTGAACTGGACTCAAGTGCAACACAAAGAGTGCAGCCAAATGTCGTCGTTAATATAACAGAACGTGTCCTTTAAACAGGTAATACTGAATATGGTAAATCAGGCAATAAGCGACGGAGGAATAATGTCTTATTTAATATCAACAAAAAATCTTCCACACTGGGGATTCAATAAGGGAAACAGACTGGGAAAATAAACTCAGGAACAGGTAACTCAAACAGGAATAAATGCAGGTTCAAAATTTCAGAAATGCGAACGGAGTACTTCAGATATAGACCTTGAGTGTTGCTTTTGACTGGGCAACAATCTAGCAAGGACTACCTGAACAGAGGGAGTACATATAGACTATATACTGACTGGAAAATGAATGGCAGCTGCAGGTAAAACAGGAAGATAGCAAAAGAAGGACCAGAACAGGCTGGAAAACAGAACTGGATTGGGGATAAATGTGTCAACAGGCAGAACTGTGAAAATAACTATAGAGCAGGCAAAAGCATGATAGGTCTTCTTTATTACAGGAAAATATAAAGAACGATAACTCATATAGCTTACCTTCAAAAGAATACACATAAATAATAAATGCATGTGTATGTATACCTAGATGTCATACCTATATGTATGCATATCGACATATGTTCATGGATTGGTGTGTGTGTGTGTGTGTGAATATTGACATGTACAAGTGTATGTGTGTATATAGAGGTCTTCTTTCTTACATTCATGATTTATTTTTGCCTGTAAATAGATTTTCTGCCATCGTGTCTTCTATATGTTAAGCCGGTAAGGCAAAATAAGCATTAAACTTCAGCCCCTTTGGTCTGTAGAATGACTGAAGTGTTATATCTTACTTTTCCACTATTCATGATTAATGTCACATGATTAATGATTACGCTAACTGACCAAAGAAAATAAACTAACTAACTAATAGAAAAAAAGGTCCATTGACTCCCTGTTCTGTAAACTGCAGAGCTGATTCTGTGAGGCTGGCATTGAATACTATTATAAATTCAAGTTATTTCAAAGGTGCATTATGTAAGCTTTTAGGTAGCGAATCCGCAGAATTCTTTTCTACACTGAAACGTTAATAATTTCCACAAAATCTCCAAGGTCAGGAGACAAGCAAGTATTTATCTGGCAATTGAACAGCCTGTAATGGAAAAAACAACTACAAATCGACAAGTTTAGACCATACTAGTGTCTCTAAAACTGTGGTACATGAGCTCCTTCAGGTGGTACTTCATCAGCTCTTCAGTTTGTGGGGTTGCCTGATTTAGAGTTCAGTTTATCCACTTTCTCGTCCTTCTTTGGATAATTCCTTGCTTAGAACTACAGCGGTGATGATGAAGTCTGCTTTTAGACCTGGTTTAGTCCTAGATTAGTCCTGGTTTAGTCGTGTTATTGGTTTCGATCTGGTGAGACTCGGAAAGCCAGATCTTATCTTGGTATCTTGATGTGAAACGTCTGAGAGCTGCCAGTGCTATATTGTATTATAACACCTTCTGTGGACAAGCAGGTGACGCAACATCCACCAGAAATGTCACATACAGACCAGGCTCCAGCTTTCAGGGGGCCCTAAGCTGAATTTGTCTCTGGGTTGTCTCTGGTATATTTTAAAAACTTGTAGATCTGTCATTATCAACTTGCGCAGGTACAAAGATTTTGACTTCCTCATTTCCTGGTCCCATCAGCGCAGTGCTCTTTGTGCAGACATGGCCGGTCCTCAGGTATCAGTCCAGACCAAACAAACACACAACAGACAGAGGACTCTCATTTCACGTTTATAGACCCTATTTTGGTTCCGTCACGTTCCTGCTGTTTGACATTGTTGTGGTGTAAAATGGAGCTTACACGGCCTAAGTTAAATGCCTGAAACCAGTCAATACACAAGAGAAACCAGACAGAAAGAATTCTCGCTGTTATGGGATTGTTTTCAGATTGTGGAAGTAGCTGTTTTAACGCTCTCTTGGACATTATTTGAACAATAGCTGAAAAAATACAACAGGAAATGATGTTAGTAGCAAAGAACAAATAGAAAAGTGACAAAAAGTAAAAGGGTTATCTGAGTCATAGAAATAATGATAGACAGTTTATAGAACCCAGAAAAAAAAAACTCAAAGCGTTACATCAAGGAATCACTCACCCATTCACACACACATTCATACACCGGTGAACACAGACACTGGGGACGAGGTGGGTTGCCCTAGGACACAATGAACCATGATGTTGTGGCAATGCATTAGGCAAAACAACAGTCAATGAAACAAAAGTAAAGAAAATAGTATCCTGAATCCTTATGTGTTCCATGCTAATGCGTACCTGTCCAGCCAGAGCCGCATGCTTCGACCCAACATTACATAAACGACTGTGAATGAAATCATATCCTCCACCCATCCATCCATTTTCTTCCGCTTATCCGGGGCCAGGTCGCGGGGGCAGCAGTCTAAGCAGGGACTCCCAGACTTCCCTCACCCCAGACACGTCCTCCAGCTCCTCCGGTGGGACCCCAAGGCGTTCCCAGGCCAGCCGAGAGACATAGTCCCTCCAGTGTGTCCTGGGTCTTCCCTGGGGCCTCCTCCTGGTGGGACATGCTGAAAACACCTCTCTAGGAACCATTTCCTATCTCCTTTATTTCAGAGGATGTGATTGACAGGTGGATTAGCCAATCAGAGAGACACATGCCTTGTTCGTGACAAAACAAACATGGTGGCTTGAGTAAAAAAGGAAAAAAATAACACAAAACAACATGGATTTCTACAGAATCAACAATCAAAGCACCAAACTCATAATTTATATAAGCTTAAAAAAGAAAAAGCTTTGTATTTTTTTTCAAGTGTTACAAGAATTTTGGAGATTTTAGATGTCTTCTGTATTTGAACAACATGTGACAAATTAGCAGCTGTGGTTGGATCGCTCTATGGTCCGATTCAAGACCCTTCAGGATTCGAACAAAATGTGGAAGGGGCTCGTTAATCATGCTAAAGGTGCTCCATATAAGTTTTTCAGTGTTGTTACTTTGTCTGGAATGTTCCATTTGCGCAAATACAGAGGTTTATAGAAAAAAAAACTAAAAAAAACCTACATTCTTACAGTGAGTGAAAAAGTTTGACAAGAGTTAAGGCTTAAATTGGATATAAAGCTATGCCTCTGAGCAATGAGTTTTTGTACTTCAAGTAGAAAGTTTTCAAATATGCGTAGAATTTGAAATATTAAAAAAAGTAAATTTGAGTGCCTCGGAGTTTTTATTGTATATTTTGCATAATCACTAAAACATCACCAGCTAAAACTAAAGGTTGGAATACAGTGAATAGGGTTTTTTACCATTTTGAATGTCATTTACAACTCCAGAAGCATCATCATTTGAGAGACGACTGAAATAAGAACAAATACAAGAATCCCATGCATTTCAAACCATGTTTGTACAGGTCTAAACTACAAGCACAAAACAAAATACAAGATTTTGGTTGTTTAGAATAGCAATTTCGATTTGATATAGACTGCCTGGCCTACTTTAAACTTACTACTTGACAAGATGAGTAATATTTGTATTGAAGTAACAGTACTCTTACTTGAGTAAAAGTTTTGGCTAATCTTCCCTCTGTGTGACAAAAGCTTTATGTTGACAACATTAAATGATCTGAACATGTGCTTTTCTTGCTCCTTCAGTTTTTCCTAATTTCTGATCTATAATAAATATTTGTGTTAGGTTCAGATAGTTACTCTAACACAGACATGTCAAACTCAGGCCCACGGGCCAAATTTGTCCCTTGATATAATTATATTTGGCCTGCAAGATCGTATCAAATATGTATTAGAGCTAGTCCACTTGCAGCTACGCCAGTGTAGTGCATTCACCTATAATACTACGAATCCCAGAATGCTTTGCAAATGTGTTGGCGCCGGCCCCCGCCATTTCTGTTGACACTTATTAGCAACTGCTACCTATCGCCTCACTCAAATTGAATCCACCCTTTCTGAAAACCATGCTGGTGTTGCTGAAATTTTTCAATAAATATTTAGTTTGGCTTAGTCACAGTTTTTAATTTTGGCCCTCTGTGAATTTGAGTTTTCACCTCTGCTCTAACAATTATATGAGAAGAGGTTTTCTCAAATCAATTTTTACTCTAACCGGACCTATTTCTTGGACTACTTCTTTGACTTCTCCTTATACACTGTCTTGCCAGAAAAAAAAGAATCACCACCAAAAAAAAAAGTCACACACTCTAATATTTGGTTGGACCGCCTTTAGCTTTGATTACGTCACACATTCACTGTGACATTGTTTCGATTTCGCTTCTGCAATGTCACAAGATTTTTTTTCCATCCAGTGCTGCATACATTTTTCACCAAGATCTTGCATTGATGATGGTCGAGTCTGACGCTGCACAAAGCTTCTCCAGCACATCCCAAAGATTCTCAATGGAGTTAAGGTCTGGACTCTGTGGTGGCCAATCCATGTGTGAAAATGATGTCTCACGCTCCCTGAACCACTCTTTCACAATTTGAGCCCGATGAATCCTGGCATTGACATCTTGGAATATGCCCGTGACATCAGGGAAGAAAAAATCCACTGATGGAATAACCTGGTCATTCAGTATATTCAGGTAGTCAGCTGACCTCATTCTTTCATTCTGATCTCAATCGCCCAGACAGTAATCAACGAATAGGAGGCTTGTACCTATTTTCTTAGTTAAATCCAGGTGGCGACTTTTTTTTTGACCGGCAGTGTATTGTGCAGCCTTTTAGTCAACTAATTCTCATTCTAATCAATGTTTGAATGTGGTTAATTTCCCCGTTTTTCGCTTTTCTTACAAGTTGAAAGCAGTTGTCTGTAGCCATCTGTCCAACCTCAGAGAGCAAAGCGTCATAACATAACATTGAAAAACTCATCTAAGAAAGGAGCAGAGTTAGAGTAATGAGAAGCCAGACCAAAGTTTAAATAAGTCGTTTGAATGCTAGCATGACCTTTTAAGATAATTAGCTCAAAAACATGTCAGAAGGTAAAGTTTGAAAGTGACTCAGAAGTTTGTAAATTAAAGCAGAAATTATCCTGCCCCTCCCTTTAGCTCAGGAGGAAGTTACACAACACAGCAAAGACTTTAAGGTTACCATCGTTTTAAGTGAATGTCTTTTGCATCACGTTACAGCCACTTTCTTCAAACGCAGATCATACTCAAATTCATTTTTCCTGCAAGCTACGTCATGGATCACGATGAAGCTTTCAGGAAACTTCTGTGGTCTTTGTCGTTGCCGGGTCAAGTTAGAGGTCGGATCCGTGGAGAGACGATCCCACTCACATTATTTGAACAGCAGAGTAGCCACAATGAAACTGTACATGTTCTTATCAAATACAAAAATAAACTAGGCTAAATTATACTTTTAACAATTTAACAAGAGGAAATACATTACGTTTTAACTAAATGAAAACGAAACGTGAAATATCGAAACGTAAATTCACAAATTTGAACTTGTTCATTTTTTATTAGAAACTAGAGCCAAAAACTCACTGTATTACAAAAAAAATCTGCATTGTAACATTTGCATTAATATTGTCCTATTGACCTATACGCCCCGCCCACTTTTGCCTCTAAATGCTACTAAACCGCACTTCTGGTTAAGCGGGAATCTCATTCATTTTAAAGGAGAGTTTGAGAAAAGTTTTGCCACTAAAATAAGATAAAGCAGTTTGATTTATGTAAAACGTTCTATGTTCTTATGCACCAACAAGTCAACAATAACAATAACCCGATTCTCTGGGAGGTTTTAAAACAGCTTTGTTGTCTGTATAGGGTGCACCCCGCAACCCAGAATAAGGTGAATAGAATGTCGGGATGTCATCTGAAATCATAATAGCCTAAGAACTAGATTTTTATTTTGATCACACTGTACTTTTCCATGAAATATTCAAAAGGTGAATTTGTAAATGTTGAACCTGATCATTTCTATTATTGACTAGACCCAAGAACTTACTGTATTACAACAAAAAGCTCTCCCCCATTTTAACTGTACTTACTTAAAGATATTGGCCTATAGAACAGGGGTGGGCAAACTTTTTGACACACAGGCCACAATGCATTCTAAAATTTGACAGAGGGGCCGGGCCAGGGGTTATTACATTAGAAATTTGGCCTTTTAACATGTAGCAAAGCAGGAATATATAAGGCTATATATATATATATATATATATATATATATATATATATATATATATTAATTTATTAAATTATCAGTTATTATGAATATATATATTACCTATATATATAATATTAATATAATTTGGTCACGTTCAGCGGGCCAGATATAAACCCAAAGAACCGTGTGTGGCCCCCGGGCCGTAGTTTGCCCATGTCTGCTATAGAATGTTGTGATGTCATCTGAAACCCAGCAATCCATAGGTGTGATGAAAAGCTAGGACAATTTCCATAGCAACTAACTATTCAAAAGAAAATATACGTTCTGAATGGTCAGCAGTCCTCAAAATGGCACCATATAACCCCTGAATAAGCAGATATCTAACAAAGTGCATTTACAGTGGGCATATCGTTCTTGTAACTTCCTACATGAAAACTGTACGTGACCTTGAGTACTATATATTTAGCCGGTACCTCTGTGATGTGAAACCAGCTGATGATTTATCTTCTCTGCGGCGCATTCACTGCACTTCCTCATTAACAGTGTCCCCTCTGCTCCTCGCTGCCACCTCTGGACCCCCCGAGAATCCCAAGTATTTAACCAACAATGTGACCCCGCGCTGCTCGCCATACGGTTTACAGATCTGCATAACCCGTCACCTGTCGAGGGAGGGCACCCCGGGGCGTTAGCATCTGCGCCGCTAACCACGCGCCCACATCAAACAAGCTACAGGGACGTTAGCGCGGGGGAGTCTAGCGCGGGCAGGCTAACACAGCTGTCTCCACCTGTCCGCGGGGTAAAGGGCACGGCCCGTAAAATGGAGGAGCAGATGGGAGCTCGTACATGGCTCACCTTGTGGCTCGGGTCCTGTCATGGCGTTTACCCTCTGGACGCATTAGCCTACATTAGCATAACATTAGCATAACGTTGGTGATGAATGCAACTTTTGGTAAATAAATATGAGTCATGAGTTTTTCAAAGGCGATGAGGAAAGTTTAGAATTATTGGAGCAAAGTTCTAAAGGACATTTCACAGTTTAGTTGGAGGGACTGGCTGTCGCAGTGGCCAAATTATGGACCATTTTGTCTTGGTAGAACGAGGCCAAACCAAACCCAGCCAGAGCGATTCACAGCCCAGTCTCTTCAACTGCAGTAAGTCTACACATGTGAGACGTTCAAAGGGATCCTAACAGGGCCTGACATTAAAGATTCACTGCGGAACTTTTCTAGTGGAGCTTAGGCTGCTTTTATTTCAGTTTTATGCAGTCTGGAACAGTCTTTATGAAGATGAGAGACAGGCCTTTGCTCGGACGATGTTTAAACCCAGGCACAAAATTATTCTGTTTATCTGTGCATATGACTGAAAGGGTTTTAATCTGCAATCTTCTCTTTTAATATTAATTTTATGATAATTATTTAGGTTTTGATTTGTTTGTATTGTGATTTTAACATCTGTCTTATTCTGTAAAGCACTTTGAGTTACTTTGTGCTATATAAATAAATTTCCTTTACCTACTTGTCTCCTGTTACGACACAGCTTGCCTAGGGTCAGGGAAGTAACAAAAAAAACTGATGGAAAAAATGGTGAAACGAAGTAGTAATTTAATGTACAGAGTTGTAAAAGTGCACTAAAATATGTATGTCACTGTATAAAACAAAAGAACCTAATCTAAGGAACCAAAAAATAACAATTTAGTGTCTCAGAAAACTGGTCACGTCGGCCTATTCAGACGAGTGACAAAACTAATGGACATAGCAAAAGACGAAGTTTAAATCTGTCAACTGGACAAATTGTTGTAGGAATAATAGCAGGGCCGTTAAAGACTGAATAGGGTAGTTTCTGCTTAAACTGGAGACAATAGCTGTTTACAGGTTCAGTGTAGTTAGCCCCTCCCTTCAGACAGGTGAGCCTCAGGATTGGTCAGGCAGGGAAACGGTCCTCCAATCACCAGCAAGGGCCCACACAGCCAGGATTTCATGAGGGAAAGGAGACGGATTCAGTCGCACACACAACACATCTCCATTAAGGTATTGTTGCTTTGCCGAAGTTACACACTGTGGCATTAAACTTCACTGCAGTATTTCCATGGAAACAGGCAGTGCCACCAGGCCATGTTACAGGTCAGATATGTTTATTTTATGTATTTTTTTCAACTATAAACAGACCTATATTGAAATAATTGCAAGAAATACATTTAATGCCATATAGTGAACAGTAAATAAACAGTCCAGCTAAAGAAATTACTTCTCTATGTAGACGAGCAGGTGGCATACTCTTCAGAAAAAGTTACATAATGCACCTTTAAACCCTACTATCCAGAAGTTGGCAGATTTTTTTTTTTTACTGTCACTCGCCACTCATAACGTTTTCACATTTCTAGAATTTGTGTTATTTTTCCCAACTACCTTGTCAATCCAGGCAGCATTCCACATTTTCCTGCTTTTTTTATTTTATTATTTTTTTTCCAGTTAAAATTCAGGGCATGAGGAGGAATCATATCTTCAAAAATATCCTGTATATTTCCTGAGGTGTGTAAGGCACTCGCCCTTGATTCGCCCGGAGAAGGTTGCTTGTAAAACTCACACTCTCACTCATTTTGTGTTGATTTGAGTCCATGCTGTCTGCCTCTGCTGGTCGTCCTTGGTATGACAGGGCCCGGAGCCAAACTCAAGGGCGAAAGCTGACAAGGAAGTGAAGACGTTTCCATGGCGCAGCTGGATAGCGAGAGGAGCACAGATTTGAAAGGTAAAGTCTTCCTCACCTTGGTTCGTGATGAGGCAGATATGGTCCAAATGAGCCCGTGTAGTGCTATTCCCCCAAAACCAGAGCCATTTTGTGAGCAAGAGCGAATCAGTTTTGGCACAAATGAAGCGTTGAACCATAATTTCAGCTCGTTGAGTCGTCAGCTGAAGGCAGAGGAGCCGAGTGCACAACCAAATGGAGGAGAAGGGAAGGTTGTCTTAAATATTTAGACAAAGAACAATGTGTCCAAGACATGTTTATGCTGTGAGCTGTATTCATTTTAAAGGAGCCACATGGAGCCAAAACAACTCCAACGAGCAGTGTTTGTTCATTATTATCCTACTCAAACTTGTATTTTGAGTCATGCATGTTTGAGTACCCCTGTATTGTCCTGCGTTTGAGGCTTGAGAGCTCAGAAAAAGGTCTGTTTTCACCTACCCCCTATCTCCGCCCACTGATCGAAACTGTCAGACTCCGGGTCATACGTAAAAGGTTGAGTAGCCATTTTCCAACAATAAAAATCTGCTGCTTGTTACAGTAAAATCGTCACTGTAAAGAGGCGTTATGCAGTTTGTCATCAACATTTCCTGGGGGTGTGATGCTAACTGTAGGCACTGCTCTGTCTGAAGCTATTACTCAGGTTAGCCTTTGATCTGAGCTTCGTTTTAATGCAATCTCATTTAGGATTAGCCAGCTAACCTTTTTTTTTGTTGTTGCAAATCAAACACCTAAACAGGGCCATGAATATTTGTATTGCTCAAAACCATCCTCTTATTTTTTCTCTTCTTCCTCTTTTTTCTTTTTTTTTTTTTTTTTTTTCCTATATCCCTCCTTTTCCCTTATATTACTGTCTTCTCTCTATCTCCACCCTCTCTCCCTTTTATCCTTTCTTCCTCTCCTCCTTTACTTAATCTATGTTTATCACTCTCTCTCTCTCTCTCTCTTTTGCCCCTTCTTCCCTTTTCACTCCATCTCCCTTTCTCTCTCTCCCCTCGCTCACTGCCTACATTCCGTCTTTCTCTCGCTCCTTCCTTCCCATCTCTGTCTCTCTTCCTCCTCCCTCTTTTTCTCCCTTTCTCTCGCTCTATGTCATCCCGCTCTCCTTTTCCTCCCTCCTTACTCCATTTCACTCTCCCTCTCTCTTTCTGCCATCCTTCTTTCCCTCTTGACCTTTCTCTCTCTCCCCCCCCTCATCCTCACATCTCTCTGTCTCTTTTCGTCTACTCTCTCTCTCTCTCAAACCCATTTCTCCTTCCTCTTCTCTTTGCCTTCCCGCCTTTCTTTGTATTTTCTCTTTAGTTTCCAGACTAAATCTTAAATCTTTTTGTGCGCATTGTGTCGCCATGGTAACTCCTGAACATTCCACCATCGACATACAGGCAGAACACCCCCTTTGTGATGTCACTACAAAGTATCAACAGGATTCTGACCTGTCCTCCAACTCAAACCACGAGTTTTTTTCAAATATAATGTGACCCAAACCATAATCTACGGCCCCATTAGCGTCTTTGCTGTTAATCTATTCAAAGAGCGACTTGTTGCACCTCTTTCATTTGTCGTTTATTTTGGTGCAATCACTTTTATTTAATGAAAAACTTCTCCGCTGACTTTCTGGTCGTCTGTTTTCCTTTTCCCGAGAGCAGATGTCCTTCTCTCCACTGGAACCTTCTGTCTCCTGTTCAGGCCTCCAGGTTTATGATAGTGTTGGCCTGATTCTCCTGGCCTGCTCCTTTCTCTCTTTTTCTCTCTCATTCTGTCTCCCTCTGTCTCTCTCTCTCTTTTTTCTCTCCCTCTGTATTCATTTTTTCTCTATCTCTCCCCCATTCTCTCTCTTTCACCCCTTCTTCCTCTTTCCTTTCATTCCATCTCTTTTTCTATTTTCCTGTCTTACTTCCTTTCCACCCTGTTATCTTTTCCTCCCTCCCTCTCTTTCTTTCTTTTTCTCCCTCTGCATGCTTCCTTCTCTCTACACTCCATTTATCTCTCTCCCTCCTCTCTCTCTCCATCTCTCTCTCATTCCTCCTTCCTCCTCCACTTTACTCCATCTCTCTTTCTCTCTCTATTTTCAGGTCTCACTTCCTTTCCACCCTTTTATCTTTTCCTCCCTCGCCTCTCTTTCTTTCTTTTTCTCCCTCCACATGCTTCCTTCTCCCTATGCCCTCATTATCTGTCTCTCTCCTCTCTCTATCTCCATCTCTTTCATCCATTCTTCCTCTTACTCCATCTGTCTTTCTCTCTCTATTTCCTTTGTCTCACTTCCTTTTCACCCTCTTATCTTTTCTTCCCTCCTGCTCTTTTTCTCTCTTTGCCTCTTTTCTATACCCCCATTATCTCTCTAAATCCATCTCTTATATCCCTTCTTCCTCTTCCCCTTTACTTCATCTCTCTCTCCATTTACTCATCCCTTCCCTTCCTTCTCTCTCACCCACTCTCTCATTTTTCTCTTCTCCCATCTCACTTTCTGTTTCTCCCCTATATCCCTCCTTTTCCGTTCTATCCTCGATTATATCTCCCTCCTCTCCCCCACTCTCTTCTCCCTCCCTTTACTTCATCTCTGCTTTTTTCTCATTTTTCCTTGTATCCTTCCTTCTCTGTATCCCTTTCTTTCTACATCTCTTTCCATATGCTTCCTTCTCTCTTCATTCCCCCATTCTCTCCCCCTCCTCTCTCCCTTCCACCCCTTCTTCCCCTTTACCTCATCTCCCTTTCTCTCGCTCACTGTCACTGCTCTATCTTTCTCTCACTCCTTCCTGTGTCTCCCACCCCCTCTCTCTGTCTCTCTTCCTCTACTCCACCTCCTCCCTCTTTCTCTCCCTTCTTCTTGCCCTATCATCCCTCTCTTTTTCCTCTTCCCCTTTACTCCATCTCACTCTCGCTCTATCTCTCTATCATTCAAATGTGTGTGAATGACGTACAACCCTCCTCCTCTCCATCACTCTCTCACTCCTCTCTCCACTCTCTATTTCTCTCTCTCACCCATCCCTCTATCATTCAAATGTGTGCAAAAGATACATGGTCCTCCTTCTCTCCATCCATCCTTCCATCTTTTTCCTCTCTTTTCTCCCCTCTATCTTTCAAATGTGTCTGAATGCTGCATGACCCTCCTTCTCTCTATCCTTCACTACCTCTCTTTCTCCTTTCTCTCTTTCTCACCCTCTTCATTCTCTCTGTCTCTTTCTCACCCATCATGACCTTCCTTGTCTGCCACCCCCACTCTCTCTCTTTCCCTCTCTCTCACCCATCTCTTTATCCATTGCCTCTCTATCCCTCACTCACGCCCTCTTTCTCTTCTCTTCTTCTCTTTCTCACCCATCCCTCTATCATTCATGAGTTTGTAATGCACGACCCTCCTCCTCTCCATCCCTCACTTCCCTCATCTTCTGCACCTCCACCTATCTCTCCATTATCCAGAATCCATCCATCCCTTACTCTCACTTTCCACTTTCCCTCCCACATCCCCCTTTCTTTCAGATCTGTATGAACGATGCACAAATTTCCTCCTCTTCACCCCTCAATTCCTCCCTCCCTCTCTGTCTATCCTCATTTTTTTCTCCATCACTCTCTTCGCCCATGTTCCCTCTGTCGTACCCACTCCGTTCTTTTATTCTCTCTTTCTCACTTTTCGCTCTCCATCCTTCATTCACACTTTCCCTTTATCATTCATATGCACGATCCTTCTCATCTCCATCTCTCACTTTCTCCCTCTCCCTCTCATCCCTCCATCATTCATATGTATGTGTATGATGCATATCTCTCCTTCTCTCCATCCCTCCCTGCATCCCCCTCTTTCTCCATCTCTCTTTCCATCTCTCCCCTGTCCATCCCCCTATCATTCATATGAGTGTGAATGATGCATGACCCTCTTCTCCTACGTCCATCCCTCATTCACTCTTTCTCCTCTCTTTCTGTCTCTCAGCCTATCCCTCACTCTTGTCACACGACGCGGCAGTAAACAAAACAGGTATTCTTCACCATGTCCCAGCATCCGTCAGTTACACCACCACATCTGCTGACGTGAGTCTGTGTGAACTTAGCGTCATGTGGGTCTTAAAGCTCATATGACAGCTCTTTGTGTTTTTAAAATCATTACTTAGTCTGGTGGAATAGTACATTTTTATCATACTTTTACATCGGTTTGTAAAGAAAGGTTGTTCAAAAACTTGCAATAAGTAGCTCTGAGTTCTAAAATGGAATCCCTCCATCTATGTCCTCAATGCACACAATTCTATCCAAAAGGCAAAGGCAATATAATGAATTACCTATGGACACCCAAAGACACTTTACAGAGCATTATTAATTCACTCCACACTCAGTGATGGTAAGCTACTAGTGTAGCCACAGCTGCCTTGGGGCAACTGATGGAAGTAATGCTGCCAATCTGCTCCAACAGCCCTTTCAACCTCAAGTGAAGTGTCTTGCCTAAGGACATATCAACAGTTATTGCTCCTGGCGCTCCACTGTGGCGCCTGGTATTCCCAGTAGTCTCCCATCGAAGTACTAACCACCTCCAGCCCTGCTTAGCTGCTATGGCCACATACACTCAAGAAAGGGATTTTTCTGTCAGTTTAAAACTTTGTTGAATTACCTCTACGTATGTCATATATGCTGCTCATGTCCAACCAGGAAGTAAAATTATAATATGGTTCGGATCTGAGGTTGGAGTTTTAAATACATATTGCTAATTGTATTAGGCTCCCATTTCCCATTTCATTTTTTTTTTTTTATTAATATTTTTTATTGTAGTTTAACATTTTACAACACTCCCACCCCTCCCGCCCTGATGGGCACCGGGTAAGTACAGGAACAATAATAATAAGAATAAAAAAATATATAAAAAACACATAATGTAAAATACATAAAAACACATAATAATAAATAATATAATAATAATAATAAATAATAATAATAATAATAATAATATAATAAATAATAATAACAATAGCTGCAGTTAAATATGGTAAGCATAAAAAGTGGTTATATTAATGGAAAGCAATAATAGGGGCACAGAAGTTGACCAGAAAAAAAAAAAAAAACACACTGAATATGCAATAGAAAAAATAACAGTAGTCAAATAAATAAAAAAAAATAAATAAATATCTTTGCATCTTTTCAGTGGCTCTCTATTGATGACCATCCGCCTCCTCTCCAGCGTACAGTCATCACTGACACTCTTTGACAGAAAGTCACTCTCCAAATACACTGTTATGTATGTACTCTACTCCATATAAACTTCTGTTAAAGTACTTTTCATTATAATTAATTGTTATCAGTTTATATTGTCTAGTATATATTGTATTATATCTCTGTTATATCTTTTATTATAGCATAACTGTTATGTTCTTCACAATTATGACTTTATTATTACTTTGATTTCTGGTCTGGAGTTTGACTTACCACATTTGAAATGTCAGAGATCAATAAGTAAATCATAAATCGTCCTATAGGACCATCCTGTTTTAATGCAGACGTTTGATATGTATTGCCCTTCGTGACCAGTACTGATGGTGATGATGTCATACTCTCAGATGGATGGGTAATAGACAGATTTTCCTATTAATTACATATTTTGCTATAAATATTGAAAAGGTAAATTCACAAATGTTGAACCTGATCATTTCTATCAGTGACTAGACCACAGAACTCACCAGATGTAACCATGAATCTGCATTTTGGCCGTCCACCTTCTGTATTAAATATGAATGTCTGTGAAAGCTGTGATGTCATCTGAAACCCAGGAGCAGGTCTGAGAGCTCCTAAAGAGGCCACATTTGTCATTTTTATGTACGCCAAACATTGCCAAATATGGATTTTGTTCACACTAGTAAGGCACCAAAAACAAGGCTATAGTAGAATGTCAAAACTGCTCACGAATAAACCAAGTAATATCCATTTTGTGTTGATACAATAGACTCTTGTTTTGGTGAATACTGTTCTGATCTGGACCATTTAGGCCTGAAATGTGTGTGGGTGTTGAAAAGTTAGTTAGCAGTGAGATTGTGCTTTTTTTTTTTTTTTTTGCTTGGGCTATGTAAACAAAGTGGGAGTTCTGATGTGTAATTCTTCTTGATTATTACTGGTAAATACTTCTGCGCCAAACCAACTGTCGGCAACAACCAAAACCCACCCCGAAGGACATCAAACTCCAAATGTGACACTTGTAATGAGGATCCAAGTTTGTCTGCTACTGATTTATGTCGGGAACTGGGCAGGGAGAGAGGAGGGAGGAGGGAGGGGGAGAGAGAAGGGGGAAGAAGAGAGGAAGAGGAGAGGAGAGAGGGAGGGGGGGAGGGAAGGAGAGGACAGAAGGAGGAGAGGGAAAGAGGAGAGGGCGAGGAGAGAGGGCAAGGAGGAAGGAGCAGAGGGAGAGGGGAGGAGCAGAAAAGAGGGAGAAAGAGAGAAGAGAGATATGGGGGTGCAGAGGGGAGGGATGGAGGGGAGGGGGGAAGAAGGGATAGAGAAGGAAGGAGAGATATAGGGTGCAGAGGGGAAGATGGAAAAGGGGGAGGAGAAGAAGGGGGGAGAAGGGAGAGGGAGAGGTGCAGAAGGGAGGGGGGAAGAGAGAGAGAGGAGAGAGATATAGAGGGGAGAAAGCAGAGGGGAAGGGATGGAACAGGGGAAGGAGGGAGGAGAAGAAGGGATAGAGAAAGGGAAAAGAGAGAGGTGCAGAAGGAAGAGAGGGGGGCAGAGAGAGAGAGGAGAGATATGGGGGTGCAGAGGGAGATGAGAGAAGAGAAGGGGAGAGCAGAGAGGGGAGAGGAAGAGAGAGAGGGAGATGGAAGGGTGTAGAGAGGGAAAGAGAGGAGGAGAGAGGGGTGGGAGATGCGAGTGGAGGGAAGAAGGGGAGGGAGAGAGGGAGAGAGGACAGGGGAAGAGAAGAAGGGAGGGAGAGAGGAGGGGGAATAGCTAAAGGGAGGGGGGAGAATGTGAGGAGGGGAAGAGGGGAGAGAAGAGCAAAAGTAGGGAGGGAAGAGGAGGGGAGGGAAATAGGGAGGGAAGGATAGAGAGGGGGTAAAGATAGAGACAGAGAAGGGAGGGGGAGATAGAGGATGGTGAGAAGAGTGAGAGAGAAGAGAGATATGGAGAGGTATAATGAGAGAGACTGGCAACTGTGAGGGTTAATAGAGAAATGGGATGAGAGGGAACGAGATATGAAGTAGAGGAGAGAGACAAAAGAGAATAAGAGGGGAGAGAGAGAGAAATCAAACGAGAGAATAAGTCGAGAGATAGAAATTAAAAGGAGAGAGAAAAATAATAAAGGAGAGCAAGAGAGAAAGAATAAGGAGAGATGGGGGGTTACAGAGATGGAGGGGAGAGGTAGAGAAAAATAATAAAGGAGAAAGGAGAGAATGAGATGGGAAGAAAAGAGAGGGGATAAAGGTATGAAGAGATAGTGAAGAGATAAGGGGAAGTTGAGGGAGAAAGGGAGAGAGAAGAAAGAGGGCTGAGGAGGAATAATGAAGAGGGAGAGAGGGGTGGGAGATGATGAAGAGAGACGGACAGGGGAGAGAGTGAGAATGCAGCGAGGCTAACACTGGGCAGGGGAGAGAGAGAAAGGGAGGATGCAGAGAGGATAGCTCAGGATGGAGAGGAGGAGAGAGGGAGTCGGTAATTTGTAGTAAAAGGTCGGTGGTGCTGATGGCTTCATCCGTCTGAAATGGCAGCAGAGCGCAGAGTGGGCGAGGGTCAGACAGGATCACACAGAGAGGGGCCACTACAATAATAACCAGTCCTCCACAGGGACACACCCAGGCACAAGCACCAACATGCTAAATAATGTCTCTTTTACAGTCAAATGTGTGGTTTTAGGATTATTTTTTTAATTTTAGTTATTTTGTGCTTGTTACATATCGACTTTTAAGGTGTAAGCAAGCAGGAGAGTCAACAGGGGGGACAAAGGAGTACAGTATGTCGTCCCGGGCCCCAGAATTGGACCCTCTGTCTATTCATTTATATTAGAGGGGGCCCATGTAAAGCTGCTTGCCCCGGGTCCCTAAATTTCTGTTGACGGGCCTGCTATCAACATATATAGTTTTTTTGGAGAGACAGAGAGTTTTTTTGGAGAGACAGAGTCTCTTTTTTGGAGAGACAGAGAGAAAGGAAGAGACAAAGAGAGAGAGCGAAAGACAGAGAGAGAGAGAGAGAGGGCGACAGATGGAGAGAGAGACAGAGAAAGAAAGACAGAGAAAGAGAGACAGAGAGAGTGACAGAGACAGGGAGACAGCGAAAGAAAGAGACAGAGAAAGAGACAGCAAGTGAGAGACAGGGAAAGAGACAGACAAAAAGACAGAGAGCGACAGAGAGGGAGAGACAGAGAGAGAGAGAGAGAGAGAAAGAGAGACAGAGTCAGAGAAAGAGACAAAGAGAGAGAGACAGAGAGAGTGACAGAAAGAGACAGTGAGAGAGAGACAGGAAAAGTGAAAGAGACAGGGAAAGAGACACAAAGAAAGAGACAGACAAAAAGACAGAGAGACAGAGAGAGAGACAGAAAAAGAGACAGAGAAGGAGAGAGACAGAGAAAGAGAGAAAGCGAAAAGAGAGAGAGAGGCAGAGAAAGAGACAGACAAAGAGAGAGACAGGGAAAGCGAAAGAGACAGGGAAAGAGACAGACAGAGAGAGACAGAGAAGGGGAGAGACAGAGAAAGAGAGACACCAAAAGAGAGAGAAAGGCAGAGAGAGAGACAGAGACAGAGAGAGACAGAAAGAGACAGAGAGAGGAAGAGAGAAAGAGAGAGACAGAAAGAAACAGAGAGGACTAGAGAAAGAGAGAGACAGAAGGAGACAGAGAGAGACAGAAAATAAGAAACAAAGAGACAGAGAAAGAGACAGAGAGGGAGAGAGTGAGTCCTCATGGCACTACATTAATAACAGCCCTCATGATTCCCAACCTTTAACTGCGTCGTTGTATCCCAATGAAGACAACATTTATGTAAAAGTTTGTAAACCACTCTTCTGGCCTCTGAGACACGTGAAAAGCTCTTACAAACTCATCAGGGTGAATAATTAGAATGGCAGGAGTGCGTCAGGAAAGTGGGAAGTAAGTCTGGGCCACAATAACAATGTCACATTTTTAGGACCGTAAAAATCAGGTACAATGCTTCGAAATCCCGGATCTGCCATTCTAAAAAAAAAGAAAACTTGCCAAGTCACCCACATGGTATGATGAATCAGTATATAAATGTATACATGCTGTTGTGTAACCGAGTAGGAGGCTTAGGGTCCCATTTAAATTTTAAGGTAATTCTGGCAGTCACATTTTAAAATATACAAAAGGATGATGGGCCATTGTTCATGATTTATTAGGCTGACAGAATGTATAATTTTCTGAGATTACACAATGTTTCTCTTTAAAATATAAAACCCAGAGCTACACAGAGCTTCAACTAAGCAACCATCATAACCAAAGCAGCAGGCGGTAGTTACGAACATGAGCACATTAGTTGTTTGTTTGCAATTGGCCAAACAATGTTTATCAGAGCGTTGACCTCAGCCTTTACATTCTCACGCCCCCATCCTGACTCACTGGGTACAAGTTGCCATATGAGCCACAGCCAGTACAGTTAAACATTTATGCTCATTTACATTTTGTTGCAATGTCTGAACCTGCTGCTAATGCCACCAAGTGAACGAGGCAGCGCACACACCGGTCTGTCTTTAGAAGGACTGATCAGTCACATCTGTGGAGCAGAGAGCTGGGTTTGGCACTGATGCATTCACAGTCCATTGCTGGTGGGAATGTCCATTAACCACTCGCTCACAGTTGGATTCTGTCGACTGCACAAAAGTTTTAAGAGTCAGTGAATACTTTTGGGCGCTCAGTCCTTCAGCTGCGATAGGTCACTGTGTAACCCACACGTCCTAAAGCCCTTTATTTTGATAGAGTACGCCCTGTTTGCCGCGGTCCTACCTGCCTTTAAGCAGCGGGGTCACAGAGGTCACTGCCCTGTCTCCTCCTCCGCTCTTCACTGTGGCTGTGGCGTGCTCAGGTCGGCGTCCGGGTCAGATCTGTGGATTTGTGATATAAAACTTATCTTCTGATTCCAAACTGTTTGCTTCTCAACAGCCCGTTTTTTTGCTTTTATTATTATTTTTTTTTCCTGGACTAAAAAATGGACTGCAACCCTTCAACTCACGTTATGATGGCGAGCTTCCCAGATCTACCTCTGCAGTTCGATGAAAATTAACTCTCAATCCGCATACATCTTACTGTGGATCTTTTGGAACCCTTTTCGTATAGTTTCTGGGACTTATTATTCTGGATTAAACTCAGAACAACTGTGTCATTTCCACGGGAAACTGTTACGTCAAAAATGTATACAGATATTACTCACTGTTTATCACTGTCGTTTGTCTTTATAGTTTATTTAATATTTAAGATACAATACAGTTTTGGCTTAACCCTGGAGAACCCAAGAACTCTTTTCTTCTTTGGAAAATTATTAACATTGCATTAAATTACTGCTATAAGTTCACTGAACACTGAAATATCCACTTTTAAAATTTTAATAATTTTTTTTTTTTTTTTTTTTTTTTATTCCCTAATTTAGGATCAGGGCCAAATTTGACCCATCGGGCTCACTAATTTATCTAAAAAGAATATACAGGTCAGCCATATGAAATGTACAGGTCAGCCATCATGTCACTACCACTTGGCTCATTTTAGTTCAATATTCATCCACTAGGTATCTCTATGCAGGGGCCAGAAGTGGCCCTCTGGGCTTTTTGAATTTTTTGAATTGAAATTTGACAATTTGGTTTATTTGTTTTTTTGTTTGTTTGCTTGTTCACTTTGGGTAGCAGCAATTAACTGTGGCCAAATTTGACGCCGTGGGTTCTCCAGGGTTAAAATTTCAACACTGGTCGTTTGTGTTTATTCACACATCAGGCTCCTATAAAAAGCCTTGATGCTGCCAGTCGTAATTACACATTACTTACCGTGGCCATAGTCAACCTCCTAACTTACTAGAATTACAACTGCCTTATATCTGTCTGAAGAGAGGAACTAACCACTGTGAAACTAACATACCCTGGTTGTTTACAAGAAGGAGTATGTGTTTTTAAATCCACTGACCTCGCCTAAGGTGTGAACTGTTCCCTGAGTCATGATTATTCAAGACTCTAATAAGTTTTCTAGCACATATTAGTATGTTCTTATTATCCGTGTTTTCCTTGTTTTGGTTTGGAAATCAAATTGACAGATTTCAGTGTGATTTTGCTATGTATCCATGCTGTTGTTTCTGAGTGTTAAATTGAGTTGCCTGCATTCGTCCCATTTGGCCACACGTATTTCCACCTCTCCCCTGTTCACGCCTCTCCGTTGCTTTGTGCGTCCCCTCTCTGTCAGTGTTAGACAGCGCTGCAGGTTTGTATCTGCGGACAGCGCGCGTTAGCAGAAGGCTCCAGCTTTGACAGGTGTCAACTCTGCAGGACAAGACTCATCCAGGAATTAGACCGCTCCAGCGCCTCCCGAACAGGTGGGTCATGCTGATAGAGCCAGCACATAGACAGGTCCAGTGCCCGGATATGGACCAGCGGACACCATGCCAACATTTAGAGCAGTGAAGAGGAGCAGGAAAGATGGGAGGCATATGGACAGGTTTATGCAGCGGACTGCCAAATATTACATCTTCACAAGTCTTATCAGAGGAGTGTGCTTGAAAGTCTGGATAGAGGAAAGAAAAAAACATAAGTATGTTTTTAACAAGCATGGGGTCAGTGGATACATTTTTCAGTGTTTTTATTGTACAAACAAATGCTGGCTTTCAGATAACACAACATTCTATAGGCTAATAATATTTAATAAAGATGGGCAGGTAAAATGCAGATTTTTGTTGTAATATGTAGTTGTAAATGGTAAATGGTCACATTTTTAATTAGCGCATTTCCACCTTCAACATTTCCATTTCCACCTTTACTTCAAGGAACCACTCACCCATTCGCACACATTTATACCAGTCCTTGGGCAAGAAATGTAAGGTTAAGGTTAGGTTAAGTGTCTTTCCCAAGGACTCAACAAAAGCATTTATCTGTGGGATCTGGAATCACACCGCCCACCTGTGGGCCTGCGGATCTGACAGCTCTAAAAATTATGTTTATGTCAAGAGCGGGATTCGAATCAGATATCTTCAGATCAGCCACCATGTAGAGTCTGCTCACTAATAAAAATGATCAGGTTCAACATTTATGAATTTAGCTGTTAGAAATTTCATGGCAAAGTAATCAATAAGGGAAAAGTGACTGTGGTTCCCATCTGGGATTATGACATCATCACATTCAAGAATCATCCATCAATACCTTGCTTTCTTACTGTGACCCTCACCTCTCAACAGATCTTACAGATAACTTGGCCTGAGGTCACCTTCTTGTCTCTGTGGGGATATGTAAGACTAATGCCATTTTGCGAAACATTCCAGGTAAAGGAATAACATGTCCACGGAGACAAGCAAAGGTATCCTTTAAAAAAAAAAAAAAAAAAAAAAAAAAAAAAAAAAAAAAAAAAAAAAAAAATAATATATATATATATATATATATATATATATATATATATGTGTGTGTGTGTGTGTGTGTGTGTGTGTGTGTGTGTGTGTGGGTGTGTGTGTGTGTGTGTGTGTGTGTGTGTAAATAAAATTCTAAAATCCACCCTTATATTACATAACATATTTTGTTGTTATTTTACTTTTATCTTTACTACATAATTCCATATATCTTTCTTTATGTTTAAGGTCTTCCATATGTATTTAAAATGTAGAAAGTTGTCAAAATAAAGGCAAAAAAGGCTTTGAATGAGATGGTGTATCCACTGGTAGTAGTAGTAGTAGTAGTAGTGGTGGTGGTGGTAGCAGTAATAGTATTACTCGGGGTAGTAGTGCTAGTAGTAGCAATAGTAATAGTGTTTCAGATTCTTAGATGATAATGAGAAGAAGTTCTGATGTACCTCTGCTATGGCACTGTATTCTGTCATTGTGTCCTTGAACAAGACATTTCTTTCACCTTGTCTTAAAAGAGTATGAGAGTTTACGTAGTGTGAAAGGAACTGACTCAACTTATCCAAAGACCACTGCATCACCATTTGCCATTTACTTTTAAAACCAATTAACTACCAGAGCACTTTTATCTGCGCAGAACTTTAGCGCCGAGTGAAATATGGGGACTTGTTTGCGAGTCACTGTTGTTTGGAGGCGTCTGACAGGAGCAGGGAGTGAGCTGGCTTCATGAGGATAGATGGATACTGTTCCTCGGATCATTTTAACGCTCCATAAACTCCTCTTCTCCACTCACAACTCCTCCCTGCTCCATCCCGAGGTGCACGGCTCAAAGATTTGACTAATACTCCCGGCCCTTTGCAAATTTCATTGGAAGGAAGCTTTTTATTATTTATTCATTTATTTTATTTGTTCCCTTGGCAACAGAGGACCGGACTACGCAAGAGTGGCAGCTCAAAGAGACAAGGTAAAGAGAATCACTGTGGGACCAAAGTGAGACAAAGGGGAGCAGACACGGAGACACAAGCCATCAAACAAGCATCATGGCTGGGCTTGTTTTTTTGCAGAGTCTCCCCAGGGGCCCATGGATCAAGGTGTTTAAGGGACACATTGTGAAGAGAGCATTTATTACTTCTGTAGCGGTTGTTAAATTGTCACTACATATAAAGATTAATGCATTTGGAAAAAATTACTGTAAAATGTGAAAAAAGTTGGCGCTGACGTGGTAAAATGGTATTATAATCACATGATCGCATTTTTATATAGTGTTTTTCCACTTTCAAGACACTCCACTCACCTATGCAGATACTGGGGTTGAGCTGGGTTAAGTGTCTTGCCCAAGGACGCGCCGATAGCATTCAACTGTGGGAGCTGGAATCACACCGCCAACCTGTGGCTCAGCGGATCTGACTGCTATACCAGTGATGTTTATGTTGATTCATTCACACATCACATTCATACGGGGCAACGTGGGTGAAGTATATTGCCTAAGAACACAACAACAATTTACACTAGAGCCTACCGCCCTACTGTGGCCCCGGCTATTCCCTGCGGTATATATTTATGTACCTTTTCTTTACATTATTAGTGCTAGTGAGGTACTTTTAGTCATTTTTTGTAGTACACATAGACTGTATATTTTAATCGGCTTAGCTAACATGCTAGCCACAGTAGGAAGTGATCATGGGGGCACTTCCGGCTCCATTCACTCTGGCTCCAGTTCACTTTACACTTTACACTTTACAGAAAAATTGTCACCCCTGTCTTTGTAACCACTGCAGCGAGCCACGTCATTTTGGTCTTAAAATGTTGGTATTAACCCGCTCTACATGATCCTGGTGTTTTTATTTTACTATTTTGTCTCTGATTCAAGATATGAATATTACAAACAGTCAAATCAGGTGCCTTCGTTCCCCGAGGTCACTCCCATTAGTGTTAGCAACAGGTTTGATTGACAACGTTGCTAAGTGCCTGTTGACCCCTGTTGTCCAATCTCCACATGCTGCCGTTAGGCCAGTTCATACGCAGCAATAATGTGTCCTACCACAACTTTTCAGATGGCAGTCAGATCTATATCTCACTGGCAGCAGGTGAATATGGACCAGTGGATTCACTCTGCCACTGCATCCAACAGGTCTGTGGATGCAAAACGACTTTCTTCAGCTAAACTCAGACAAGACTGAAGTCATCATCTTTGGCCCACAGAAACATAGAGAACGTGTTAGCAGTTACCTCCAGTCTCTCGGTCTAAAATCTTCAAATCAGGCTAGAAATCTAGGGGTAATAATGGACTCAGACTTGAACTTTAACAGCCACATCAAATCAATAACATCTGCAGCTTTAATTTATGTTTTGATATTTTGTATTGTGATTTTAATGTGTTTTTTATTCTGTAAAGCACTTTGAATGACCTTGCGTACGAATTGTGCTATACAAATAATCTTGCCTTGCCTTGCCTAACTGCTAACCACAATGAGCTTCATTTGACTGGAGCCAAACGCTAAGGGTGACGTCACACTCACACTATGGAGTTGCAAGGGGCCGAAGGAGCAACTTTGAGATTCTAACTAAGTACTAAGATTTACCGGGATTATCCTTCTTTAGGGTCATTGGGTCATGTTGTGTGGCGTAGACTAGTTTTCAATATTATCATCTTTATATTCTTTGTAACAACACATCAACTCACACCTCAAAATGTCTGATTCGTCTACATAAAAGTTAGACTCTTTGCATCAGTATGTAGAGATAGAATGTCAGTACGTGCTTTCAATATATCCAACGTCCCGGAGAGAATCGCCTTTTCTTTCTTACACTCCCAACCACCAAACACCAAACGCTCCGTCTGTACTCGGCTCAGGGCGGTTTGACAAGGTGAGCAGCGCAAGTTAGCATCGACATCGCCATATGCCCGAGAGCCACACGAAGACCAAAGAAAAGAGGAGGGGGAAGGAGCAGAGCGAGCCCAGAACAAAGCTCCGAGGGGGGCTTAAACAACAAGGAGACGAGAGGTGGTGAGATTAGAACTCCAGGCTGCAGACTACAGGAGATACAGAGACAGGTGAAGGGCCCTATGCAACACAGAAGACGGAATAGAGTATAGATTGTAGAGGAGAAAATATTACATAGAAGATAAGATACAGAGACAGGTGAAGGGCCCTATGCAACATGGAAGACGGTATAGAGTATAGATTGCAGAGGGGAAAATATTATAGAGAGGATAAGGTCAGAGCAGACAAAAATGGTATGCAAGTAAGAGTATAGTTATTTCAAAATAATATACACTGCCTGGCCAAAAAGAAAGTCACCACCTAGATTTAACTAAGCAAATAGGTCCGAGCCTCCTCCAGTTGGTCAGGTCTAGGTTCAGCGACAGTCTGTGCTCAAAGAATGAGGTCAGCTGACTACCTGAATATACTGAATGACCAGGTTATTCCATCAGTGGATTTTTTCTTTCTTGATGTTACGGGCATATTCCAAAATGACAATGCCAGGATTCATCTGGCTCAAATTGTGAAAGAGTGGTTCAGGGAGCATGAGACATCATTTTCACACATGGATTGTCCACCACAGAGTCCAGACCTTAACCCCATTGATAATTTTTAGGATGTGCTGGAGAAGGCTTTGTGCAGCGTCAGACTCGACCATCATCAATGCAAGATCTTGGTGAAACATTAATGCAACACTGGATGGAAATAAATCTTGTGACATGGCAGAAGCGAAATCGAACTTTATTTTTGGCCAGGCAGTGTATAAGGAGAAGTAGTAGTCCAAGAAATAGGTCAGGTTAGAGTAAAAGTTGATTTGAGAAAACTACTTCTCATGTAATTGTTAACGTAACTGTCTGGACATAACACAGAAATGAGGAACAACTGAAGGAGCAATGCAAGAAAAGCACATGTTCAAATCATTTAATACTGTCAACGTAAAACTTTTGTCACACTGAGGGAACAGTACCAAAACTTTTACTCAAGAGTACTGTTACTTCAATACAAATATTGCTCATGTAGTCAAGTAGTAAGTTTAAAGTAGAAGCCCAAGTAAGTAAGCAAAAGTAATTTGGATTTTAATGAAAGGATTTGGGAAAACTACTTCTCAAGTAATTGTAAGAGTGACATCTGATTTATAGTACTATAATACTAAGTTAATGTTATTGGCACGACTAAGCATTAAATGATGAAGAATAGATCACAGAAATGAGACGCTAAATCTGAAGGAATGGTGCAAGAAACACAAATCATGTAAAACTGTCAACATAAAGTACTCGTTCTCAAGTAAGAGTACTGTTACTTCCAATTAATATCACTCAAGTAGAAGTATGAAGTAGTAGTATTAGGGAAAAGTACTTGTTACTAATGGCAGGAGTGACTGTCTGGACGAAACATCAGATTTGTAATATGATGTTATGGTTAGCGGTTTAATGCCATACTGTGGAACATTACAGGCAAAGTAAGTAAGCTGTAAGCAGGCAGTCGAGCTTCCACCAGAAAAGTTACATACTGCAGCTTAAATTTAATAAAAGGACAAACATAAAACACATGCACATGCTTCTCTCCTGGGTTCATTACCACAGTTCTTTGGACAGGTAAAGCAGAGACAGTCAGGTCCTACAGTGTGTCCCTTATGTAAACAGCAGTGTCCTGATGGAGCGTATGTTCCTGTCAGCGGCACATACAGCCTGTTGTTGTCACACCCAAGAGGGCCAAAATACATCAGCCGGAAGGAAGAGGCGTGGATAACAGGAGCAGATTTGAACACAGAGTAACACATCATAAGACACATGAACAGAATCAGGCTGGATCACACCTGGACAACGCTCAAGGGAGGCCGTAACTGTTCACATTGGGAGGACTAAAGGGAATACGAGTTATAAACCAGTGTGGGGAGTAACTTGATTTAGTATTGTCATCAACAGAAGATTTTAACTTTTCAAATGTTTTGGTTAAAGCCTTAAAAAAAAGGCCTTTTACTGTCATACTAACAATCAGGAAGTGCACAGTATGGTAGTTGTTCATCACTTTACAGTCATGGCAAAACTCCGCTCTGAGAGTTGTGAAAAGTACTTATAAACTCATCACGGTGAATAATTTGGATGCTCAGAATGCATAACGTAAGAGAGGAATAACTTTGGACCACTGCTGTTTAAAATAAAATAGTTCTGTTTTTCACTTTTTTGACGTCGCCTGAGAGTTGGATGGACAGATATGAGGCTGAACGCAAGAGAAGTTTATTTACTATCAGTATGGGACCAAGGACATGGAGACATTGTGATAGTGTCCAGTCCAGTCTAGTGCCGTCCAGTCTGGCTATGCTTCCGTTGTAGGGAGTATTATACCTCTGATGACATAGACCGAGATTACAAGGGCTGAGTTTGAAGTGCGGGGCTGGCACAGCATAGAAATGAACTGAAGAAGTGGCTTGGATAAGCAGCGAAACGTCTTCACTCCTACAACGATTTGTTCGGTTGACCGATTTAAACTTCGTCGTCTGCTATGGATCAGACCTGGACGACTGAGGGATTACACAGACACAGCATAGAAATGCAATGTCTTTATCAATTATCTATTTAAAAAAATATTTTTAAATATTCAAATGTCCTCAAAATAGCGCACAACAGGAATAAACCGGATCAGTTTTATACCAAGTTACATGTATCAAATAATTAAAAATAAAAAAATAAATAAAAAACATCCCAAAAGCAAAACCAATCATATATCTTTTGATCATTTAGTTTTCTGAACATTTCAACACATACCACACCGAATGGTTGTTATTCAGAAGTGCCAAACTCAACGTCACAAATGTCCCTGAAGCCCTCTGCTCCACATCTGTGTTTACTCCTGTTTACCAGTTGTCATCAGATTTGATGGAAGCTGCCGTTTTAATGAGGGGTTCCATTAGAGCGAGGCAGTCACATGACATGGAGGTGGGGGAAGCGTCTGGGGAGAGGGAAAGCCGTCAGTCGTGTCTCTCGCACCTTTCTCCTAATGAGAACAGATGTTTTCTAATGGGCTTCCACCGTCACTACTACACATGTGCACAGTCCACTCTGATGAATGTGTGTGGGGTATTGTGATAATGTCTCCTATCAATGGGTTTCAGAATGATGAAAAAAGTAGGATGGTTGCCATAGCGATTAACAATTTAAAGCAAAAAATATCATACGTTTTGAACAGGGAAAGTCTTCACAAAGTCGCGTATAACAGGTAGCTGTGTACACTGATGTGTGTGTATATATATATATATATATATATATATATATATATATATATATATATAATTTCTGCTACTATTATTATTTTTTATCATTTTTGATTAGTTTTATTGCCACTCTAATCATTGTTGGTTATGAGTTACAGTTGTTATATATTGTCAAAATTGTATGTTAAAATGTATTTTGAATTTCAGTAATGAGGCAACAGTAGCTCAGTTGGTAGAGCGTTTGTCCACTAATCCAAAGGTTGGAGTTTTGAATCCTGCTCTCAGTGTAAAAACAGCATTTGTAGAATGGTGAGAGCCACTGATCCACAGGTTGGCACTCCCACAGATGAATGCTGTTGTTGTGTCCTTGGGCAAGACACTTTACCCACTGGGCCCACAGTGTCTGTGTACACTGGTGTATGAATGTGTGTGTGAATGGGCGACTGGTTCCTTGATGTAAAGTGCCTTGAAGCTGGAAGCTCACAGCCTTCACTACAAAGGTGAAAGCATGTTTTTTAGAGAACAAAACATGTGTGCACACTTAGTTGTTGCATGCACAGGTTTGCATTTTAAATTGTATTGTGTGTGTGTGTGTGTGTGTGTGTGTGTACATTTATATGTGTATGTAAATATTAAAATGTTGTACTGCAGGTAGGTAGGTAGTTTTATTCTGAAAGAGCCAAATGTTTATTTGAAGTTAACATAGAAGCAGTATGTTGACAGAGCAGTATGTGCTGAAGGAACTTTTCTGAGGTTTTGGGCTACATGGGAATTAGCCCATGACTTGACAGCCCTCTGCAGCCCACTATGAAACAAAGCAGAAAGAAACGACACATCGCATGGAAGGGTCAGCTGCTGACAGCTGCTCAAAGAGCTGCAGCAGGGTCGGCTTGTGCTGAACTGGAGAGATGGCTGTGCACCGGTCTCCCTTTTGGCATCAGACAAGCCCGGCGCCGGCCCACAGAGGCTGCCAGCACCAGCCCACCGGCCACCAGAGGCTGCCAGCCGACTGGGAAATCTTTTGTGTCTCCTCATTACCACTCCACCACTGTATAAGCAAGTGCTATTCAACATGAAACATTAATGTTTCATTGATTAATGATACTAACCTTATATGTGTGTGTCCAGGCTTCTCGTGCTGAGTCTTCTTCATGATCCTGCAGCACTGAGGCTCTCTCTAATAACACATGTGTAACCAATATAAGCAGGTCCATAAATGTAATTAAGGCGCATTTGAGTTTGAGCTCAGCCTACAGACACAAATCTCATTAAACCTGAAATATCAATATTAAACCACCCAGAGCCACAGCCCCTTTTCACTCAACAGTGAATGCACTGCAGTCCTCCATAACTGTCACTGAAGCCAGAATAATTACACCTCAATGCAAAAGGGAAATCAACAAAAGGGTATGGGAAAATGGGACTGAAAGAATAGTGAAGGCAGTAGGTATTTTTAAAGATATTTCACTAACTGGTGAACACTGTACAAGATTTGCACTGTCTTAAAAAGATGAAAAACAGAACTAGTTCATTTTAAACGGTTTGCAGTGGTTACCTCTCTAGCATTTCAATTATTCACCACTCTGGTCTCTGAAAGTTGTAAAACGCACTTATAAGCTAGGCTGCCTCGAATGGGTTGGGAAGGTGAAGGATTACTTTGAACTGCAAACGCTGCACACCATTTAGAATGAACTAGTTCTATTTTTCCATGCTAACAACTAGCATGCTAAGCACGCACTTATTGATTCTGAGACAATAAAACTTTATAATTAGATATAGACAACGCACAGTAGACTTATTTTGACTTCAATAGCTGCTTATTCCTATTGAGTCAAGACATATTCAGTGGAAAACATTGAAAATAATTGGTTAAGGTTCTTTAAAATTCATGATTATGCTAAAATACCAGTAAAGAATGTATTCTGTGGGCTCGCCTCTCTGCAGAGCTGACTTGCTCACCTGCTTGATGACTCCATGGAGACGAATAATTGATGCCATACTGTGGAACATTACAGGTAAAGCAATAACATCTGGAGCACGAAGCATTTCAAAATGTGTTATTAGTGGCTGAATTGTTGCCTTTTTTTTAAGAATAATATGTTTTTATGCTTTATGATTAGATCCAGACAGCACATACATTTTGACCTAAAGAGATGCTTATACAATATAATATCTGTACTGGGTGAAGTCAAATTTTGCTCAAATACATTTAAAAACGGGAACAGAACCTTAAAAGAGCTGTACATAGCTTTCTTTCTTCCTTTCTCTCCCTTGTTCCTTGAATGTCAAAACAGGTCAGAGTTGTGCCTATGTGAATATAGAGTGCATTTATTTACTTCCTCCTCCTCCCTCTCTCCTCACAGCACACAGAGGAGCAGGTCCCAAAGCAAGGCCTGTGTGTTTGAACTCTGTCTCGCTTTCTCTGCATAACTCCCTGAACATTTTGTGTTTTATGCAGTGAAGAGGCAGTGAGGTGTGTACTGTCGAAGGGGTCACACTTACAAGACAAGACTGTATACTGCAAAACACAAACAATTTACTCACTAGGAGCATATGAGATTAAAATGCAGTATAACCCGCCATTTACATACTGTGTACTTTAAACAGGCCTTAGCTCTTGTTCTCCTTGTTCTCCTAAAGAACTCTGGTATTACCTCTACATAACCAAGAAGTAAAATAGTAAACTTCACTAAAATTTAAATAAAAAGAACAAATAAGCAAGGCAAAATTTTAAAGGCATGGTACTGGTCATAAAAATGTGAAAAACACAACCTTATGCATTCTGAACATTGTAATTATTCACCATGATGAATTTATAAGCACTCCACACAACTTTCAGAGACTACCGCAGAGAGAGTTTTGCTTTCACAGTTAGGCTAGCAAGGTAAAACTGTCACCCCTCTCTCCATAAAATGCTGCTGTCAGGCTCGCCATTTTGGTCTTAAAATGCTCGTGTTGACCTGCTCTTACATCCGCTTATCCCGGGGTCGGGTCGCAGGGGCAGCAGTCTGAGCAGGGACTCCCCAGACTTCCCTCACCTCAGACAAGTCCTCCAGCTCGTCTGGTGGGACAGTGTTGCTAAACCAGCGGTGCGGGCGGGAAGGGGCGTTACCTTCAGCAGCCTGGTTTTAGATTGGCTCTTTGGTTGCTATCCTACCTATCCTACCCTATAACTGCTAGCCTCGATGAGCTTCAGTTGACTGGAGCCGAATGCTATGGGCGACGTTTCATTCACTTAGTCCACTTCTTTATACAGTCTATGATTATCAGACCGTAAAATGCTTTACTTAGTTTGACTTAGTTTGACCTCAAGAGCTGCAAATACCTGGGAAAAAATCTGATAAAAGACCCTAAATAATGCTTTTAGTGAAATGACTGATCTGTCATTTGCACTTGAATGTGGATTCTCACTGAGCATGTAAATATTGTAAATTAGGCCGATACTGTATGTTCTATATACTGGCTGTGTTATGCTGGTTGGCTGGATTTCCTTCACACTTTCTAAATGTCACTGTAAATGATGAATGTTCCCCATCACTGGAGATCTGAGACATGTGTGAGTGGGCTCAACATGGGACTGATCCAAACTGAAGACACTGCATTAAACCAGCAGCATTCAAAGCCAAAGTCAATGACAGCTCAGGGCCAGTGTATCTGTGGGTACATCTACTAATTTATATGGCCATAAAAAATAAAAAAAATCTGATCACTAGAACAATCAGCATAATGAATTTTAAAGGGCCTTCTCCATTTCAGCAGAATGTCTTGCCCCAGTACAGATATATTGTACAAGCAGCTCTGGAGGTCAAAATTGCTGGGTTTTAGATGACATCACACCACTCTATAGGCTAATAATATTTAATACAGATGGGCACAGCTTAAATGAATATTGTAAAAATGCTGATTGGTGTTGTAATACATTGAGTTCTTGGGTTTAGTCCATATACTGTATATATAAATAGGAGATGGGCAAGGGCGCTCTTCCGACTCCATTGACTCTGGCTCCAATTCACTTAACATTGAAAAACTGTCACCTCTCTCTGTGTAAATGCTGCAGTGAACCTCGTCATTTTGGTCTTAAAATGTTCGCAGTAACCCGCTCTATATGATCTTGATGTTTTCGCGACGTTGTCTATAAATCAAGATATGAACATTAATAACACACAAATCGGGCACCTTCTTTCCTCGAAGTTGCTCCCACTAAGGGTTACCAACAGGTTTGACCGACAGTGTTGCTAAACCAGCGGTGCAGGCAGAAAGTGGCGTTACTTTCAACAGCCTGGTTTCAGATTGGCTCTTTGGTTGCTATGATACTCGCGGTCGGTACTCGGCAAAAAATTCCCCCCATAACTGCTAGCCTCGATGAACTTCATCTGACTGGAGCCCAACGCTATAGGTATCGTCACTCTTCCTTGGCCCAGTTCTTTATATGGTCTATGGTCTAGTCACTAATAGAAGTGATCAGGTGAACAACATTTGTGAATTTATCTTTTGGATATTTCATGGCAAAGTAATGGATAGGAAAAAGAGGCTCTTGTCCCCATCTGGGATCTTGAATCTGAAAACAACCAATAAGTCTGCTGTGTCCTGTATGCATGTGATTATAGAGCATTATTGTCGGAGCTCGCCTCCCCACAGATCAGACCTGTCACTTAGCCTGGTGAAGTCCCCTTCTTGATGACTCCATGAAGATAGATATGTTTAATGCTATGCTGTGGAACATTCAAGGCAAAGCAATATCATCTGTAGCATGGACCATTTCAAAATGTAAAACAATTTTGTGTTTGTTGAAGGATATGTGCTTTTTAGAGATTGAACGTTTGCCCTCTTTTTTAGAATCCATCCATCCATCCAACCATTTTCTTCCACTTATCCGGGACCCCAAGGCGTTCCCAGGCCAACCGAGAGACATAGTCCCTCCAGCGTGTCCTGGGTCTTCCCCGGGGCCTCCTCCCGGTGGGACATGTCCAGAACACCTCCCTTGGGAGGCGTCGAGGAGGCATCCTGAGCAGATGACCGTGCCACCTCAGCTGGTTCCTCTCGACGTGAAGGAGCAGCGGCTCTACTCCGAGCTCCTCCCGTGTGACTGAGCTCCTCACCCTGTCTCTAAGGGTACACCCAGCCACTCTGCGGAGAAAACTCATTTCGGCCGCTTGTATCCGCGATCTTGTCCTTTCGGTCATGACCCAGAGCTCATGACCATAGGTGAGGGTAGGAACGTAGATTGACCGGTAAATCGAGAGCTTTGCATTTCAACTCAGCTTCTTCTTTACCACAACGGATCGATACAGCAACCGCATCACTGCAGATGCTGCACCGATCCACCTGTCAATCTCGCGTTCCATCCTTCCCTCACTTGTGAACAAGACCCCGAGATACTTGAACTCCTCCACTTGAGGCAAGGGCTCACCACCCACCCAGAGAGGGCAAACCACCTTTTTCCGGTTGAGAAACATGGCCTCAGATTTGGAAGAGCTGATTCTCATCCCAGCCACTTCACACTCGGCTGCAAACCGCCCCAGTGCCTGCTGCAGGTGCTGGATCGAAGAAGACATCAGGACAACATCATCTGCAAACAGCAGAGATGAGATCCTGTGGTTCCCGAACCAGACCCCCTCCAGCCCCTGAAATTCTGTCCATAAATATAATGAACAGAACCGGAGACAAAGGGCAGCCCTGGCGGAGTCCAACATGCACCGGGAACAAGTCTGACTTACTGCTGCCAATGCGAACACAGCTCCTGCTCCGGTCATACAGGAACCGGACACCCCTTAGCAAAGGGCCCCGGACCCCATACTCCCAGAGCACCCCCCGAAAAGGACACCACGAGGGACACGGTCAAATGCCTTCTCCAGATCCACAAAACACATGTGGACTGGTTGAGCAAACTCCCATGAATCCTCGAGCACCCAATGGAGAGTATAGAACTGGTCCAGTGTTCCACGACCAGGACAAAAACCACACTGCTCCTCCTGGATCCAAGGTTCGACTATCGGTCGGACTCTCCTCTCCAGTACCCAGGAATAGACCTTACCGGGAAGGCTGAGGAGTGTGATTGCCCAGTAATTGGAACACACCCTCCGGTCCCCCTTTTTATACAGAGGGACCACCACCCCGGTCTGCCAGTCCAGAGGTACTGTCTCCGACCGCCACACGATGTTGTAGAGACGTGTCAGCCAAGACAACCCCACAACATCCAGAGACTTAAGGTACTCGGGACGGATCTCATCAACGCCCGGACCCTTGCCACCAAGGAGCTTGCCAAGCACCTCGGTGACTTCGGCCAGGGTGATGGACGAGTCCGTCTCCGGGTCCCCAGTCTCGGCTTCCTCCTCGGAAGACGTGACAGTGGGATTGAGGAGATCCTCAAAGTATTCCTTCCACCGTCCGACAACATCCCCAGTTGAGGTCAGCAGCTCTCCACCCGCACTGTAAACAGTGTTGGTGAAACACTGCTTCCCCCTCCTGAGGCGCCGAACGGTTTGGCAGAATTTATTTGAGGCTGTCCGATAGTCCTCCTCCATGGCCTCCCTGAACTCCTCCCAACCCCGAGTTTTTGCCTCCATGACAGCACGACCCGCAGCATGCTTGGCCCGCCGGTACCTGTCAGCTGCCTCAGGAGTCCCACAAGCCAACAACGCTCGATAGGACTCCTTCTTCAGCCTGACGGCATTCCTTACTTCCGGTGTCCACCACCGGGTTCGGGGATTGCCACCGCGACAAGCACCGCAGACCTTACAACCACAGCTACGAGCAGCCGCATCAACAATGGAGGTGGAGAACATGGCCCACTCGGAGTCCATGTCCCCAGCCTCCCCCGGGATCAGAGAGAAGCTCTCCCGGAGACCCCCCTGACAGAAGGTTCCACCAGACGTTCCCAACAGACCCTCACGATACGCTTGGGCCTGTCAGGTCTATCCGGCTGCCTCCTCCGCCAGTGGATCCAACTCACAACCAGGTGGTGATCAGTTGACAGCTCTGCCCCTCTCTTCACCCGAGTGTCCAAAACACGCAGCCGGAGGTCAGATGACACGACTACAAAGTCGATCATCGACCTCCGACCTAGGGTGTCCTGGTGCCACTTGCACTGATGGACACCCTTGTGTTTGAACATGGTGTTCGTTATGGACAAACTGTGACTAGCACAGAAGTCCAATAACCAAACACTGCTCGGGTTCAGATCAGGGAGGCCGTTCCTCCCAATTAAGCCCCTCCAGGTGTCACTGTCGTTACCCAAATGGGCGTTAAAGTTCACCAGGAGAACAACAGAGTCCCCGGTGGGTGCACTGTCTAGTACCCCCCCCCCCCAGGGACTCCAAGAAGGCCGGGTACTCTGCACTGCTGTTTGGCCCGTAGGCTGCCACAACAGTGAGAGACCTGTCCCCAACCCGAAGGCGCAGGGAGTCGACCTCACCTTCACCGGGGTGAACCCCAACACGTGGCGGCTGAGCTGTGGGGCAATGAGCAAGCCCACACCACATCACATCCGGTCGTCGAGGCCCCTGCCATTGACTGCTGCCCAGATCTCTCTGCACCAGCCCAACCCTCCTCTCGCGGATGTGGGTCCACGTGAGGACGGCCCCACATCGCTCCTTTGGGCTGAGCGGGGCCGGGCCCCATGGGGAAAGGCCCGGCCACCAGGCACTCGCTCTCGAGCACCCACCCCAGGCCTGGCTCCAGGGTGAGGCCCCGGTGACGCTGGTCCGGGCGACATAACTGGCCTGTCTTAATAAAGGGCTTCTGAACCACTCTTAGTCTGACCCGTCCCCCTGGACCTGTTTGCCATGGGTGACCCTACCAGGGGCATAAAGCCCACGACAACATAGCTCCCAGGATCATTCGGGTACTCAAACCCCTCCACCACGTTAAGGTGGCGGTTCAGGGAGGGGCTCTTTTTTAGAATAATTTATTTTTACCCTCAAAGCAGTTCACTACCTTCTCCTTTCACCGTTTGAAATCATGAAAACTCTGGTAATGCAGCTTTAATTTGCCACAATAGGCTTACACAGTATAATCAATTCTTCATAATCGATGTATGGTTAAAAATGCAAATAAGGCCTACGGGAAGATAGTACAAGTACAATTGACTTTTGATATGACTTTTTCATGAAGAACTAATGAATCCTGTTAGAGTGCGCACACCTGCAGGCATTAGGGCTGTATTTTACATGTGAAACAAGGTTCATGTATTAATTTTAACATGAATCAGCCTGAGGACTACATTTACTGCACTGCTCTAAGTATCAACCTGAATGAGAGAGGAAGACTATGATACTTTATACATTCAGATGGGTCCTGGTCATAGACTGTATAATATATAAATGGACATAGCTCATTCCAAATAGGAAGTGAGCATGGGCGCACTGCCATCTCCACTGACTCTGGCTCAAGTTTACTTTTCATTTGAAAACTGTAGTTCCTCTCTCTATAACTGCTGCTGTCAGGCTCGTCATTTGGGACTTAAAATGTTGTATTACACTATGGGTAACATCATTGCTTTCCTAGAACAGGCCTATTCACACTGAGGCCTGCGGGCCAATCCGACCCCTCCAAAAGATCTGATCTGGCCCCTAGCGGTGACCTGTTAGAAAAAAGTTTTCCCTATGTACCGTTGGTGTTGCCGGGATCCAGAATACACACCTCTTCAATACTTCACCGTACAAGATGTGAATCTCATCACCAGGAATCTGCCTGTTTTCAAATGGACATGATTGACAGGTGGTTTAGCCAAATCAGGTGCAGGCATAGTCAATACGTATTGGGAAAAAAATACAGGGGGAAAAAAATCACAGAGGGTTTGAAAAACATTGTGGATTTCTGCAGAATCAATCGGTGAAGCACAAAACTCTGCTAATCTGAGGTGAGATGCATTTGATTTTTATTTGTAAATCATAGGGGACCAATGAGCTCCTTCGATTCCACATGAGTCACTGACTGAAAGAAAAAAAGAATCTGGACGTGGGGATCAATAAATCATTTTCATATAAAAAGTGAATTGTGGGCTGAAATGGATTTTTACTTTTTTATTACTCTCTTAAGTGTGTCAAAGATAGTAACAACTTTGGCTGTGACATTTTGATAGTCAGCTCTGAGTTTGTCCTCCTCCTACCCTCAGGTCACCACTTCTGCCCTCCTCTGTTCACGAAAAAATAGGTCTCAAGTTTTCATTCTCCCCACATGAAATATGTTAGCTTGCTTCTATTTTTACATGCTTTTTTATGAGTTATTTAAAGAAGAGCAGAAGAGCGAAGCAGCCATGCGAATTCCACTGCAAAGCAATTTCCCCACAGGGACAAACAAAGTCTTCTATCTGTCTAACATGCAAACTCCACAGAGGGCCCAGGAGTCGAAATGCTAACAACTCAGCCACCGTTGGGGCATAAACATCTTTGGCATGTACACACAATTGAAACGTCTAGGGAAACTCTTTATATTTAAAAAATCTCTATACACATTTCTACAGTCTTGATGTTGTGTTTTGTGCTAGCATGTGAGGGTCCACTTGAAGCCTAATGCCCAAGTTTCCAGAGTGCCTGTTGAATGTAATGAATTTATGAAGTATGATCAAGAGGTTTTATAGAGAGTCATAGAGATCAGCCACCAGAATCTGAACTCACTGCAAAGAGTCACTCAAAATGGCCGCCCTCTCCAGTGTAGGGCCCTCTCCACTGAAGAGGCACAGACTGATGGGAATGTTTAATTACAATGGGACCAGCTCAGTACAATACCGCTGTTTACCACATGTTTGTTTCTATGGAAGAGCTTGCATCAAAGCTAAGGACAAAGCAGCATTTAAGTGGCTGTCTCCGATTACATTTTTTATTCTGTGTATTTGAGCAAAGCTTGTAGATGTATTGAAGCATCTCTTGTGTTCAAAGCAAGTCAGCTGTGTTTTGTCCGCATTAATAATAAAACATGTTATCGTCAGAGAATCAAGGAGTGCGTTTTAGCATCTAGTTGTTACCGTCATGGCAAAACTTGCTTATAAACTCATTGCGGTGAGTAATTATGATGCTAGGAATGTATTAGGGACAGTGAGGGGTAACTGTGGACCGCTGCAAGTTATTTAAAGAGAAAAACAAAACAAAAATTGTTCTGTTTTTCACATTTTTTAAAACAGTAAAAAAAATCCGGTACAGTTTTTTGTTTTCGAGGTTGATTTTTTTTTTGTGTGGTATTGATGCTGCATATTTTTTGTACTTATTTTTCTCAACAAATGCTCTATCAGTACCTGATTCAATTCAACCAATGTGATTCGAACAATGAATTCCAACACAATTTAGACAAAAACATGGCAATATTCACTTCCTGTTATTTTCCTGCTATTTACTATTTTGGTTGTCTCCTCTGAACCATGCACCAAACAAAATATACCTCCATGTTTTACACTGCGAGGCTCTACTCATTCACACTGATAATAACACGCTTTGAATAAATACACATTATGTAATCAATATGCAAATTGTTTTCTGCCTGAGTTCTTTCTCATGCTTAATCTCATTGGGTTTCTCTGCTTTGGTTCAGTGCCCCGGCTGCTAAACCATTGTGCAGCGCCCTTTTTGTGATGTGTCCGGAAACATTTTATTACCAAGCCCAGATCCAAGGCCTCTATTTCCCAAAGGCTAATAGCCACTTGCCCCCAGAAAAGATGGCGGCGTGTTTATGGTTGTTTATTCATTTATTAAACACAGCATCAGTGGCTATAGAGTTATGGTAGAACCAAAGACATATATTTGGTTTCCCAGATGGTGTGGTAAATAATAGCGTACAATGTCGAGGGAATGTAGGCCTGCGGTTTTAACTTTAAAGGTGCAGAATGACAATTTTCTGCTTGTTCACCATGGAGATGTTATTTCTTTGCCTGCAATGTTAGAATTGGCATGGGCGGGGACCGACAACCCCCATTGTGGAACATTCCAAGCAAAAGTAATAGCATCTGCATTTTGAGAAAAGTAGTTGGCGGACCTCCACAAAAAAGGTTACATACACAAAGGGTCTATTTAGCCAGACATCCTTGTTTGAGATTTGCAAATAGCTGTAACTTGGATTTTTAACCAGGAATACACCAAGTATTAGCACTATAGCTGTAACCTGCTCCAAATGTTTTATTTCAAACAGAGACTGGATTTGTTTTTTCTTACCTGGATATTCTAATGAGAGTCTCTGGCTAAGGGTACTATGAAGCTCGCACTGTCAACCCTGGACAATGTTGCCAGATCCTCAGAACCATAATATCGTGCAGAGAGCCCATGATCACATTTTGGGCTCAAATATTGTCGCTCCATCCATCCATTTTCTTCCATTTATCTGGTGCCAGATTGTGGGCAAGCAGTCTAAGCAGGAACTCCAAAACTTCCCTCATCCCAGACATATCCTCCAGCTCCTCTGGGGGGAGCCTAAGGTGTTCCAGGCCAGCCGAGAGAGCATAGTCCTCCAGCGTGTCCTGGGTCTTCCCCGGCCCTCCTCCCGGTGGGACATGCCCATAAACACTTCAATCGGGGAGAGGTCAGGAGGCAAAACCGAACAACGATGCCTGAGCCACCTCGGCTGGCTCTTCTTGACATGGAGGAGCAGAGCGGCTCTACTCTGAGCTCATCCTGTGTGCCGGAGCATACAAACCTCAGAGCTGACAGCGGGTGTTGAGTATTGTACAATTATACACAATACAATATCAATATTTCATGTCTTTCATACCGGCGTGCATCACTACCAGGCCTACAGCTGCCAAAAACATTGTAATATGCAGCTGGAAGGTCATTCCAAACCGTCTGACTGTGAAAGATGCTTTTAATCCTACCAAGAAATAATTCAGCTGGAGCTTTCTGCTGCTTGAATGCATGGAGTGAAAGCCAAAAACATCTCTGCTGGTCATACAACCTACTGACCAAAATCAAGATCTGAAATATAAATGTATCTGTTTTTTTGTTTTTGGTTCTTTATCATACTTGTATATTCGCGGAAGATACATAATGTGTCTACCCTCGTTTTCTCTTTATTATGGTAACATCCATGAAAATGTATGTGATTATAATGCAATTCTGCGATTGTTGTTTGATGTAGGAAAATTTGCGTTTACTGTATAGAGGGAATTCAAACCTGACAGGATCATGTTTATTATTTTTTTAATTATTGTTATGTCTGTAGCCCAGCTTTGTATATCTTTACTACACGACTATGATTACTATTACATTGTATTACTACTACAGTGGGACAAAAAAAAGTTTTAGTCACCACCACTTGTGCAAGTTCCACTCTTCACTTAAAAAGATGAGAGAGGCGTGTAGTAATTTTATCATAGTTACACTTCTCTTTAGAGACTATTGGGGGGGGGGGGGAATCAGGAAATCACATTGTAGGATTTTTAATGAATTAATTGGTAATTTCCTCAATAAAAATACGTATTTGGTCACCTACAAAGAAGCAAGATTTGTGTCTTCACAGACCCTGTAACTTCTTCTTTAGGAGGCTCCTCTGTCCTCCACTTGTTACCTGTATGTTGGCACCTGTTATGAACTCCATAAAAAGACACCTGTCCACAACCTCCACACTCCAAACTCCACTATGGGCCAAGACCAAAGAGCTGTCAAGGACAGCAAAAACAAAATTGTAGACCTGCACCAGGTTAGGGAAGACCGAATCCTCAATAGGTAAGCAGTTTGGTGTAAAGAAATCAAACTGTTGGAGCATTATTAAAAAAATGGAAGACATATAAGAAAACTGATAATCTCCCTCAATCTGGGGCTCCACGCAAGATCTCACCTCGTGGTGGTCAAAATGATGACAATAACCAGTGAGCAAAAATCCCAGAACCACACAGACCCTAGTGAATGACCTGCAGAGAGTGGGACAAAGTAACAAAGCACCATCAGTAACACACTACGCCAAGGACTCAATCCTGCAGTGCCAGATGTGTCCCTGCTTAAGCCAGTACATGTCAGGTCCGTCGGAAGTTTGCAAGAGAAGAGGATTAGCAGAATGTCATAGGTCAGATGAAACCAAAATAAAACTTTTGGTAAAACACTTGCCGTGTTTGGAGGAGGAAAGAATGCTGAGTTGCATTCAAAGACACCATACCTACTGTGAAGCATGGGGGGGGGGCATCAGCGTTGGGAGCTGTTTTTTTTTTATGCAAAGGGTACCTGGACGACTGATCGGTATTGTGAGATTTGAGTGAATAACCTCCTTCCATGAGCAGGGGAATTGAAGATAAAACGGTGGCTTGGTCTTTCGAGCGTGACAATGATCCAAAACAGCTACCGTCCGGCAACGAAGGAGTGGCTTTTTAAAAAGCATTTAAGGTCCGGAGTGGCATAAGCCAGTCTCCATATCTCAACCCCATAGAAAATCTTTGGAGGTAATTGAAAGCCATGTTGCCGCGACAGCCCCAAAACACTCACTGCTCTAGAGGAGATCTGTGGCAGCGAATCGCCTGCCTACTACCGCAACAGTGTGTGAAAAACTTGTGGAGACCTTACAGAAACCCTTTGACCTCTGTCATTGCCAGCAAAAGGTAATAAACAAAGTATTAAGGATGACCTTTTGTGTTGACCAAAATACTTATATCCACCATTATATTTAATGAATATTATTCTTAAATAATTAATATACTGCTTAAAAAACAGACGAATGCATTTTACATTTTTTTTTTTTTATTTTTTTTTATCTCGATTTTGTCTTCATATTGAAGTGTCACCTATGATATTTACAGGTTCTCGCTCCTACCTTTAAGTGTGCATCTGCACAATTGATGGCTGACTAAATACTTTTTCACACCACCCTGTATGTGTACTTTTTGTATCCTTATTGGTGTTTCAATTTTAGATCTTTATTATTTCTTTATTTTCTTCTCAGGGAAAGCGATGGTGAGCTGTGGGGGGTTAAAAAAGAAGACAAAAATGTAATCAGACTAATTCTAGACAACTTGTATTATGCAGATGAGGTTTCATTTGTAGCATCAACAATACTGATTTTTTGTAACATTACTCAGTTTTGTGGGCATTATTTTAATATTTATTAGTCTCAGTGAATTAGCATTAGCACATTTGTAAAGCTCAGTCCACTACGTAATCTGCGAATTTTTTTTATGTTTTTGTTTTTTTTTTTTTTAGCACTCTTCTGCAAAAACTCACAGAGAATATCATAGGGCAGGAAATGGTCGTAACTGTCCCTAGAGGCAGAACAGCCGGCGCCGCTGTGCACAGAGCCCGTTTGTAGTGCCTACAGCATCAGTATCTCATGTCAAACTGCAAATACCCATTACTGCAGGCATTGTCTCCTGTTTTCTGAAATTAAACTGTCTGTTTTGGGGAGCATGAGTCAGCTTCACTATTTCGTACTTTCGACTTACGCTGTGCAGACATATTTAAACATCCTAATAAAAAACACCTCCCGCCTTGTTCGCTGGCCAGCGCGCGGTCAATTCACTGTTCTTATGATTTTGGTCCAATTTGTGCTGGTGGCATTACATTTCATATCCCACTAATTCAACCGGTTGATTTCTTACCGACAGCAGTTGGGTTTTAGCTTCGCAGGATGTTCACGTTGATGGTATTTTAGGTCTTTAAAGAAAATAAGGAAATAGAAAGATGTAAGTATGAGAAACTTTTGGGGGGCAAAAGGTATCACTAATCCTTATAGTCAGACACCCATGTTATCAGAATATTTTTGAGAAGGACATTGTGCGGGTTGATAATATAAAATCTATGACACCCATGAATTGTTTGTTATACTGGGACTTTTAAGATCACAATATACATAGACAAAATGACTACTAAATAAAAAAAAAGGTCCTGTGACTTCTGGGATGGAAAATCACAGGGCCAAGGGGAGAGACTTTTTCGCTGCCCATTTA
>JAIEZT010000367.1:32500-58931 GCA_019594935.1 Periophthalmus modestus | reverse complement strand
AATCAATGGAAGTTATTGAATTTCTGATAAAGTATCATTACACTGCTCAAAAGATCCTTTTGCTATGTCCATTCAATTGTTATTCTCCCGCCCCTAGACCAGACTGAGCGTTATGGGCCCCTGGTTGGAGAAGTACCTTAATATATGTACTATACGTCTTCAGACGTACCACATCTGATACTACTGTTTCAGATGGTTATAGACCTGTTTAGGATGGGTCCCTGGTTTAGTTCCTGCTTAGGAGTCCTGCTTTAGTCCTGGTTCAGTCCTGTTCGTCCTGGTGCATTCCTGGTTTAGCCAGTCCTGGTAAGACCTGGTTTAGGGGTCCGGTTTAGTCCTGGTTTAGGTCCTGTTTCAGTCCTTTTTCAGATCCTGGTTCAGTCCTGTTTAGTCCTGGTTTTTCCTGCTTATGAGTCGGTTCAGTCCTGGTTCAGTCCTGGTTTTAGTCTTAGACTTAGGGCTCATAACGTCCCCCGGGTTCGCGTCAGTGTGGGAAGTACCGATACATGTCCTCTTCTTCAAGTACACATCTTGAGGAGCTGTTTTCAGATACAGTTTACCTTTCCTTTTGTGGGTATTGTGAATACTTTTACTTTTTCTAAAATCAAGGAACACACTGCAGAGTTGGGATTGTGGTACTTGTGGTGTTTAACTTGCTCCAAATATGTAGAAAACTGCAAGAACAAACAGAAACATGAAGCTGATCCTTTTGTTTGTATTTACAATATTATATAATGCAACTCTGTAAAAGTACTCAGAGTACTTCAGAATACAGTCCTGGTTTAGTAGTTCCTGGTTTAGTCCTGGTTGAGTCCTGTTTAGTCCTGGTTCAGTCCTGGTTCAGTTCCTGATTTAGTCTGGGTTGAGTCCTGGTTTAGTCCTGGTTTAGTCCTGGTTTAGTCCCCTGGTTTAGTCTTGGTGTAGTCCTGCTTTAGACCCTGGTTTTTAGTCCGAGTTTAGTCCCTGTTTAGTCTAGTGTAGTCCTGGTTTAGTCCTGGCTTAGTCTCAGTGTAGTCCTGGTTTAGACCTGCTGTAGTCCCTGGTTTAGTCCTGGTTTTGAGTTCTGGTTCAGTCCTCTTGTTTAGGTCCTGGTTTAGTCCCTGGTTCAGTCCTGGTTCAGTCCTGGGTTTCAGTCCTGGTTAGTCCTGGTTTAGTCCTGGTTTAGACCTGGTTTAGACCTGGTTTAGTCGCGAGTTGTAGTCCTGGTTTAGTGTCCTGGTTTAGTCCGAGTTTAGTCGGGTTTAGTTTCCATGGTTTAGTGGCTGGTTTAGTCCTGGTCAGTCCTGGTACAGTCCCTGGTTTAGTCCTGGTTTAGTCCCAGTTTAGTCCCGGTTTAGTCCCGGTTTAGTCCTGGTTTAGTCCTGGTTTAGGACCTGGTTTAGTCCTGTTTTTAGTCCTGGTTAAAGTCTTGGTTTAGTCTCGGTGTAGTCCTGGTTTAGTCCTGGTTTAGACCTGGTTTAGCCCTGGTTTAGTCCTGGTTTAGTCTCGCGTGTAGTCCTGGTTTAGACTTGGTTTAGTCTCGGTGTAGTCCTGGTTTAGACCTGGTTTAGTCTCGGTGTAGTCCGGGGTTAGTCCTGGTTTAGTCCTGGTGGTAGACCTGGTTTATATCCGGTTTATTAGGTCCTGTTGTTTAGTCCTGGTTTAGGTCTGGTTTAGTCCTGGTTTAGTCTCGGTGTAGTCCGGGTTTAGCCCCTGGTTTAGTCCTGGTTTAGTCCTGGTTTAGCGCCTGGTTTTGTCCTGGTGTAGTCCTGGTTTTAGTCCTGGTTTAGTCTCGGTGTAGTCCTGGTTAGTCCTGGTTTAGTCTCGGTGTAGTCCCTGGTTTAGACCTGGTTGAGTCGTTCTGGATGTTTCTGTCCTGTCTCATAAAAGTACATTTTGGTTCTGATATAACACGGACCATCGCCCCCACAGAGTCCGCCCCGACTGTCGCACACCAAATCCTGTCTCTTCAACCTCTTCTCACTGTCTTGCCGCTGCTGCGTGCAACAGAAACCCTAAAAGCCCCGAACACCCCATACCTGCCCCGATGAACCACCCCAAGACTCACCTTTGGTACAGCGCACAATTAAAGCACAAAGAACTACAACACCCAAAATGCAGACGCTACACAAACCACCAACGAGTTTGAAGAAAACCCTCGAAACTCCAGAACACCGAGCGAAAGCACTGACGGGTGGTATATTATTTTTTAAAAGAACTGTGAACTCAAAAACAAACCATTTTCCTCCAGTACGATTTAAAACGGCGTGCGTATTTCAGCGACCGTCGGGTACATAATGATTAACAGTCAATGTGCTGGTTGACGTAGAGTCTCGGTATTTGAATATTTCTTTATAACTCGAAAAGCGCCGGTGGTAAAAAAGAAAAATGCAGATTCCTTCCCAATATGTTGAGGGTCCAAACACCATCAGTCTGTACGAGAGTGATTCTGACCGATCCAGCGGACAACCCCAATGACCTAAGAAGACCTAAGAAGACCGCAAGATACACCCAGATCCCATGGATAGAAAACATTATTGTGACCAAAATGGCTCGGGTTTTCCAGTTGCAGCTACGACACAAGTCAAACCGATGAGATTCACAGTCTGGAACAAAAAACAAAAACCAAACAACACACAAAAAACAAAACAAAAAAAAGCGATGGAAACACAAGTCAACAAAAGACTGTAAACAACCAAAAAAAGCAAAACAGTGAAAAAACCAAACCCACCAAACACAAAAACAACAAGCAAAACAACAAAACCACACAAACAAGAGCTGAAACAAAAAAAAAAAAAAAATGGAACACCAAAACAAGAATAAAAAACGGCAGAAAACAGAACACCACCAAAAGAAAGATCTGAAATAAAGAAAAACAAAAAACACAAAGAAACAAAAAACAAAAATAAAAACACAACAAAAAAAACACAGACAAACGAGTGGGTAAAGCTCCCATCCTTGAGTCGAAAAACTGTATAAACTGTGATCCACCGTGAAAGCTGCGGCTGAGATACGATGGTCAATTATCCATGCATAAAACCCCCCCGTTAGGAAATACACAGTAGAGTTTGTAGAGATGATCGCTGGAGCTCCCAGTACTCAAGCAGAAGCTCATCCAAATGTCCCAGGAACAGTGCCACCCTGAAGTCCAATACCATCCCGATGAGCAGCTCTTCCAACCGTGAAGTTCCTGAGAAAAGAGAGTTTTGCAAAAGTAGGTGTGAAATGACAGAAACTAGGCCTGCTGACAGAAATTTAGGGCTCCAGATAAAAAAAAAAACTGGTTTCAGCTGTAGTATGTTAGACGGGGGCCCATTCAGAAGTTTGCACCATCTAAAAGAACATACACACTATACATACACTCTTTTTCTCACTATTTGACATGAAATCAGACCAAACTTTTTCTGTTTTAGGTCAAGTTAGGATTAACAAAATTGGTTTCTAATTGCTAAATGCCAGAATAATGAGAGAAGATTTTTCTTTAAGTACAATTTTTCATTAGTTTTTTCAAAGTCAGAAGTTTACATACAGTATCATTACAATTCATTTGAACAATTTGGGAAAACCTGGATGATGATGTCATGTCTTTGGAAGCTTCTGAGTGGTTTTATGTTGACGACCTTTGAGTTCATTAGAGACACACCTGAAACAGACTTCTTTGTGTAACATCCACAGACTGTGTAATGAAGTGGACTGAGTCAGTGTGACGTCACCCACAAGCGTTCGGCTCCAGTCAAATGAAGCTCATGGAGGCCAGAGCAGATATACGCCTGAAGGTGCCATGTTCATCTGCTCAAACAATTATACAGACCATGAGAATGTCCAGCATCACACTGGTCTCAGGAAGGAGACGGGCTCTGTGTCCCAGAGACGAACAAGCTTTGGTCTGAAATGTGCAGATCAACCCAAGAACAAAAAGCAAAAGACCTTGTGAAGATGCTGCTGAAGCTGTAAGAGAATGTGTGATTATCCACAGTGACACTAGGACTGTACCGACATGGACTCTGAAGAGAGACAAAGACCTTCAGTTTTGGAGATATGTTCTACGGTCTGAAGAAACTAAAGTTGAACTGTTTTGGGCCATAATTAGCAACATTATGTTTGGAGCAAAAAGGGGGAGGTTTGCAATCCTGAGAACACCACCCCACTGTGAAAGACGGGGGTGGCGGTATCGTGTTTGTGGCGGTTTGTTTTGCTGCAGGGAGGGACTGGAGCACTTCACAAAATCATAAGGAAAGAATATTATGTGGAAATACTGAAGTAATGTTTCAAGACATCAGCCAGGAAGTTAAAGCTTGTGCACCAAATGGGTCATCCACATGGACAATGACATGAAGCATACGGGCAAACTTGGTGACAAAGAGGCTTAAGGATAACAAAGTCAATGTTTTTGGAGTGGCCATCACAAAAGCGCTGATCTCAAAACTATTGAAAATGTATGAACAGACTTGAAAAGTTGGCACGTGTGAGCAACAAGGCCAACAAACTTAGCAGGAATTTGGGCTCATTCCCTCTGAACTATTATGAGAAGTTTGTGAAAGGATATCCAAAACGTTTAACCCAAGTCATAAAGGCAAGAGTCACAAATATTAATGATGTGTTTTGTCGTAACGTATCGGGCAGGAGGGACCAAAAGATGCGAAACTCAGGGAAAGCCCTCCAGGAGCACTCTTCAGGGCCGTACCCCCCTCCAGTCCACCAGGTACTGGAGGCCCCTACCCACGCCGACGGGGACACTCTTTTGCTCACATCATGGACGGTGAAGGCCTGGTGTCGTCACAAGCCGGGCGGGGAGGCGAGAGATCGACCGGGATGGCAAAGGTCACTGGTGTGGACGGGCTTGATCTGGGAGACATGAAGGTCGGGTGGATACGGCCATACCAGTAGGGGGGTGCCCAATCTTGTTTGATCGTGGAAGCCAAGCTAGTTTGGGCCTGGTTAGTACTTGGATGGGAGACTGCCTGGGAATACCAGGTGTGCACTGTCATGATGCCTGTATTCCTGCTCCTTGTTTTGCCTCCTGTGTTGCTCCTTCTCCTCCCTCCCTCACCTGCCTGAGTCTGGAGCTGGGCTGAGTTCCTGGCGGCTCCGCACGTACGTGGAACTCATCAGCGAGCCAGGACCAGACACTCGGCGCATGTCAAGATTTTGCTCCTTGGACAGTCCCAGCTCCCTCGCTTCTGGCTCTGCTCCCGTCCCTGCCTCCCAGCCCTGGTACTGTCCTGCCTTGCCTTTGTCTCTGCTCTCCACGTCATTGACCCTGGCTCGCCCCCTGCTCCAGTATTGCCTGCATCGTCGTCCCCTCTGCTCTCCTCGTTACGCTCCTGGACCCTGACCTGCACCTCGCTCCTCGCCGGATCTCCCTTCTTTGTTTGAACTATTATTCACTAATTGTACATAAACACTTCCCTGAGTTCTGAATCTTTTGTCCCTCCTGTCCGATATGTTTACGACAGAAACGATCTGGCCAAACAATGGACCAAGGCAGACTCGGGGCCAACACAGACACAAACTAAATATCCAGAACCAGGTTTTATGCCCTGCTCCTCGTCAGATCAACCGTCATTTGCTTATCTTGTTCAAATAAACACTGTTTTAATCTAACAACCTCTCGATTTCTGCATTTTTTGGTTCCGCCTGTCATGAAAAATTGTATTTGAAAAAAAAAACAAAAAACTTGAAATGCCAACTTCTGGTTTCAGTTGTAATTGAACAGGAAAAGGGTCCAATTCTGGGGCCTGGGACAAACAGGGACCCTTTCGCCCCAACGACAACTGACGACATGCAGAACAGACAGGACTTTTTTTTGTTTGTTTTGTTTTATATTTTTTTCTCTAATCAATCACATTCTTGACTCTGGCTCGAGGTCCGGGACAGGCACATTAACATCCTCATAACCTCAAACCTTTGTTTTTGTAAATATTATATAATTTTATCCTTTGTGTAAATTAAATCCTACTTTTGAGCACTGTTTTCTCCGCATCATCTCCCCTTTTTGTTGTGCCCCTGAGCAGACATAGCCCTCTGTATGATTAATACAGAGATATCAGCCTGGACAAGGTAACAGATATTTAAAATAATTCAAATATAGCACCTGAAAAAATGTGGCACTACCAGAACATACAGCGGCGCGGCATTTTCTAAAGGTAAAGAAGGATTAAAGAAGTTCTAAACCATCACAGTTACCCACAAATACTGTCAAACATGTTCTACGTAGCTGAAATAATGGTTGTAGTAAATGCATATTTTTTTTATTCATTATAAATCTGAAGTGTGAAAGTTGATCGCTCTTCTCACCTCGAGTCTCCAGTAAAATCTGTCGCAAAAGCCAGGCCATAATATTGGGTCGTTAATAAGAAAACTGAAGCATGAAGTTAGAGCCGACGGGTTCAAGGTAAAAATGGATTGTATTTGATGAAAGAAATGCACCACGCTCCACTTCTGAAAGGTTTGACCCTGTGAGTGACTGGAGGCGCGGTGCAGGCAGGGTTACATCAGCGCGACCGGTTTATGCAAATGAGCTTTGGGGTTTGATTGACACAAACTTCTCTCCAGAAAACAGGAAGTGGAGTCTGCTCTTTTAAAAATGTTTCCGGCAGATTTCCAGACAGGTCTTTTCACAAGTCGCCTCCTCCTTATCACATAAAGCTTATCTGGTGTTTTCGTGGGTGTGGAACTCAGCCTATTTACTCGAAACGCACAGGCCACAGAGTGTACTTGTACTGAGGCAGAAACTATAAAACGTTAACTATACTGTTGTGGGAACAAGAATGGAACAAACGTCTCCTTAATTTTACTTAAATGCAGTTTATTTTTCTCTTTTTTTCATTTTTTATACTTTTTTATTTATTTTTTTAAATTTACAAATTTTATTTATTTATTTATTTTTTCATTTTTATTATATTTTTTTTTTTTTACAATTTTCATGTCAATATCTTAAAGAAAAAAAAAAATCACAATTGCTGAAACTGATCAAGGACATTGGACTCACTACTTACAACAAAAAATCAGGACATTAACAACCTCCACAACCAGTTTGGACACACCCTCTTATTCAAGATTTTTATTTTAATTTTATTTTTTACTCTTTCTACATTTTATAAACACACAAAAAAGTGAATAATTAATAATAAAATATTGAATATACATTTTTATATTTAAATCTCAAACTAGCCACCCTTTGCTTTGTCAAAAAATATTTATCATTTAATCTTTTTTTCTTTGCAACATAATTTAACATACCTTTCTTCAGTATTTGATGTCTTATTTGTGTATATAAAATGTAGAAAGTAGTACAAATAAAAATAAATAAATAAACACATGAAAGAGAGGAGTGTCCAGATTTTAAACTGATCGTTGTTGTGATGAAAATCGCCAATTACAGGTTTTCACAAATGGCTCATATAAAACTAAGCTGCAAGAATATAATTTGTTTATTTATTTTTTATTTATCAGATAATACAGATTACAAATTTTAAGATTGGCCCCCTGTCAGTCATGGCCCCCAAAAAAAAGTTCCAATCCGCCCCTCCTCCGCGGCGGCCCTGGTTTCTCCCTCCTCATTTTTTATAATATGATGATGATTGTCTTTTCTCTCTCTCTTCGATCTCCGTCGATGCCATCTCCACAGAGATTCGGAGTCGGAGTTCTGGATGAACCAGCCGGTGTGAGCGCTCAACAGCGCTGACTCGAACGTGGTCTCCCCGGTGCGTTCACTTTTCATGTGAAAAGAAAGGCCAGAACTTGACGGTCTCCTCTCGAGATTTTCTTCAGCTTTTGTTTTTCACAAATCTACAACACAAAGGAACAGATCTGAGCCAGAGGCCATGAAAGAACTGGTTTGAGAGGCAAGTTAAAGAAGCAACAGGAATGAGAGTCTTAGACATCAGACCCAAAGCAAACAAGGAAACAAAGAGAACAATATGGTTAACCAGAATGCTAATACAGGGTGGCCCAAAGTCACTGACAGATAACTTTTGTTTGTAAATATTTATTTTTTATTTTTTTCAGAGTATTTAGAACAACCCTTCTGACATTAATCTGAGCAAATACAGCACCGGGAACCGTCTGCTCTGTTTTACGTCTGTCACAAACATTACTGTAGCAGTTGTAGAATTAATATGATTTTGGGCTGATTTAAATTAATTAAAATCAAATTAAAATCATAATTTGAACTGGCAACCCACGCAGAGGATGCAATTTTTGTTGTATAATATTTCAAAATGTCCTGTCTTAGAAAATACTCACTCTGTAGTTAGATCTATTCAAACATGTTCTGAAATGTGATTCATGTTCAGGGGCGGCGCCGGGCGGGGCTTGAGGGGCCCCAGCCTCTCCTAGAATGGTCAGTGCTCCCCCCCGTAGCTCCCCCAATCTTGACAAAAAAATTGGGAAATGGAAATGTTTCAAAATGATACTTCATTAAAACAAGAATTCCATATTAGCTTTTCTAAATCACTACAGGGCCAACTACATTTAAACTACTTTTAAAAAAGCTTTGCAAACCTTGGTGGTGGGTGGGGTGGGGCTCTAAATGAACATGTTAAGTGAGCGACGCCCCCCCCCCCCCCCCCGCTCCTCAACTAAAAATATCTGGCGCCGCCCCTGTTCGGGTTGTTTCAGATTTCAGTCTTTTTTGTCAATTCTTCTGGACACGTTTAGAACGTGAACTTTGAAACAGAATCATATCATTAAAATGTAAATCGTGAACACAGAAAAATCATATTGTTTATAACTTTTTTTCAGTGGTGGTCGTCAGGGCCTAAACCTGCTCAGAAAAGTGAATTTAATTTAATTTCATTTTCATATATATGTAAACAATAATATTCTCTGTTTTTCTTTATGTCACATTATACCCACTTCATTCAGTGGCTTCCAATGTTTTTTTTTTTTTAATTGTGGTAGAGTTTTTATCCAATTATATTTCAGCTGCTTCTGTTGTCAGGCAAATTTTATTTTCGGGGGCCTTCAGAATAAAACAGAGCGGTCCTGTCCACTGTGAGACAGTTTCAATAGACAATCAGATCTCGATTCTGCATCTCAGGGCCAGCGAGAAGGTCCTGCAACAAACCGGACATGTCCGTGTCCTGTGACTGGGGAAAATAATAACGACTAGAGCCAGAAAAGCGGCAGTTTGCAGAATGTCAAACTAAACCCGGCTGAAGGAGAAGAGATGATCTGGTACAGATATGCTTTTCATGCCTTTTTCAAGATGGGCCTTTCACGAAAAGCTGGATATTATGAAAAGACGTCGGCCAACCCCTGCGCTAGCTAACCTGTCCCAGCAGGAAAAGGGTTTGTCCGTCAGACGAGGAACTATGGACGATCCCTGTGACTCACAGCTTCTGAGAAACTCTGCAGATTGTTGTGGTTGTACGACTTGGTGCTTAAAGCTACGGTGCATTTAAAAACGTTTTGAGACACTGGAGAGGAGCTGCAGCTCAGCGGCACGCAGGGAGACGGAGCTCCACAATGGAAAAGTGACTTTATAACGTTAATAATAATGTGGCGCATTGGAGTCACCTCAGTTAAAACTGATCTAAAGTTCGTTCAATCTCAGCTAGGCCACATTTTTAGTTATTTGCTGTTGTATAAACTATTGTCTAAAAATACAAATGATCTTTATTTTCAAAGAACAGTTTGTTTTGTTATTGTCCGGTTGGTGTTTTATATGAAACGACGACATTCTTTAAATCACATTATTATTTTTTATTTTTGACAGTGTCTGTTTCCTTCTCTTATTGCTGACTGCAGTGCTGCTTATTGGTTTGGGGTCATCACTGAAGACCCACGGGTCAAATGCACGACCCGTCACTGATTTTTCCCCAAAATGGTGCAGACTTTTTAACATGACTTTTTGTAATGTTTTACCTCGACTTGGAGCTGGACATGGTTGTCTCCGTCTTGGCAGCATTTGAGGAAACAGTTGGATCCACTGAAGTTTAGCACCACAGGCATCCCTCGAGTCCGACCCTCAGACATGTCAGACTTGTAGTAGTAGATGGTGATCAGGTCTGAAAACAAATACTTTTATATCGGAAAACTAAAGCAAACTATTTACATGAGCAGTCTGTATTTTTACCACTTTCTACATTTCACATATGAACAGAAGATATCAAATATATGAAGTAAGATATATAGAGTTGTGTAGTAAAAAAACAGTCTGCCCCCTGCGTCCTGATTGGCTGAGGGACTGTAGACCATTGTGTTCTGCGTCCTGATTGGCTGAGGGACAGTAGACCATTGTGTTCTGTGTCCTGATTGGCTGAGGGACAGTAGACCATTGTGTTCTGTGTCCTGATTGGCTAAGAGACTGCAGAGCATTACGGATTTCACCTGAGTTATTTTTAGAACGTAACCCGAGTCGATGGAGGCGGAATTATGCACATGATCAACTCCTGTTTCTGGGTGTGGGGGATCACACCTGGGTGGGGGTCACACCTGGGTGGGGTCACACCTGGGGGGGGTCACACCTGGGGGGAGGGTCACACCTGGGTGGGGTCACACCTGGGTGGGGGTCAGACCTGGGGGGGGTCAGACCTGGGTGGGTCACACCTGGGGGGGGTCACACCTGGGTGGGGGTCAGACCTGGGGGGGGTCAGACCTGGGTGGGGTCACACCTGGGTGGGGGTCAGACCTGGGTGGAGGTCAGACCTGGGTGGGGTCACACCTGGGTGGGGGTCACACCTGGGTGGGGTCACACCTGGGGGGGGTCACACCTGGGGGGAGGGTCACACCTGGGTGGGGTCACACCTGGGTGGGGTCAGACCTGGGGGGGGTCAGACCTGGTGGGGTCACACCTGGGGGGGGGTCACACCTGGGTGGGGGGTCAGACCTGGGGGGGGTCAGACCTGGGTGGGGTCACACCTGGGTGGGGGTCAGGTCAGACCTGGATGGAGGTCACACCTGGGGGGATCACACCTGGGTGGGGGTCAGACCTGGGGGGGTCAGACCTGGGTGGGGTCACACCTGGGTGGGGGTCAGACCCTGGTGGAGGTCACACCTGGTGGGGGTGTGGGGGGGGTCAGACCTGGGGGGGGGTCAGACCTGGGTGGGGGTCACACCTGGGTGGGGGTCAGACCTGGGTGGAGGTCACACCTGGGGGGAGGGTCACACCGGGGTGGGGGGACATGTAGGCCTGGTTCTCGTGGCACAGGCTGTTGAGGAACAGACGACTCGTCACATTCTCCACTTTGACCTCGCTGCATTTTAGATGCCGGAAAGAGCCGCTTCCTCCTGGAACTGAAAATGAGAGATCAGTCTCAGAGCAAAACAGGAAACAACACAAATCAGAAAAAAAAAACACACGAAAAATAGGTAAGTAGTAAGAATGTATTTAATCCTCTAGAGAGCTAAGGACGGCTCATATAAAGACTAAAGACGGCTCATATAAAGACTGAAGACGGCTCCTATAAAGACTGAGGACGGCTCATATGAAGACTAAAGATGGCTCATATAAAGACGGCTCATATAAAGACTGAGGACGGCTCATATAAAGACGGCTCTTATAAAGACGGAGGACGGCTCATATAAAGACGGCTCTTATAAAGACGGAGGACGGCTCTTATAAAGACGGAGGACGGCTCTTATAAAGACAAAGAGTGACTCTACAAAGAATCATCTTTCACTACAATAAAAGTTTTGGCACCTTCCAGTTTCCGTTCAGTTGTTTGTATTCACGACTGTAGCTGTAATAGTTGGAGAAGAACTGATACCGATACCAGTATTGGGTATAGGTCTGGTACTAGTATTCACACTGACCAATGTGCTGCCGATACCTAGAGCCGATACCTAGAGCCGATACCACTGAAACTGAGCTGTGTCTTATTTGACGCTCACAACTCGCCTCGGAGCCGCGCGACTGTCACATGACCTGTACAAATATTTCAGACTACACAGCCGCTTGTTAGCAGTTAGCTCATTAGCAGTTAGCTCATTAGCAGTTCGCTCATTAGCAGTTAGCTCGGAGCACAGTAAATATTAAATCCAGGAGCTTGTCTACATAAATTAAATTTGAATTTTTCCAAACTACAGTGTTTTCAGTAAAAATAAAACTGCCTCAGATCATTTTTCTAAGATGAAAAAGTGGCTCTGGCTGCTACAAAAATCAGTTTAAATGAATTAGATTTACTGCTCTGACAGGGTCAGAGGTCAACTCAGGGTCACTATAGGTCTTTTTTTTCCATAGAAGAACATTCTGCATGCACCTCATCTGTCCATGTATGCTAGCATGTATGCTAACATGTATGCTAACATGTATGCTAACATGTATGCTAACATGTATGCTAATGAGAATCTGCTATAGTTAGACGAAGCTCTCCGTGTTTTCCCAGAGCTGTGGACTGACCTAGCGTGATGGAGCTGGACTCGGTCACCATGACGACGTCGTCGTAGAGGCACTTTTTCTGGCTGCACTCGAGGCACGGCTCTTTGGTGTCGCAGCCCCTCCCCGTCATCACAGAGATCGTGGTGTTCTCCATCGACACCACCAGGAGGTCGCTCTGCTCAGCCTCCTCTGTGCACACTTCCTCTTCACCTGCACAAACAGCGGGAAAGCTACAGTTACGATTGTTTCTCAGTTTAATTGATACAGTATAGAAGTATTTATTGGACTGTGTTTGTAGTGATGCTTTACCTGCTTAGAACAAAGATAGTGGATTTTGCCAATATCATTCAGTTCACACAAAACTTTAAAAAATGCGTCTGATAAAAGAGAAGGATCAGCCTCATGAACATCTAAAGCATTAAAAATGAAACATTTTTAATGAAATATACTTCAGTTTTGACTTAAAAACTGTCAAAACCAAACAGATGTTCAATCTAGTGTCAATCAGACACTAGATTGATGTTAAACTGATGTTAAAGTTGAATTATGTTTGATACATGTTGAATAATGTTTGATTTTTGAATGTAATGACCGAATAAAAACCTACTACCTAAATCAGACGATCCGTCCAAACACCAGCTATACACGATCTCAAACAGTGAGGCAAATAAGTATTTGAACACCCTGTGATTTTGGAGGGTCTGAAATGTTCATCTTAGGAGCATCACTGTGAGAGACAGAATCTAAGAAAAAATCTGGAAATCACATTGTATGATTTTTTAAATAATTTCTTTGTATGTTACTGCTGCAAATAAGAACACCTGTCTATGAGCTAGAATTCTGACCATCAAAGATGTTTATTATGTGGCGCGCAGGGTAAGGCCCTCAGATCAACATGGAAGCGCCCCTGAAATCTCCATGCACGTACTCAGGACAGCACCGCGCCTGGATTGTATTAGATTGGATGTACAGGGAATAAACCTCGTGTGATTCTACTCTCTGGTCTCCAGTGATTCTTCTGATCTGATTAAAGAACACGCTAACAGGACCATCCAAAGAACACCATCCCTACTGTGAAGCATGGGGGTGGGGGCATCAGGCTCTGGGGTGTTTTTCTGCACATGGGACAGGACGACTGCTCTGTGTGAAGGAGAGGACGACCGGGGCCATGTAGTGTGAGATTTTGGGGAACAACCTCCTTCCCTCAGTTAGAGCGTTGAAGATGGGTCGTGGTCTTCAACATGACAATGACCCGAAGCACAGCCGGAGAACCAAGGAGTGGCTCCGTAAGAAGCAGATCAAGGTTCTGGAGTGACCCAGTCTCCAGACCTAAACCCAATAGAAAATCTTTGGAGCTCAAACTCCATGTTTCTCAGCGACAGAAACCTGACTGATCTAGAGAAGATCTGTGTGGAGGAGTGGGCCAAAATCCTCCTGCAGTGTGAGCAAACCTAAAAACTACAGGAAACGTTTGACCTGTAACTGCAAACAAAGGCGATTGTACCAAATATTAACACTGATTTTCTCAGGTGTTCAAATATATATTTGCAGCAGTAAATGTTATGAAACATGGCGGCGCGCACGGACGCAGCAGCCCTGAGCTCCCGCAACTGGCATGTTTTTATATTATTTCTGCTATTGTGCACGCATTTTGGACTGATCGAGTCACTTCAGTATAGCCGTGCTGAACTACTCGCACTGAACATCGGAGGTACAAATCATCCATCGACGGACTTTGTTATCCCTCCCGAGATTGTCAGGCTACCCACCGGGACTCCCGCTGAGTCAGGCCGGAGAAGGAGACGCTATGAGCGGCGGAGGAGAGGTAAATGGGCCGGCGTGTTAGCCAGGCTCAAGGCTAACCCATTCAAGCCCTCGCTACCCTCCATCTTTCTCTCCAATGCACGCTCGATCCGCAATAAAATGGATGAGATCAGACTACGATTGACAGCGCAGAAAGACTTTGCCAACTGTTGCAGCATGATATTCACGGAAACCTGGCTGGATCACCACACCCCGGAGGCGGCGATTGAGTTAACCAGCTTCACCGCTCACCGAGCTGACAGAACAGCTGACTCTGGGAAGAAGATCGGCGGAGGTCTTTGTATTTACATCAATGACTCTTGGTGCATTAACACCACTGTAGTGGCCAGGCACTGCTGCCCGAACGTTGAATATTTGCTGCTCAAATGTAGACCTTTTTACCTCCCGAGGGAGTTTGCTGTTGTTTTGATCTGTGCTGTTTACATCCCCCCCGACGCTGATGCCAAGCTAGCGCTAGCACAGCTATACGACAGCATCATCGCCAGCCTGGTTGCACATCCTGACAGTGTCTTCATCGCAGCGGGGGACTTTAATCATGCTGACCTTAAGACTGTCTTTAACAGATTTCATCATAACGTTAACTGTGCAACCAGAGGAGAAAAAACACTAGATCAGGTGTATACCAACGTGGCTAATGCTTATAAGGCACAACAAATGCCTCACCTGGGCCTTAGTGACCATATATCGCTCATGCTCTACCCCCGGTACATTCCTAACATTAAGACAGCTAGGCCCACAGTGAAAACAACTAGGATATGGCCAAAAAGTGGTATCGCTGAGCTACAGGACTGCTTCTACTCCACTGACTGGAATATATTCAGAGTCGAGGGATTATTAACACCCCGGTCCCTTGATGTGTACACTAATACAGTGATGGAATATATCAACTTTTGTGTGGACAGGGTTACAACATGGAAGCGGATCCGGGTCTATCCAAATCAACAACCATGGATGACACATGAATTACAGCTGTTATTTAGAGCCAGGGATGCTGCTTACAGGTCAGGGGACAGTGTGGCATACAGTAGAGCCAGGAGTGCCCTCAAGAGGGGCATCAAGTCTGCCAAAGTGGCTTATAAGAGGAGGATAGAAGCCCACTTTGACATGTCAGCTAACTCTCGGGAGGTGTGGCAGGGTATAAGGGCACTAACAGACTATAAAAAAATACAACCTGCCCCTGTCAGCTGCTCTAACACCTTGGCAGAGGAGCTTAATGTGTTCTATGCCCGTTTTGACAGGGCGATTAAGGAGGCTGTTTTGCCCCCGCTGCCTTCCGGAGGTGGCACTGCACCAATCCTGGACCTACATGAAGTGAGACTCTGCCTGTGCAACATCAACCCGAGGAAAGCACCTGGGCCAGACGGAGTGCTGGGACGGGTGCTTAAGGACTGTGCGGATGAGCTGGCAGATGTTTTCACAGACATCTTTAACCTGTCCCTCTCGTCCTCTCGGGTCCCTGCATGTTTTAAAGCCGCCACAATCATCCCTGTCCCAAAGCAGGCCAACGTCACAAGCCTCAATGATTACAGGCCTGTGGCGTTAACCCCCATCCCTGCCAAATGCCTTGAGCGGCTGGTCATAAAGCACGTCAGAAAGTCTATTCCACCAAATTTAGATCAGTACCAGTTTGCATACAGGGAAAACAGATCAACAGAGGACGCCGTCGCTATGGTGCTTCATGGTGTAATGGAACATCTAGAACACAAAAACACCTATGCAACTCACTATGCAACTGGATACTTGACTTTTTAACCAACCGCTCCCAGCGTGTGAAAGCAGGTGAGCACATTTCATCCTCCATCTACATCAGCACCGGTGCTCCACAGGGATGTGTGCTGAGTCCACTTTTGTACACACTCTACACACACGACTGCGCTGCCATCTCCCCCACTAATTACATCATCAAATTTGCAGACGACACAACTGTGCTCGGACTCATAACAAACAACAATGAGACTGCAGACAGGGAGGAGGTGGAGCTGTTGGTGGGATGGTGCGACAAACACAACCTGGCCTTCAACGTTAAAAAGACCAAAGAAATGATTGTGGACTTTCGGAAAACACAAAACCAGGCACCACTGTTTATTAAGGGAGAGGTGGTGGAGAGGAGGCCCTCCTGTAGATTCTTGGGCCTGACTGTGTCAGAGGATCTGTCCTGGGGTGAAAACATCAAGTCTGCTGTAGAAAAAGCACAGCAGCGGCTCTTCTACCTGAGGAAGCTAAAGAGTCAAACTCCATCAGAGACTCATGATAAACTTTTACGACTGTGCCATTCTGAGTGTGCTGACGTACGGTCTGCTGGTGTGGTTCTCCAGCTGCACTAGGGCTGAGAAGCAGGCGATCCAAAGGGTGGTGAAGACTGCTGGAAAAATCATTGGGACTGACCTCCCGGAGATCTCCACTGTGCACACCTCCCGCTGCCTGCGCCGGACTCACAACATCATAAGAGACTCACACCCAGCAAACTGCTTGTTCCACCTGTTGCCCTCTGGCCGGAGGTACAGGTCACTCCAGCCAGAACCTCCAGAACCTCAGGCCATCAGACTCCTAAACAAACACTGTCCCCCTCTCCCCACTCCAGACACTTACGACACAATTCTCCACCTCTCACTCAGGCCATAACTGTGACCTGGACTTGCCCTGATGCAGCGACACACATCTACACACTGTTACTGTCGCTCCACCTCATGTGTCTCTGTGATGTTCATTTTACTGATTTATTTGCATATTGTGCCTTATGTTTACATTCTGCAGATTTGCACTTTACAAGTTTAACTGCACTAATAATATCACTGCCAGACTGAAGGACAGATGCTCTAATGTAATTTTGTTGTTAATCTGACAATGACAATAAATTATTGAAACAGTAACATATAAATAAATTATTTAAAAAGTCATAGTCAATGTGATTTCCAGATTTTGTTTCTTTTAGATTCTGTCTCTCACAGTGAAGCTCCTAAGATGAACATCTCAGACCCTCCATGATTTATAAGAGGGAGAACTGCAAAATCACAGGGTGTCAAAGACTTATTTGTCTCACTGTATTCACTAAACAAAACCCAGACGGGATTTGAAATCTCATGTTCCTCTTTGCAGAGCTCGTTCCCTACTTATAATGACAGGAAATCTGACTTTTATAATGAAAGTAAATGAGACGGCACAGTTTAAAACTACAGAGTCTCAGCTTCACAAAGATCCCAGCCTTTTGTCACACACAGGATCAGTTTGAACTTTTGAAATTTGAAATAAATAACTCCATGTTTGTTTTTTCATGTGGGAACAAGCTTATATTTTTATTTAACTCTAAAAAGTCAGTCAGGGGAGGACATCTGGGTTAGGAGGCTGCCGTATCGCTCACCTTCTCCTGTGGGTACGAGCTCGTTTTGTTCTTCTTCCTTCCTCTTCATCACCTGGTTGAACCACAGCAGACGCTTCTCTTTGTTGAAAGGAACAAACACCTCCTCATCTGAAGGTTTCTCCTCCACAGGCTCCTTCTTCTTGATCGTCTTATGCACCGTCTGACCACAAGAACAAAACGAGAGGAATTATGTTAGTCCTGGTTTAGTCCTGGTTTAGTCCTGGTTTAGTCCTGGTTTAGTCCTGTTTTAGTCCTGGTTCAGTCCTGGTTTAGTCCTGGTTTAGTCCTGGTTTAGACCTGGTTTAGTCCTGGTTTAGTCCTGGTTTAGTCCTGGTTTAGTCCTGGTTTAGTCCTGTTTTAGTCCTGGTTTAGTCCTGGTCTAGTCCTGGTTTAGTTCTGGTTAAGCCCCAGTTTATTCCTGGTTTAGTCCCGGTTTAGTCCTGGTTTAGACTTGGTCTAGTCCTGGTTTAGTCCTAGTTTCGACCTGTTTTAGACCTGTTTTAGACCTGGTTTAGACCTGATTTAGTCCTGGTTCAGTCCTGGTTTAGTCCTGGTTCAGTCCTGGTTTAGTCCTGGTTTATTCTTAGTTTAGTTCATGGAAGTGGATCTCTCCTTCACTGTGGTTCTCCTCAGTGTTTCTCTTTTTCCCACTTGGGTTTTTGGAGTTTTCTGAGGACAGGGGGCGCTCTGGGACAGTGGTTCCTGCAGGAGGAGGGTCTGAGGACAGGGGGCGCTCTGGGACAGTGGTTCCTGCAGGAGGAGGGTCTGAGGACAGGGGGCGCTCTGGGACAGTGGTTCTGCAGGAGGAGGGTCTGAGGACAGGGGGCGCTCTGGAACACATCTCTATTTGCTTGTCTGTTTGCTGATTTTCTATGGCTGCTGCTGCTCAGAGTCAGTTGTACTTGACTTTGAATCTGTTGGACGTCAGTGTTTAAGGGTTGTAAACCAGCTGGGACACTGTTCTCGTATGTTTTCGTTGTATTTTACAGCTATTTTCCTCGACAGCACGAATCACACTAAGGCTCAGGTGTTAAATAGAATCGTTGTGAGTAGAAACGGGGCCGTCTCACCAGCATGGGGCTCCCCTGGGTCAGCATCTCTGCCAACTGCTCTGGAGGAACATCCTGGAGCTCAGCGTTGTTCACCAGCATCAGCCTGTCTCCTGTTCTGAAGAACCAAAACACCCAAAACATTATTAATAAAACCATAAGAGAGGAGAGCGCTGCTGCCTCCTCAATCCTTGTTTTAAAAGTGTTATTCTGCCCCTTGCTCTTTTGCCTCTAAATGCTCCAAACTGTGCTTTCTTTGTGGTGGCACTTCCAGTTAAGCGAGAAAAGTTTGGCCACTAACATCTAATAGAAAAGTTGGTTGATTTGCGTGAAACATCAACAATGCCCGAATCTCTGGAGGCTTTAAAATGTCTCTGTCCCTATAGAACTTATTTATGGTCAAGATCGGCCCCACGCAAAACAATACAACCCAAATAATGACGCCGGCGACCACGGAACTTCTGGAACAAGGTGAATACGAGCAGCTTTGTCGCTTCCTCAGTCACGGCTCTTATTAAAAAGATCTTTTGCACATGTTTGCGCAACTTTTACCTTCTGTTGTTCACTTATTTTTAGATTTAAACTGTGACCGGTCAAAAGAAGCTCATCGAGGCTAGCAGTTATAGCGGCTAATTTGGAGCGGAGTTCAATATTTGGAATTTCAACCGCGAGGATCATAGCAACCAAAGAGCCAATCAGGAGAGAGGATGTGGAAGGTAACGCCTCTTCCTACCCCCACCACTGGTTTTGCAGGGAGGGTGCTGTCAATCAAAACCTGTTGCTAACGCTAGCAGGAGCGACCTCGGGGGAAAGAAGGACCTGATTTGTCTTGCGTGTCCAAACTTTTCTCATTAAGGGCCACATATAAAACAGACAAAGCTGAGGGCGGGCCGACTGAGGGACATAGTCTGGTCGCCAACACAGTGAATACTTTAAATCTGCGTTACTTTTACAAGTTAGACTGAACCACTCGACCTTTATTCACGCTACATCCTCAGTGGGACACATTAAATATCTGATATGGCCTTGTTAAAGTAGATTTACAGAAATGTACAGTAAAAAGTTCTGTTTAAGGTAATATGGGTCAATTCACCGTGAAGCCAAGAAGAGGGCCAAGAAAAACTGGTATGAGGGCCACATTTAGCCCGGGGGCCACAGTTTGGGCGTGTCTGCTTTAAGACCAAAATGACGAGTCTGACAGCAGCGGTTATAAAGAGAGGGGCCAACAGTTTTTTACATAGAAAGTGAATTAGAGCCAAAAGCCTGTTAGCATGTTAGCTAAGTCCATTTATATAAACAGTCTATGGTTTGTCATTTTAACTGAAGTGTTTTTTGGCGACATGTTTTAACAAATCTTCCTATGTGTATCACAAAAGTCGCCTGAACCTGAACCTTTTGGACTTAAACAGCCGTGTTATGTGTATAAGTTAGCATGTAGCTGGTTAGCATGTAGCTGGTTAGCATGTACCTGGTTAGCATGTAGCTGCTTAGCCTTGGCGATGCCTTTGAACTCTTAATATTTGATCTTTTTGAAAGTTTATGAGAAAAATGAATGTGAAATTGACTTCCGTAACCAGAGCGAACGTCAAAGTGGGCGGGGCTGCTGAGGTGCATCATGGGAGCTATTGTTTTTGTTTGATTTTTAATATGAACTTAAATGGAAGAAAATAGCACAATTTGAGTAATATCCCTCCCAACCCCTAACTTTTTAACTTTTGACATTTGATATTTAAATATTGGAATAAAACACAAAAAACATAAACTTTACCTGAGGAAGAACTTCTCCGGTTTCCTCACATTTTTGATGACACTCTTCACCTCGTACTGGTGCTTTCCTTCAGTTTCCTGGTGAACTATCAAGACCCCTCCATCCACCGGAGAATCCTGCAATTTACATGAACATTCGCTGTGGTTAAGTCCAGCTTCAGTCACAGTTTGGTCTCGGTTTAGTCCTGGATGAGTCCGGTTTACGCAGTATCCAGGTGTGTGAGAGTAAAAAGGCCCCTCGTCCCGGGTTAAAGTCTCTGTCCCAGTGACGTTTGCTCCGTCTCAGTCCATGATGTGGTTCTGGTGGAGCCTTTTTACTCTCACACACCTGGAAAACTGTCCTGAAGAAGTCGGGCTGCAGATGGCGCTGTCGTCCTGCCTCCACCGGTAGGACGACAGCGACAAAAAATGTTTAAATCTGCTGATTGGACACGTCGCAGTAACATCATGTGACCACTGTGAGGCACTAGTGAGCTCCAAACTGTCAGGGATGAAAACAAACTAAACCCTGGTCTGGAGCGAGTCTGGTTGATCCTGGCTCCTGATTTTGAACAGTGAGAAACATGTTTCATTTTCCCACCAAATCTTTTTTTTTATGTAATTCTTTCTAACGTCCTGGAATAATCACAGTTTCATTTGCCTTTGTATTTAAAACAGTAGCTCAACCCTGATAGTATTCCTCATCCTATTAAATACTTTTTTAATATGACTTTTGGGCAGTTTTTTTCAATCTTTTTTTTTTATTTCACAAACCACTTCTTACAAAACAGATTTTTCATTTTACTAATACAGGATTGTTTTTGAGTTGTCCTTTTTTATTTTTTTTTTATATACCAAAATTATTGTAGTTTTCCTATGTATCATGTTATCTATATATTATTTATTTATTTATTTTCCTTCATTCTTTCTTTAATTTAATTTAATTTTATTTTTATTTTATTTATTTATTTTATTTTATTTTATTTTATTTTATTTTATTTTATTTTATTTTATTTTATTTTATTTTATTTTATTTTATTAAATTGCATTTTATTTTATTTTATTTATTCATTTATTTTTTTTATCTTTACATGAAGCACTTAGGTCATCTGAAGTTGTTTTAAAAGTGCTGTAGCAATAACTTGAATTGCATTAAATAGAATAATCCTGTATGTGTTATTCCCCTGGTTTGTTTTCCAGCGAAGGCCGTTACCAAACACGTGAATCCACCAGCGCTGAGGCAACACCCTGAACCGTAAGTAACACGAGGGATGTTTAGTTTTACCACATTCATAAAAATACCTTTTACTTTCATCAGACGTCACAGTCACAGTCCGCTGGGTTTGGTCACATGACAGTGACCAGAGGAAGTGTATTATGGTCGATTTAACTTCACTGTGTGGAGTTAAATACCAGGGAGAAGAGGAGTTTTTTCAGTCGAGTCTTAAACTGTGTTAAAGACTGAGAGGATCTGACAGGCAGAGGGCGCGTTCCATAGTCTGGGAAAAGGCTCTGTCACCTCTTGAGCCTGGCTTTGACCTCTGACCTCTGACCTCAGGCTCTGGGGGGAGTTTAGAGCTGCAGTAAATCCCTCAAATAAAGAGAGGAAGCACAGAGAGCAGACTGGACCCACAGAGAGAAGACATTTAAACAAAATGTGCCTAAACAAAGTCGTGTATTTTACAGTGAGCAGAAATTCGATATATCGGTGAAGTAAATACAGACGATAAACGGTAAATATTGAAACTCATGAAAACTCTGAAAACAACACGACGCCATCTTGGATTCACCTTCCAGACTTGACCACACGTCCATGATTATGAGCTATAGTTTTAGCAGCGTGTTTCTGTAAAAGATTACATTTAGCTTTTTACAAACGGAGAAACAAATAAAATAAATACTGTACTAGAGCGTTCAACTTTCATCTTTTTAGGAGCTTTACCTTTGTTAATGTCTTGACGTGAGCTACAGTTTTTAAAGGTCTTATATTACTCAAATTTGACTCTTGTAGCTTTAAACCATGTTCTAACATGTTCCCTCATCAAAAACAGACCTGGAGTTATGTTTTGTTTCATTCACATGTTTGAGTCACACTTTATTATTAGTCTGTAACATCTCCAAAGCTCAAAACGCTCTGTCCCACCTTGTGATGTCATGAAGTGGTAGTTTTTTTTTCCAAGTTAACAGCTCCTTTTACCTTTAGTTCAGTGGAAGATTGGCAATTGGAGTGAAATGATCCAAATGATTCTAGAAATGAAGGTGTGTGGAGTTTAAAAACACAGTGGAGCACTTCCTGTATTACCATATGATGACATCACAAGGTGGAACAGAGTGTTTTCAGTTTGAGAGAAGATTTGCATAAATTTACATATATTTGCATAAACACATATAAATTGTTATTTGATCATTTGTATCTCGTTATGGGTCAAATGAGTAATGTGCACTTGTTATTCTGTAGAAACTGTTTAGATTTGACAGAACTTAAAATAATAAACCGTCAGATTTACACAGCTTCATGACGCTGGGGGGTGTTCTACCTGCACCTCTATGGCGGAATGTTCAGCAGTTACCATAGTGACACAGTGCGCCCGTTAGCAAACTCTGCCAACAGAAGTTTTAAGATGGTCTGAAAGCTCAAAAACACAAAAACAAAAGTGATTTTAAGAGAGCGCAGTATAATACCTCCCCCTTAATAAACAGTTCTGTTCCACCTTGTGATGTCATTAAGTGGTGGTTTTCAAGTGAACAGCTCCTTTTACCTTTAGTTCAGCAAAAGATTAGCAACTCCAGGACTGAAATCATCCAAATGATTCTAGAAATAAAGATGTGTGGAGATTAAAAACACAGTGGAGCACTTCCTGTATTACCACATGATGACATCACAAGGTGGAACAGAGTGTTTTCAGTTTGACAGAAGAACTCAGCCTAAATCTGCAGGTTTGTTTGTCTTAACCCTAGAGCACTATCGCGGGTGATTTTCACCTGAGCAAATGTATTTACATTTTCAATATGTTGCATTTTTCTGAGGGTCCTGAGTCCCCGGGCTTCACCCTTGTTTTTTGACGTCTATGAAGGTCTGGGGTAGGGCGTTTCCCTGCCCCACAGCCAACTTTGTCCTACAGACTTACTTTCGGGTGATTTTCACCCGGCAAAAGTGAAAGAGGGTAATGTACGTTTTTGGTGGATTCCACCCAGTGATAGTGTTAGTGTTTAAAATCAATCAATCCTGCCACATGTCAAGAGTGACAACATTCAGGGTCACCTTATTACATAATTATTTCAAGTGATGAAAGGAAAAGAAAAGCACACGCCAGGCTCCAGTGCTTTTCTCTTCACTAAAGAACTAACTTTGGTGTCCTTTCTTCCTAAGAAAGCTTCAAAAAAGAAGGTTGTCCTGCTCCTGTCATCCACGTACACACAACCAACAACAGGACCCAGAATTATACAACCAAACAAAGGGAGGAGTCGATACTTTTGACCAGATGTGTGCTCACTACGGCTGTGAAAACCAAGAGATGCTCGTGTGATTCACTCCTGGATCATTCTCCTGTAGCTGTTTGTTTGCCAAGGAGTCTATGCCGTCACCAGGGACGTCTCACATGTCTCAGGAATGAATGGACCAAAGACCAAGTTTCCTGTATCATTTTTTTTTTTTTTTTTTTTTTAAGGAATTTTTTTGTTCTCATATTCCAAATTTTTCAGTAATTTTCGAGCATGTTTCTAGGATCTTCCTATGTTTTTATTTTCCATTTTGTTACACATACCACTCTAATTTATCAAGTGTCATATTTTGATCTATTTTTTTTTTATGACAAGTACTTTTTGTTGGGTATATTATATCGGGTAAAAATTACGTGATGGTGTAGCTTTTCATAGCGAAAGTGTTGTAGGATTTTAAACATGTGAGAATGAAAAAAAAACTCCAGGTCTGTTTGTGACGAGGAAACATTAGAACAGATCAGAAAACACAGTAATAACTTAATAACTCTAAATATTTTCTCTTATTAACTCGTTCTTCTTATCTACAGAATATATGTTTGTGCGTCTCATGTAAAAATGGATTTACACAGGTTAAAATATCACACACATCATAAATATTTTCATAAGCCGCTTTCACACACACAAAACGACACAAACTACACAAAACCACGATTGAACCTGGACTAAAGAGCCGAGTGTCTCACCTCCATCGTGTCGTCTCTGAGATTCAACTTCAAATGTGCAGCTGAAAAGTCAGGACTGGATATAAAACTGTGAGAAGTTCTGCTTTTTACCCTGAAGAAGAGGAACTGCTCAAATTGTCTTTGGGAAAAAGGAAGCGAGGTTTGAGATTCAAACTGCAGCCTCATTCTAACAATAATCATCTTTGATTTTTATTCACGATGTAGATGTTAAGTTACAGTTTTTATATTGTGCTTTTTCCACCTTTAAAGAACCAGTCACCCACAGACACCAGGACAAAGACACTGGGACGAGGGGGAGAAAGTGTCTTGCTCAAGGACACAACGACTGTCTGTCTGTGGGAGCAGGAATCACACCATCAACCTGTGGAAGAGAGAATCTGACCACGAGACGAAAGATGGTTATGTCGAGGATGAAACCAGAAAGAAACAAGAACTAAACCAGGACTGAATCAGGACTGAACCAGGACTAAATCAGGACTGAACCAGGACTAAACCAGGACTGAACCAGGACTAAACCAGGACTGAACCAGGACTAAACCAGGACTAAACCAGGACTGAACCAGGACTGAACCAGGACTGAACCAGGACTAAACCAGGACTAAATCAGGACTGAACCAGGACTAAATCAGGACTAAACCAGGTCTTAACCAGGACTAAACCAGGACTGAACCAGGACTAAATCAGGAGTAAACTAGGTCTAAACCAGAACTAAACCAGGACTAAACCAGAACTGAATCAAGACTGAACCAGGACTAAACCAGGACTAAACCAGGACTAAACCAGGTCTAAATCAGGACTAAACCAGGTCTAAACCAGGACTAAACCAGGACTGAACCAGGACTAAATCAGGACTAAACCAGGACTAAATCAGGACTAAACCAGGTCTAAACCAGGACTAAACCAGGACTAAACCAGAACTGAATCAGGACTGAACCAGGACTAAACCAGGACTAAACCAGGACTAAATCAGGAGTAAACCAGGACTGAACCAGGACTGAACCAGGACTAAACCAGGACTAAATCAGGACTGAACCAGGACTAAATCAGGACTAAACCAGGTCTTAACCAGGACTAAACCAGGACTGAACCAGGACTAAATCAGGAGTAAACTAGGTCTAAACCAGAACTAAACCAGGACTAAACCAGAACTGAATCAAGACTGAACCAGGACTAAACCAGGACTAAATCAGGACTGAACCAGGACTAAATCAGGACTAAACCAGGACTAAACCAGGACTAAACCAGGACTGAACCAGGACTAAACCAGGACTAAATCAGGACTGAACCAGGACTAAATCAGGACTAAACCAGGACTAAACCAGGACTAAACCAGGACTAAACCAGGTCTAAACCGGGACTAAACCGGGACTAAACCAGGACTAAATCAGGACTAAACCAGGTCTAAACCAGGACTAAACCAGGTCTAAACCAGGACTAAACCAGGACTGAACCAGGACTAAACGAGGTCTACACCAGGACTACACCAGGTCTAAAGCAGGACTAAAGCAGGACTAAACCGGGACTAAAGCAGGACTAAACCAGGACTAAACCAGGTCTAAACCAGGACTAAACCAGGACTAAACCAGGACTAAATCAGGACTAAACCAGGACTAAACCAGGACTAAACCAGGTCTAAACCAGGACTAAACCAGGACTGAACCAGGACTAAACCAGGTCTACACCAGGACTACACCAGGTCTAAAGCAGGACTAAAGCAGGACTAAAGCAGGACTAAACCGGGACTAAAGCAAGACTAAACCGGGACTAAACCAGGACTAAACCAGGACTAAACCAGGACTAAACCAGGACTAAATCAGGACTAAACCAGGACTAAACCAGGTCTAAACCAGGACTAAACCAGGACTGAACCAGGACTAAACGAGGTCTACACCAGGACTACACCAGGTCTAAAGCAGGACTAAAGCAGGACTAAACCGGGACTAAACCAGGTCTAAACCGGGACTAA
>JAIEZT010000367.1:0-27500 GCA_019594935.1 Periophthalmus modestus | reverse complement strand
TCAGACCTCAGAGCACAGACCTCAGAGCTCAGACCTCAGACCTCAGAGCACAGACCTCAGACCTCAGACTCAGAGCACAGACCTCAGACCTCAGAGCTCAGACCTCAGACCTCAGACCTCAGAGCTCAGACCTCAGAGCACAGACCTCAGACCTCAGACCTCAGACCTCAGAGCACAGACTTCAGACCTCAGACCTCAGAGCACAGACCTCAGACCTCAGACCTCAGAGCACAGACCTCAGACCTCAGAGCACAGACCTCAGACCTCAGAGCTCAGACCTCAGACCTCAGAGCTCAGACCTCAGACCTCAGAGCACAGACCTCAGACCTCAGAGCACAGACCTCAGACCTCAGAGCTCAGACCTCAGACCTCAGACCTCAGAGCTCAGACCTCAGAGCACAGACCTCAGACCTCAGAGCTCAGAGCACAGACCTCAGACCTCAGACCTCAGAGCTCAGACCTCAGAGCACACGCCGGGGGGTAAATGTGGATGAGGTCCGAGATGTAACCTGGGGCCAGTCCATTCAAAGCTCTAAAAACAAACAATAAAATCTTAAAATTAACTCTAAAATTAACAGGAAGCCAGAGCAAAGACGCAAGAATTGGTGTGATATGATCATGTTTTTTGTTCCTGTTAAAAGTCGTGCAGCAGAGTTTTGGACTAACTGCAGTCGGTAAAATGAGTTTTGTGAAATGCCAGAATAAAGTGCACTGCAGTGGTCCAGACGAGACGAAATAAAAGCGTGCACGACTTGTTCAAAAAGTTTAAAAGATAAAAACTGTTTAACTTTGGATAAAAGCCGCAGATGATAAAAACTAGATTTTAAAACGCCATTAATCTGCTTGTCAAATTTAAAATCGCTGTCTATGGTGACGCCAAGGTTGGTGACTGTGGGACGCACATCATTTTGAAGACGTCCCACATCCGAGAGGGGACGGCCAGAGCCAAACAGTATAACCTCAGTCTTTGCTTCATTTAATTTTAAAAAGTTTTGGGCCAACCAGACTTTGACGTCACATAGACAGTGGAGTCGGGGTGTCGGGGCAGTTGTCTTTTTTAGAAATGGGTTAATAAATCTGCCAATCATCTGCGTAAGAATGATTTAAAAGGCCATGTCTTTTAAAAATGTCCTCAAGCCGGAGAAGATAAAGTGCAAAAAGAATAGGCCCCAGAGTTGAACCTTGGGGGACTCCGCTCACAAGTGGAGTGAAGGATGAGGTAGAGTCCCCCAGCCTGACTGAAGGACCGCCCCGTTAGGTACGACCTAAACCAGTCCAGGGCCGTCCCCCGACACCCACAATGTTCAAGACGGTTTAAAAGAGTTGAGTGGTCAACTGTGTCAAAAGCTGCAGTCAGGTCTAAAAAGGCAGAATTACCAGAGTCGGTCATTTAAAACCTCTAAAAGTGCAGACTCTGTGCTGTGAGACACTTTAGAGCCTGACTGGAAAGTGTCTAAAGTTCCATTTGCATCAGGAAAGGCTGCAGCTGTGCAAAATTTTTGACACTAGAGGGAGTTTTGACATTGGTCGATAATTAGATAAAATTGTAGGGTCAAGACCAGGTTTTTTGATCAAAGGCTCAACAACAACTTTTTTACAAAAAGAAGGAACAACACCAGAAAACAGACGGCTGCTGACAATCTCTTTAACACAATGTCCAATAGTTCCTCAAACTTCTTTAAAGAACCGAGGTGGGACTGGGTCTGTTTAAGTTTATTCACTGTCCCTGTGAGCACAAAGACACAGGCTCAACCCGACTCAACACATTTGAGTTGTTATGGTGAGGTTGGAAGAAGGAGACATAGTCGATAAATTGGCTCTAATATCCTCAACCCCACTATTAAAAAAAGACAGGAGTTTTTTGCAAGTGTCCTGTGTCATCTCCAGTGTAGAGGACGGATCAGGGTGAAGAACAGAGACAGTTGTTTTAAAACGAACACGTGTGGCCAGTGACATGTATCAAATTAAAAGCATAAATAAAGTCTAAAAAATCACTGACCATAAGTTTTGTAGAGACCTGCACATTCAAATCCCCAACTATTAATCTATCTGTGGCCACTAAAGAACTAAAACAACCTCTTACAATATTCAACTAACATTTTTACCCCTAAAACTAAAAGTAGAAGTAAATACCTCCTCTTTAATACCACATAGAGGTAAATACTTCCTCTTTAATGATTAACATGTCCACGCTTCCAATAAAGTGTCAAACTGCACCAGAAAAGTGAAATATCGCACATTTAAAAGAGGATCATCGTGAGTTTAAACTTTAAATGAACCAGACTTGTGCCACTTTTCATTTCTCTTCCTGATATTTTGGCTGATTTCTTTTGACTTCCTCATGATGTGACTCAGAAAAGTCGTGTGTTTCAGGTTTGTCTCATACTTCACCCAAACGTCGTCAATCAACCAATCAGACGCTTCCAAAGACATGACATCATCTCCTGGGTTTCCCATTGGTTTAAATCCATAATAATGATACTGTATGTAAATGTGTGACTTTTGAGTAATGAAAAATTGTCTAAAAAATGTTTCTCTTATTATTTTGTCATCTGGGAAATAGAAATAATTTAGTTAATCCTAATTGATCTAAAACAGGAAACGTTTAGTCTGATTTCATGTCAGGCAGTGAGAAAAAAAACAAAAAAAGCGTAAAGCGGATGTGTAACTTCTGTGTATTTGACTGAACAAACACCACGACGTTCACTGACATCTGCATAAACGAATGAAAAATGTCACTTTTAAAACGTTCCGCTTTAATCCGAGCGTGTGATTCATTTCTCGGTTCTGTCGTTTTTCGGGGGCAGGTGATGCTGGACGTGCTGATCATCGGATCGGGGCCCCACGCTCTGACCCTGTCCACTCTGCTGACCGGCCCAGACTCCGGCCCTCGCGCTGGGCCGACGACGCCGCGGTCTCCCCCGAGTTTAGAACCACCCAGACTGTCCAAGACGAAGAGCCGGAGGAGGAGGAGCCGAGGGGCACCAGGTCCAGAAACACACGGTTTTATTTTTTAATTGAATTAAACAGGATGTAATGTTCTAATGTCGTTTCCTCGTCACAATCAGACCTGGAGTTGTGCTTTTTTGTTTCATTCTCACATGTTTAACACACAAACCTGCAGATTTACGCTGAGTCCATTTTCTCTCAAACTGAAAACACTCCGTTCCACCTTGTGATGTCATCATGTGGTAAAACAGGAAGTGCTCCTCTGTGTTTTTAAACTCTGCACACCTTCATTTCTAGAATCATTTGGATCATTTTAGCGAATCTGGAGTTGCACAATCTTCTACTGAACTAAAGGTAAAAGGAGCTGTTCACTTGAAAACTGCCACTTCATGACATCACAAGGTGGAACAGATCATTTTGAGCTTTGGAGATGTTACAGACTAATAATAAAGTGTTACTCAAACATGTGTGAAACAAAACACAACTCCAGGTCTGTTTGAGGTAACATCATTAGAACATGGATTAAAGCTAAAAGAGTCACGTTTGTGTAATATGTCACTTTTAAATACCCAAATTATTTTTTATACCAACATAAAGCCTTAAATGAAGGTGTGTTAGCTTCAGTGTGTTTATCTCCTCCCTTCAGACACATATAAGGCAGTGTCCAACAGTCTGGCTCCTGATTGGCTCATTGGTTGCTATGATACTCACGGTTGGAGCCGTAGCTTCTTTACACAGTCTGTGGTCCAAACGTTTGACTGGTTGTTTTCATATCGTACCTACAGGGGGCGTAGTGGATCCTCCGGGCCCAGAGGCTCCGGGCCCAGAGGCTCCAGGCCCAGAGGCTCCAGGCCCAGAGGCTCCAGGCCCAGAGGTTCCAGGCTGCACAGACAGACGCCTCGCCCTGTCCCAGGATGAGGCTCTCGGTGGTGGACTCGTACGGTCGCTGGGCGGCTCTGTGGGAGGGGCAGTTTGTGGCTCTCAACATCCCTCACCTCCGCTCCCACACACTGGTGCACACCGAGCCCTTCAGCAAGGTACTGCACTCAGACAAGTACAAGTACAAGTACAAGTACAAGTACAAGTACAAGTACAAGTACAAGTACACACCGAGCCCTTCAGTAAGGTACTGCACTCAGACAAGTACAAGTACAAGTACACACCGAGCCCTTCAGCAAGGTACTGCACTCAGACAAGTACAAGTACAAGTACAAGTACACACAGTACAAGTACAAGTACACACCGTACAAGTACACACCAAGTAGCCCTTCAGTAAGGTACTGCACTCAGACAAGTACAAGTACAAGTACACACCGAGCCCTTCAGCAAGGTACTGCACTCAGACAAGTACAAGTACAAGTACAAGTACAAGTACACACCGAGCCCTTCAGCAAGGTACTGCACTCAGACAAGTACAAGTACAAGTACACGCCGAGCCCTTCAGCAAGGTACTGCACTCAGACAAGTACAAGTACAAGTACACACTGAGCCCTTCAGCAAGGTACTGCACTCAGACAAGTACAAGTACAAGTACACACCGAGCCCTTCAGCAAGGTACCGCACTCAGACAAGTACAAGTACAAGTACTAGTACAAGTACAAGTACAAGTACACACCGAGGCCTTCAGCAAGGTACTGCACTCAGACAAGTACAAGTACAAGTACAAGTACAAGTACACACCGAGGCCTTCAGCAAGGTACTGCACACAGACAAGTACCTTGCTGAGTGCAGTACCTTGCTGAAGGGCTCGGTACTGCACTCAGACAAGTACAAGTACAAGTACAAGTACAAGTACACACTGAACTGGAAGTGTGCCCATGATCACTTCCTGTTAGCACACGGCGCTAGCATGTTAGCTCCGCCCATTTATATAAACCGTCTGTGGTCATTATTTTCTTCTGAACCTGTTTGAAACGCAGCTCTTTAAACAGATTTGACAAATCTCACCACAATAAAATCCTTCTGCTCAAATCTCTACAAATGAAAGTGATTTCGTGTGCTTCCCGAGCGCAGACGGCGTTCCAGGACTTCGTGGCGGAGTCGGGCCGTTCCTCGGAGCTGCACACGCTCCCCGATCACGTTTACATCCTGGACCAAAACGCCTATTTCAACGACATGAGGCTCGGGAAGAAGGAGCGGCGGCGTCTGAGGGCGTCGCCCGGCCTGAAGACCACGCCCAGCTTCAGTCTCCCCGGGACACGACTCAGCCTGGACTTTTTCCAGCACCAGGTCAAAGTTCAGCCGCGGGCGTGTGCCGTGTGAGCGCCGTGTGGAGCAGGTCGGCATGTTTGAGTGTTTGTGATCTGATTTTTAATAATACTAATGCCATATTTTTTAGACTAGTCACATTTTGTTCATAATTTGAGGCTGCGACTTATGCTCAGGTGTGATTTATATGTGAAATATTGTTGTTTTATTCATTATTGTGCATTTTTTAGCTGGTGCGACTCATACTCCGGAAAATACGGTAATTCAAATGTGGTTTTTACTGCCCTAAATCATCACAGAGACAATAGTTACAGGTCAGATCTGTGGAGAGGCACCCTGCTCACAGTTTTTGAAGGTGTTTTTCATTCCAACAGACCTGGAGTTGTGTTTATTGTTTCATTCTCACATGTTTAACACACAAACCTGCAGATTTAGGCTGAGTTCTTCTCTCAAACTGAAAACACTCTGTTCCACCTTGTGATGTCATCGTGTGGTGATACAGGAAGTGCTCCACTGTGTTTTTAAACTCCATACACCTTCATTTCTAGAATCGTTTGGATCATTTCAGCCGTGGAAATCCTCGCAAATCTTCGACTGAACTACAGGTAAAAGGTTTAGGTTTAAAAACTACCACTTCATGACATCACAAGGTGGAACAGAGCGTTTTGAGATGTGTGAATGAAACAAACACAACTCCAGGTCTGTTTTTGTGGAGGTAACAGTATGAAACACGGCTAAAAACTCAATTTTGCTTAATATAGGACCTGTAAGTTTTCAGTATAATTTTAGTTTTTTTAATTTAAAGTTGCACTATGTAACTTTTCTTGAGGAGGGTCTGTTTTTCTGCTTTGTATCTGTGGAGGAGTTATTACTTTGCTGGGAATACTGTCCATAGTATGGGATTAAACATGCCTGTCTCCATGGTGACGCCAGTGAACCAAGTTACAAGTCAGATCTGTGGACAGAAGGACTGTGAAAATGAAGTTTGCGTTTGGCAGAACCTCCTTGTTTTTTGTTTGTTTTTTTCAATAATTTAATACAGAAGAAGAAGTTAAAGCCTTACAGTGGAACATTTCAGACAGAGAAGTGTCATCTCCATGGAGACCAGCAGGTGGCGGAAATGTTTCTCTCAAAATGTGTGACAAGTTTTGGCAATTTTTAAATTTCTCCTTAAGCTGGAGGTTAAAACTTGCTGTAAAATATAAATTATAGTTTTACACAAATCAAGAAACAGTTTGAGAAAAAAAGTTGTAAAATATGTAGAAAACTACAGGAAGTAGAGCGTCCCACACTGATGACATCACACTGATGACATCACACTGGGACAATTTACACAAGAAACACATTTTTCTGACATTTTAAACATGATTTCCACAAAATAAATGTGTTTTCTTACATTTGTATCTGTCAAATCATAATCTCTGTGACGTTAGAGGAGTTTGAGCCTGGTGAACTACACGGTTGCTAGGTAAGAGTTATGTAAATCCCTAGTGTGATGTCATCATTTCCAACCAGGAAGTAAAATTTAAAACCTAAAAAATGGACAAACTGACCAATTTTTCTTTCTTTTTTGAATAAAATCTTAAATATTATGAACTTAAATTTGTTTTAGTAAAATTATTAGTTGAAATGTGCCGTAAGGGCTTTAAAGTTACATTCACATTTTCATTTGGACTGACAGTAAACAGTTAAGTTGAAATAATATTTGACTTTTTTATTGTAAAACAGAAAAAAATACGTGTGTGCTGCATGTGAGGTGATTCTCTTATTTCACGATTGTGTGTAACTGAAAACTCACTCACATCTACAATAAACTAACTAAAGAGTTTTAAAATCCGCCGATGCATAAAACGAACACTAAGAATGTAACCCCAGTTCTATGAATCTCGATGACCAGACACACGTCATGACTTTGCAAAAAAAATACCTGAAATTCTTGCCACTAAACTGTAACCTGCACGTTTTCAAAGGCATGTGGCACTTTTAATATTTGACCAGTTTTGTTGTTTTATCTGTTATGTAACCGGCCCATATTACCTTAAACGGCCCATATTACACTGTTTTAAAGGGCCCATGTGATGCTTTTTTTTTTTTTTTTAATCTGTTCTAATGTTTTTTCCGTCACAAACAGACCTGGAATTTGTGTTTTGTTTCATTCTCACATGTTTAACACACAAACCCTGCAGATTTAGACTGAGTTCTTCTCTCAAACACCATGTTCCACCTTGTGATGTCATCATGTGGTGATACAGGAAGTGCTCCCCTGTGTTTTTAAACTCCACACACCTTCATTTCTAGAATCATTTGGATCATTTCAGACGTGGAAATCCTCACAGATCTTCTACTGAACTAAAAGTAAAAGGAGGTGTTAACTTGAAAACTACCACTTGATGACATCACAAGGTGGAACAGAGCGTTTTGAGCTGTGGAGATGTAGATAAAACAATAATAAAGTGACTCAAACATGTGTGAATGAAACAAAACACAACTCCAGGTCTGTTTTTGATGCACTAACAGCATTAGAACATGACTTAAAGCTCTCGAGAGTCCATTTTGTGTAACACAGGAGCTTTAAAACGTTACATGTTAATTTCCAGGTGGAGCGTTATAACCTCGACTCTCTGCTCGTAAAAGGCACAGTGGAGTCTATCGTCCCGGTGATGGAGCAGCCAGCAGGGGGCAGCACAGACTCCGGGGCTCAGAGGAGGGTCAAGTACTTCCGGGTCGGACTCCAGGACGGCGCCGAGCTCAGGGCCCGCCGCGTCGTCATGGCAACGGGACCGACCCGAGCGCAGATGGCCAACATCCCGTCCTGGGTGTCTGCAATCGGAGAGAGTTACCCAGAGGGGGCGCTGCAGCACACCGTCAAGCTGATGCATCACCTGCCTCTGAGTCAGACCTCACAAACACAAGGTGAACTTTTCTAGCGTAGCGACAAGCAGGAGACAAAGTTTGCTTGAAATGTTCCGCAGTATGGTATTAAACTTTCTTGTCTGGTATTTATTACGTTTTTAATTGGTAAAAATTCCTTGGAAAACACGTATTCTGTGAGCATGGTAGCCTCTCCACAGATCTGACCTATAACCAGGACTGAGTGAGTGTGACGTCACCCACAGCTAACCTGCTAGCCAAACAGGAAGTGATCACAGGCGCACTTCTGGCTCCAGTTCACTTTCTATTGAAAAACTGTGTCCCCTCTTGGCCCAGTTCTTGAGGTCAAAAGTCAGTCTGCTGTCTTCTGTCTGCGTCTCATTATAAAGCGGTTCATCGTGAGATAATCAGGAAGTGTGTGTTAGCATGCTAGTTGTTGTTAGCTTTATCATGGCGGCACGGAGTTGTGAAAAGTGCTTATAAACTCATTGTGGTGAATCATTAGGATGTTCTGTATGCATAAAGTAAGTGAGGAGTGACTTCAGACGTCTGCAAACTGGTTAAAATGAAGTAGATGTGTGTTTTTTGAGTTTTTAAAATGGTAAAAGTGTCGTTTGTGTGTGTGCGCAGAGGGTCAGAGGGTCAGAGGGTCAGAGGGGCTGAGGGTCAGAGGGTCAGAGGGTCATGAGTCTCGTTTGTGTCCCTCAGGTCGGTGTGTCGTGTGCGCTGAGGGTCAGAGGGTCAAAGGGTCAGAGGGTCACGAGTCTCGTTTGTGTCCCTCAGGTCGATGTGTCGTGTGCGCTGAGGGTCAGAGGGTCATGGTCGTGGGAGGAGGTCTGACCAGTGCACATGTAGTGTCCATCGCTCTCCAGCAGGGGGCCAGCCACGTCACCTGGGTCATGAGGAAGTACTTACAGGTAACAGGAACAACTCTGTTTAACATAACGGTCAGGAAACACACACCGAGGTAAAGAGAGAAAGACATGGAGAGAGAGAGAGAGAAGAGAGAGGGGAAGAGAGAGAGATAGAGGAGAGAGGGGAAGAGAGAGAGAGAGAGAGAGAGAGAGAGAGAGAGAGAGATGTAACAGGAACACAGCTTATCTTCACTTAAAATAACTGTCAGGAAACACACCGAGACACTGAGTTTGACCTTTAGACGGACAGAAAGAAGAGAGAGAGAGAAAGAAAGAGAAAGAGGCAGAGGGAGAGACAGAAGATAGATAAAGGGAGATAGAGATAGATGATAGAAAGAGAGGGAGATAGAAGGAGAGAGAGGGAGAGAGAGTGATAGAGAGATAGAAGAGAGAGAGAGATAAAGAGAGAGAGCAATAAAGACAGAAAGCTATATAGAGAGCAATAGAAAACGAGACAAAGACAAAGAGAGAGACATAGAGATAGATAAATAGAGAGACAGCAAGATTAAGAGATAGGTTGATAGATAAGTAGAAAGGAATCAGATAGAGAGAGAGAAGATAGAGAGAGAAGATGAAGAGAGAGACAGAAAGGGAGAGGATGGAGAGAGAGATGAGAGAGAGAGAAGATAGAGAGATGAGCGAGAAAGAGAAAAGATAGATCAAGAGAAAGAGAGAGATAAGAGAAATGAGAGATACTTTGTTGGTCCTGAGGGAGGCTCAGGTTTGGCTGCAGCGCCTCTCAGTGGTCGTTGTGCCTCGGTGCAGTTTGACAGAGGGTCTGGGGGGGTCTGCTCAGTTTGAGGAACAGCCACATGCTGCATTTAGTCAACTGTGTTTTGGTGGACTCACTTTTACATTTGTTTCCTGTTTATTTCCGTGTTTATTCACACTGTAGATTCTCAATGAAGCAGCAAAATTATGAACATAGTGAAAAAAAAACCCTCAAAATAACTCCAAACATAAAGGACGAGGGTTTAAGCTCCACAAAACAAAGAGACGACTCTCTGAGGGTTTGAACATGGAATATAAAACATATTTAGTTGAGTTATTTCACTGTTTTTCTTTGTTACATAATTCCACGTGTCTGTTTCATATATTTGATCTTCTATGTGGATATAAAATGTAAAAAGCAGGAAAAAGAAAGAAAAATCAGGGGGAAAAAAGCATTGAATGAGAGGGGCGTGTCCCAACTTCTGACTGGTTGTGCACAAAAAACCCTAAAACAATACCATTATCAGGGTTTAATGCCACACTGCGGAACATTAAAGCCTCTCACTCTGTGCTTTGCCGTTGCAGTTGAAGCAGTTCGACGTGGGCGACGTGGAGAGCCTGGTGGGACGCTACGCCCACGTGGAGCACGGCATCCAGATGGACGGCAGAGCGTTCCTCCGTCAGTTTTACAACGAGAAAAGTCTCCACAGGCGACTGGCCATGATCCGACAGGCGAGGAAAGGGGGCGCCGTCACCCCCGAGGCCTACACCCACCTGCAGCCCTTCATCCAGGAGGGACGGGTGGAGCTCCGGACCTACTGCGAGGTGAGAGCGCCAGCAGGGGGAGCATGATGAGGCTCCTCCCACAAGCCTATGTGACCTCCTGTCTGTCTCCCTCTCCTGTCTGTCTCTTCCTCCTGTCTGTCTCTCTCTCCTGTCTGTCTCCCTCTCCTGTCTGTCTCTCTCTCCTGTCTGTCTCTCTCTCCTGTCTGTCTCTTCCTCCTGTCTGTCTCTCTCTCCTGTCTGTCTCTCCCTCTCCTGTCTGTCTCCCTCTCTCCTGTCTGTCTCTCTCTCTCTCTCTCTCCTGTCTGTCTCCCTCTTTTTTGTCTGTTTCCCCCTCCTGTCTGTCTCCCTCTTCTGTCTGTCTCTCTCTCCTGTCTGTCTCTTCCTCCTGTCTGTCTCTCTCTCCTGTCTGTCTCTCCCTCTCCTGTCTGTCTCCCTCTCCTGTCTGTCTCTCTCTCTCTCTCTCCTGTCTGTCTCCCTCTTTTGTCTGTTTCCCCCTCCTGTCTGTCTCCCTCTTCTGTCTGTCTCTCTCTCCTGTCTGTCTCTTCCTCCTGTCTGTCTCTCTCTCCTCTGTCTGTCTCTCTCCCTCTCCTGTCTGTCTCCCTCTCCTGTCTGTCTCTCTCTCTCTCTCTCCTGTCTGTCTCCCTCTTTTGTCTGTTTCCCCCTCCTGTCTGTCTCCCTCTTCTGTCTGTCTCTCTCTCCTGTCTGTCTCTTCCTCCTGTCTGTCTCTCTCTCCTGTCTGTCTCTCTCTCCTGTCTGTCTCCCTCTCCTGTCTGTCTCTCTCTCCTGTCTGTCTCTCTCTCCTGTCTGTCTCTCTCTCCTGTCTCTCTCTCTCTCTTCTGTCTCTCCTGTCTGACTCGATCCTGTCTTCTTCTCCAGGTGAGCGAGGCCAGGTGGTGCTACAGGACTCAGGCGTGGTTGCTCTGCCTGTCCACCGGGGGGCAGTGGAGCGGTGATGTGATCTGGCTCGCCACAGGCTGCAAACTGGACGCCAAAGAAGATCCTCTGCTGCGAGACGTCATCAGAGAGTTTCCTGTTCAGGTCAGAGCAGCAGAGTCGCCGAGGAATTAAAGACTCAATATGTCACTTTTCTAGTGACGCATCTGTCACCAGGAGATATTAATGTGGTTTAGTCCTGGTTTGGTCCTGGTTTAGTCCTGGTTTAGTCCCGGTTTAGTCCCTGTTTAGTCCCGGTTTAGTCCCGGTTTAGTCCCTGTTTAGTCCCTGTTTAGTCCCGGTTTAGTCTCGGTTTAGTCCCGTTTAGTCCCTTTTTAGTCCCTGTTTTTAGTCCCTGTTTAGTCCCTGTTTTAGTCCTGTTTTAGTCCCGGTTTAGTCCCCCGTTTAGTCCCGGTTTAGTCCCGGTTTAGTCCCGGTTTAGTCCCTGTTTAGTCCCCCGGTTTAGTCCCGGTTTAGTATCCCGGTTTAGTCCCCTGTTTTAGTCCCTGTTTAGTCCCTGTTTAGTCCCGGTTTAGTCCTGGTTTAGTCCTGGTTTAGTCCCGGTTTAGTCCCTGTTTAGTCCCGGTTTAGTCCCGGTTTAGTCCTGGTTTAGTCCCGGTTTATTCCCGGTTTAGTCCCGGTTTAGTCCTGGTTTAGTCCCGGTTTAGTCCTGGTTTAGTCCCGGTTTAGTCCCGGTTTAGTCCTGGTTTATTCCCGGTTTAGTCCCGGTTTAGTCCTGGTTTAGTCCCTGTTTAGTCCCCGTTTAGTCCTGGTTTAGTCCTGGTTTAGTTCTGGTTTATTTATTTATTTATTTGGTTTATTTGACAGGGACAGTGCATCAATCAACATTTCTGTAAATGTACCAGATTTAGCCAGAAAGGCTGTTTTTCATCTGTTGTCCCTGGACAGATGGTGAAGAAGTCGCCCGAAAATGTAACAATAAAAGTTATGCAATATATTTACAACAGTGCAAAAATATAATCAACAGTACAGGTAAACTAGTGAATACACTTAAACAATAAAAGCCATTACACACACTATACATGACACACACACTCAGAAGAACACACACTGTACATGACACATTACATTAGAGAACAGAAACATAAACTCGTGGTCACAGGTTTGACGTGTTATTAGTCAGTTCTTTTCATGTTTTTTGAACATGTCGTATGTGTGAATGTCTCTAATGTTCGTAGGTCCTGAGTTCCACTCCTGAGGCTCTAACGGAAAAGGCACTTTGGCTAAAGGTGCTTTTCCTCAGGGGAACTATGCAGTCCCCACGGGCTGCACCCCGAGTGAGGCGGAGTGAGGCGGAGTGAGGCGGAGTGAGGCGGAGTGAGGCGAAGTGAGGCGGCGTGAGGCGGAGTGAGGCGGAGCGAGGCGGAGTGAGGCGGAATGAGGCGGAGTGAGGCGGAGTGAGGCGGAGTGAGGCGGAATGAGGCGGAGTGAGGGGGAGTGAGGCGGAGCGAGGCGGAGTGAGGCGGAATGAGGCGGAGTGAGGCGGAGTGAGGCGGAATGAGGCGGAGTGAGGGGGAGTGAGGCGGAGTGAGGGGGAGTGAGGCGGCGTGAGGCGGAGTGAGGCGGAGTGAGGCGGAGTGAGGGGGAGTGAGGCGGAATGAGGCGGCGTGAGGCGGAGTGAGGCGGAGTGAGGCGGAGTGAGGGGGAGTGAGGCGGAGTGAGGCGGAGTGAGGCGGAGTGAGGCGGCGTGAGGCGGCGTGAGGCGGAGTGAGGCGGAGTGAGGCGGAGTGAGGGGGAGTGAGGCGGAGTGAGGCGGAGTGAGGTGGAGTGAGGTGGAGTGAGGTGGAGTGAGGCGGAATGAGGTGGAGTGAGGTGGAGTGAGGTGGAGTGAGGCGGAATGAGGTGGAGTGAGGCGGAATGAGGTGGAGTGAGGCGGAATGAGGTGGAGTGAGGCGGAATGAGGTGGATTGAGGCGGAGTGAGGCAAAGTGAGGCGGAGTGAGGCAAAGTGAGTGTGGAGTGAGGCGGAGTGAGGTGGAGTGAGGCAAAGTGAGGCGGAGTGAGGCGGAATGAGGCGGAGTGAGGCGGAGTGAGGGGGAGTGAGGCGGAATGAGGTGGAGTGAGGCGGAATGAGGTGGAGTGAGGCGGAATGAGGTGGAGTGAGGCAGAGTGAGGTGGAGTGAGGCGGAATGAGGTGGAGTGAGGCGGAGTGAGGTGGAGTGAGGTGGACCTGGTGCAGATGAACTGAGAGAGTGGAGGAGATCACTGGCCGTGGACAATTTTGTAGGTCAAACAAAGATTTGAAAACTTAATGAGGTTTTCCCAGTTTAACAGACAGTGTTTGTCCAGGATGTTGCAGTGATGATCTTAAAGGTTTTTTGTCCAATATTTTCATTGTCTGTTTGTAAAGTGATTCTATGGGTTTTAGTGATGTTTTGTTGCTTATGACCAAGTTGTTGAACAGCACGTGATGTGAGGACCATTGAAAGCATGAACATTGTTGCTGCCTGTAGGACAGATGAGATCTGATGAACCTGAAGTTTGAGATATTGTATTTTATGCGATTTATTAGTTTTCTAATTTGTGGTTTGAAGGTGAGTTTTAAGTCTAGTGTTATGCCAAGATATTTTATTTCTGAGACAGTTTGAAGTTTTTCGCCAGCTACTAGAATATCTACAGAAGTGAAAGTGGTGGATTTGGAGAAGAACATTGAGACTGTTTTACTTGTGTTCAGTTTTACGTGGCACTTTTCTAGATATTTGGAGATGTGAGTCATGGACTGAGATAGTTTTTCTGATACTTGTCTTGGATTTTTGCCATGTGTGTAAATGACTGTGTCGTCTGTGTACATCTGAATTTGGACACTGGGACAGACAGATGAGAGGTCATTTATGTAGAGAGAGAAGAGCAGTGGACCCAGAATGGAACCTTGTGGAACACCTGTTGCTAGAGGGAGAGGAGTGGAGTGGCAATCATTGATTTTGACAAACTAAGAACAATTTGTTAGGTATGACTCCAACCATAGACAGCCTCTAGTGGTGACATGTGAGAATGCAGGAGGAGCGCATGCTAAAAATACAGTAACTTTCCCAAATTATTACAAATCTGAGCTTTAGTTTTAAGTCTAAAAAAAATGTAAAAAAACAGAACAAACAGTGTAAACAGTGTATGCTAACAGCTAACTGCTAACGGCTAACTGCTGTCGCTCACGGCAGGTCCTGGACGGCTGGCCCTGTATCTCGGAGAGTCTGCAGTGGGCGGAGGGCTGTCCTCTGTATCTGATGGGACAGTACACGGCTCTACAGGTGGGACTTCTACACGATTATACAAAAAAACTTTATCGAGACGTATCAGAACAGGAAACGCTGAATCGGTTTCAGTTTCACTTCATTTTACATTTACAGAATAAAAAAAACGCATTGGGAAAAAAAGCCAGAACACTCTCCTGACTCTCCTGAGCTTTCATGTTCTCACTGTTACCTCCTCAAAATCACACCTGGAGTCCTGCTTTGTTTCATCTCCAAAGCTCAAAATGCTCTGTTCCACCTTGTGATGTCATCAAGTGGTTAACAGCTATGTTTTACTTTTAGACCAATGACGAGTGTAGAGTATTTAATGGAGAGGAGAGGAAAGAGGGAGGAGAGAGAAGAGAGAGGCAGAGAGAAGAAGGAGAGGGAGAGAATGAGGAGGGGGAAGGAGGAAATGAGGAGAAAGGAGGAGGAGAACGAGAGAGAAAAGGAGGAGCAAGAGAGAGAGAAGGAGGAGAAGGAGAGAGAGGGAGGAGGAAAGACAATGGGGACAAAGAGAGAGGAAGAAGAGAGGAGAGGAAAGAGGAGGGACACAGGGAAAATTAGGAGATGGGGAGGAAAGAAAGAGTGTGAAGAGGAGAAAGAGGGAGAGAAAATATTGAGAGATGGAAAGAGGGCGGAAGGAGACAGAAAGAGGGAGAGAAGGAGGAGAGAGGGAGAAAGAGAAGGAGGGGAGTGAGAGAATGAGGAGAGAGGAGGAAGAGAGGGAGAGAGAGAAGGAGAGAGAGGAGTGGAGGGAGAGAGAGGAGAAGAGAGAGGAGAGAGAAGGAGGAGAGAGAGAGACGGACTCGTTCCACTCGTTCCTTTCATTCCTTTCATTCCTCTCGTTAACTTCGTTCCCCTAATTCCTCTCGTTCCTCTCGTTCCTCTCATTAACCTTGTTCCCCTTGTTCCTCTCCTTCCCCTCCTTCCTCTCGTTCCTCTTCTTCCTCTCGTTCCTCTCCTTCCTCTCGTTCCTCTCCTTCCTCTCGTTCCTCTCATTCCTCTCCTTCCTCTCGTTCCTCTTCTTCCTCTCGTTCTTCTTCTTCCTCTTCTTCCTCTCGTTCCTCTCCTTCCTCTCGTTCCTCTTCTTCCTCTCGTTCCTCTCCTTCCTCTCGTTCCTCTCATTAACCTCGTTCCCCTTGTTCCCCTCCTTCCCCTGCTTCCTCTCGTTCCTCTCGTTTCTCTCGTTCCTCTTCTTCCTCTCGTTCCTCTCCTTCCTCTCGTTCCTTTTCTTCCTCTCATTCACCTCCTTCCCCTCGTTCCTCTCGTTCCTCTTCTTCCTCTCGTTCCTCTCCTTCCTCTCGTTCCTCTTCTTCCTCTCGTTCCTCTCCTTCCTCTCGTTCCTCTCATTAACCTCGTTCCCCTCGTTCCCCTCCTTCCCTGCTTCCTCTCCGTTCCTCTCGTTCCTCTTCTTCCTCTCGTTCCTCTCCTTCCTCTCGTTCCTCTTCTTCCTCTCGTTCCTCTCCTTCCTCTCGTTCCTCTCATTAACCTCGTTCCCCTCGTTCCCCTCCTTCCCCTGCTTCCTCTCGTTCCTCTCGTTCCTCTTCTTCTTTCTCTCGTTTCCTCTCCTTCCTCTCGTTCCTTTTCTTCCTCTCGTTCCTCTCCTTCCTCTCGTTCCTCTCATTAACCTCGTTCCCCTCGTTCCCCTCCTTCCCCTGCTTCCTCTCGTTCCTCTCGTTCCTCTTCTTCCTCTCGTTCCTCTCCTTCCTCTCGTTCCTCTTCTTCCTCTCGTTCCTCTCCTTCCTCTCGTTCCTCTCATTAACCTCGTTCCCCTCGTTCCCCTCCTTCCCCTGCTTCCTCTCGTTCCTCTCGTTCCTCTTCTTTCTCTCGTTCCTCTCCTTCCTCTCGTTCCTTTTCTTCCTCTCGTTCACCTCCTTCCCCTCCTTCCCCTCCTTCCTCTCGTTCCTCTCGTTCCTCTCCTTCCTCTCGTTCCTCTTCTTCCTTTCGTTCCTCTTCTTCCTCTCCTCCCTCTCCTCTCCTCCTCTTCCTCTCCTCTCCTCCTCTTCCTCTCCTCCCTCTCCTTCCTCTCCTCTCCTCCTCTTCCTCTCCTCTCCTCCTCTTCCTCTCCTCCCTCTCCTTCCTCTCCTCTCCTCCTCTTCCTCTCCTCCTTCTCCAGATCGGGCCTCATGCTGTGAACTTGGCTGGAGGACAAGCGGCGAGTCACAGAATCTCCAAACACATCCTTCATCAGCTCCGACGGAAGCGAGACGGTCCAGACGGCGCGAGTCCAGAAGGGGGCGCCAGATCCAAGACTGAGGAGCACGTTCTGCAGATGCACGGGCCAGAAGGGGGCGCCAGATCCAAGACTGAGGACCACGTTCTGCAGATGCACGGGCCAGAAGGGGGCGCCAGATCCCAGACTGAGGAGTACCTTCTGCAGATGCACGGGCTGCTCTGGCTCTAGTCCACGTCCCGCCTCCGTCTGGACCACGTGGGACCTGATCCTTCTGAAGACCGACGTGACGGGACATTCGGCTCCTTTGTGGGATCCGAATCTTTTGCCTTTCATGAAAAAGAGCCGTTGTAAAGACTCAAAGAGCCGTTGTAAAGACCGGCTCTTTTTTATACTTATTTATTTGACAGAAGCCGATGTGAGAAGTTCTTTAAATACAAACTGATCACAGAGAAAAGACCAAGACTCAGACGTGTTTAAATCTATAAATCATGATCCTGAATGTGTTTTTTGTCTCACACTGATGTTGGTTCAGAGTTTATCAGTGTAAAAATACATACAAATTAGAAAAAGATTTGATTCTTTAAAAAAAAAAAAGAGAGAAAAGAGAGACACGGATCCAACTCTTCACATGCATCACATCACGAGAAGAAGAAACTTAAACATCATGTCCCCCCAAAGCTGAACTTTACCTGGAAATGAATCTGTAAGACCTGGACACATCCTGGTCCTGGTTTAGTCCTGGTTTAGACCTGGTTTAGTCCTGGTTTAGACCTGGTTTAGTCCTGGTTTAGTCCTGGTTTAGTCCTGGTTTAGTCCTAGTTTGGTCCTGGTTTAGACCTGGTTTAGTCCTGGTTTAGTCCTGGTTTAGTTCTGGTTTAGTCTTGGTTTAAACCTGGTTTAGTCCTGGTTTAGTCCTGGTTTAGACCTGGTTTAGTCCTGGTTTAGTCCTGGTTTAGTCCTGGTTTAGTCCTGGTTTAGTCCTAGTTTGGTCCTGGTTTAGTCCTAGTTTGGTCCTGGTTTAGACCTGGTTTAGTCCTGGTTTAGTCCTGGTTTAGTCCTGGTTTAGTCCTGGTTTAGTCCTGGTTTAGTCTTGGTTTAGTCCTGGTTTAGTCCTAGTTTGGTCCTGGTTTAGACCTGGTTTAGTCCTGGTTTAGTCCTGGTTTAGTCCTGGTTTAGTCCTGGTTTAGTCCTGGTTTAGTCTTGGTTTAGACCTGGTTTAGTCCTGGTTTAGACCTGGTTTAGTCCTGGTTTAATCCTGGTTTAGTCCTGGTTTAGACCTGGTTTAGTCTTGGTTTAGACCTGGTTTAGACCTGGTTTAGTCTTGGTTTAGACCTGGTTTAGTCCTGGTTTAGTCCTGGTTTAGTCCTGGTTTAGTCCTGGTTTAGTCCTGGTTTAGTCTTGGTTTAGACCTGGTTTAGTCCTGGTTTAGACCTGGTTTAGTCCTGGTTTAATCCTGGTTTAGTCCTGGTTTAGACCTGGTTAGTCTTGGTTTAGACCTGGTTTAGACCTGGTTTAGTCTTGGTTTAGACCTGGTTTAGTCCTGGTTTAGTCCTGGTTTAGTCCTGGTTTAGTCCTGGTTTAGGTCATGAGGGTGTATTTCTCTTTCACTGTGCTTCTCGAGGTTTTTCACACTGTTCTTGTGAGTTGTTCCTGCAGTTGCAGGGTCTGAGCACAGGGGGCACTCTGGGACACTCATCCATTTGCTTCTTTTCTATGAATGTTGTAAATCTGTCAGTTTTTGTCTTTCATTGTTGGAGTTTCTCTTTCTGTTGGTTAAATCCATCGTCTTCAGCCCAAAGTGAACTGTACTTTCACCAAGGTCCATGAAGAAGAGGTTTTATGTTTCCAGGGCGACGAGTCCGACTTTTCAGGAGATCGACCGGTTCACTACAGAACTCTGCAGCTCAGAGCGACGTCGGGACAGAAGGACCTGGTGTGTCTGACGTGAAATAAAAACCCCAGGATCATGTAGAGGGTAGGGTAGAGAAAAAATAGACAAGAAAAAAAACAAAAAAAAAACTCAAAATCACTCAAAACAAAACAAAACAAACAAAAAAAACCCTAAAAATATAATAATAAGCTCAATATAACAAAAATAAATTTAAATCAACTCAAAATAACAAAAAAAAACCCAACAAAAACTCAAAATTACTTAAAAAAAAAACAAAACAAAAAAAACCCTGAAAATAACTTTTTAAAAAATGAAGAAAATGAAAAAATAAAAAAAACTCAAAATAACTAAAAAAACAAAAACAAAAAAAAACCCCTGAAAATAACTTAAAAAAAATGAAGAAAATAAAAAAAAATAAGAAACTCAAAATAACAAAAACAAAAAAACAAAAAAACTCTAATTAACTAAAAACAAACAAACAACCCCCCCCCCCCAAAAAAAAACCCAAAAAAACAAAACTAAACTAAACAACATAACTAAAAAAAAAATGAACCCAGGATCATGTAGAGGGTTAATAAGAACATATAAGACCAAAATGACGAGTCTGACAGCAGCAGGGACAGAGAGAGAGGGGGGACGGTGTATCAATAGAACGTGAATTGGAGCCAGAGTCGAGGGAGCCATAAGTGCACCATGATCACTTCCTGTGTGGGACGTAGCGGCTAGCAAGTTAGCTACATCCACTCATATAAACAGTCTGTGGTTACAACAGCAGACGACTCTCCAAAACCAAATATGAATCAAAATCACTAGAATTTATCACATTCATGTCAGTTTCGGCAAATGTATTTTTTAAAGTTTGGTTTATTTTTACCAAAAATACCCTAAAAAACAAGACGTTTACACAGTCCCCGTCCTCCAGCGTCACAGAGACCACCTCCCCAGGCAAACGGCTCGAGTCGTGTCAGTGTCAACACTCGGATAATAAGTTACAGTGTCAAAGTGGAATTACAGGTAAGAGGAGATTGAGCAGGAAACAGAGATCACGGGTTCACCGCACGACATCAAACTCCGGGACTTTCGTGACAGTTTCAGATCAAAATGAAAATTCGACGGGTTCAGAGATCACAACCTTCCTCTGTAGAGAGTGAAGACACTTCGATGAGCTGGGTCGTGAACGGGGCCGAGGTAAGACCATGTTTCCTGATGTGACTTTACTTTATGTAGCTTTGGGACGGTGGAGATGTTTCAGTCGTATATTTGATTGTTTCATACCACTGCCCGCCTCACAACCAGAACGTTCCCGGTTCAGTTCCCCGGTGCCTCTCTGTGTTCGGGGTTTGCATGTTCTCCCTGTGTGTTTGGTGGATTACCTCTGGAAGCTCCTGCTAACCTGACAAATCCTACTGGCCTCTGTGTTTTATACAGATCAGGCTGGTCCCTCGTCGCGTCTTAAACCGATGATTTACTCATAAAATCACATTTATCTCACTAGTGACGTGCGGTCAGTGCCTCACCTGTCGTCACAGAGAAAAATTTATTAAATAGTTATATTTAATAATAATAATTTGTACTGTAAAGTTATTTTCTATTTAACTTTGACATTTTATTCTTTTTTTTTACTCAAAATCGCTGAATTTTTATGTTTATCGTTGAAGAGTCGTGCGGTGAGGCACAGTCTGTTGGTGCCTCACATGTTCTGACTGTAGCTCAGAAGTGACGCTGCTGCTTTAAGGCTGTGAAAAGACGTTGGGTGAGACACGTAGTTATGTGGCCTCATGTTAGGGGGCGCTCGTGAGCCCAGGGATTCTTGTAACTCCCGCAGAATAGGGGCTGCAAACTAGGGATGGGACGATATACAATAATATCGTAAATCGCGATAGAAACGGTCCGCGATAAATCGTTCGTGGCATTTTTCCAAAATCGCGAACGATTATAATCGTCTTTACGGCGCCAGACTGTCTCATGTTTCTTGTTTCAATACAACGTTTAGATGCTAGTTCTGGTGTTTACCCACAAGGGGGCGCTCTGTCACAGTGACACTTGCGTCTGTGTCTGTTCTGGTGCAGAGTCTGGTGCCAAAAAAAGTTGCAATATAAAACCAGATTTTTATTTCATACTATTAGAGCTATTTCATACAGACTTCAGAACTTTTATTTTGAAATTCTTTTTATTCTGGCCCCAAGTCACTGGAGAGAAACTGACCCGGGGCCAAATGTGAGACACTGGGTTTATATGTTTGTAAATGTGACTGTGACACATCAGAGCCTCATGAACCTCACACACGTCACTGATCTCACCTCAGATTAACAGAGTTCAGACTTCGCTCGTTGTTTCTGCAGAAATCCCCATGTTTTTCATTTTCACGTTTTCATTTCTTTTATTGACCTTATTCTGCTCCTTTTGCTACTAAACTCTACTTTCTTTGTGGTGGTTATTTGGGAGAAGTTTCGCAGCTAAATTGTGATATAAAGTCTGCAGATTTGTGTCAAATGTTCAATGTTTATGTGCAAAAATAAGCAGGGCCGGCCCCAGCTTTCAGGGGGCCCTCAGCAGAATGTGTCTGGGGCCCCTGGACAGTGGATGTACCTGGGCTCAGATATTGACGACTCACATTTGTCGACGTTATGATCCGGCTCTCATCACCTTCTCCAGTCGTGTTTCTAGTTATGTGACCGAAAGACTGGAATGTTTTAATATAAATTGTAAAACCGCCGTTCAGAAGTACCTCAGGGGCCTCAGTGGACCTCAGGGGCCTCAGTGGACCTCAGGGGCCTCAGTGGACCTCAGGGGGGTAAACACATGTAAGCAGCAGATATTTTGCTACTTTATATTAAAAAAAACCCCAAATTTAATCATTATAGAGGGATATCTGGGCTGCTGTAAACACCTCAGCTCTGTTTCGAGGATAACTTTACACATTATATTATTTTCAATACAAATATAAGGGCTCTTGGGGGCCCTCTGGTGGCCTTGGGGCCCTAAGCAGCTGCTCATTCTGCTTATAGGCTGGGCCGGCCCTGACGACAAGTCGACACTGCACTGACTCTATGGAGGCTTTAAAACGTCTCTGTCTCTGTATTTACTGTCACGATCAGCAGCTCCATGTAAAATAAAAAACCCCAGAGACGAGGGCGACGTCAAAGAAACACAAAAACAGACCAGAAAACAGCTGGGCTCCTCGAACTAGTTTTATTTTTCACTTATTGTACATAAACGGCACGGCAACTTCTGAAATAAGGTGAATTCTTTTTGATGAGGGCGGGCCGTGTGTGAGGTGTGTCTCTGATTGGTTAATCCACCTGTCAATCATGCCCATCTGAACTCACTCAGACTCACATCTTCATAAAGTGTTGTGTGTCCTGGATTAAAGGCAAAAAAACACGCACTTTATGTAAAATCCTGCAGTTAAGATAGATCTGACCGAGACTAGCTCCACATCCCGGAGATGGGCCCCGGTCGACCCAGAGACACTGGGCGGGTCAAACGCAGACAGTGAATGATGTATTTCTCAGGAGGGATCAGTGAAGTACAGACTCACTCTAGAGCCTGAATAAAACGATACTGTCTCATGATCTCCATCTGCAGCTCGGGAGTCTGGATCCGTTTGTGAAGTTTGAGGAATTTACCCTCAGAAAACCAGGCTTCTACTCAGAGCACCCGCACCGAGGCGTGGAGACGGTGAGCACGAACTAAAACACGACGGGTCACACCACAGACTCCATCATGTCGTCACCTTCACAATGTTCAGACCTGGAGTTGTGTTTTTTTCATTCACACCTGCTTCAGTAACCAATTATTATTCATCTGTCTGCATCTCCAAAGCCCAAAACGCTCTGTTCCACCTTGTGATGTCATGAAGTGGTAGTTTTCAAGTTCACAGCTCCTTTTACCCTTTAATTTAAATCATCCAAATGTTTCCAGTGAAGGTTTAGCTCCCGTCTATTTCTTATACTATGCGTTTAGCTTAAATCTCTCTTTCCCAGCATGCCGTTCTGCAGCTGTTTTGCTCAGAGGAACGTGACCTCACAGCTGTAGCCACAAACTTATAAATAATCTGCGACTGTTCTGCATTTCAGGCTCGAGTGCTCGGAAAAGCCCCACCACAGTCTGTTTAAATAACTGGGTGTTTGTAAATCAAGATATGAGCATGCACAACAGACCAGACACCTCCTTTCCCTGAGGTCATTTCCGCTAGCGTTAGCAACAGGTTTGACTGACAGCGTCGCCAAGTCGCTCTCTGCTAAACCAGCGCTGTGGGCGGAAAGGGGCGTCACCAACGTCTGTTTTTGTTTCATTCTCACATGTTTTAACACACAAACAAACCTGCAGATTTAGGCCGAGTTCTTCTCTCAGACTGAAAACACTCTGTTTTCCACCTTGTGATGTCATCATGTGGTGATACAGGAAGTGTTTTAAACTCCACACACCTTCATTTCTAGAATCATCTGGATCATTTCAGCTCTGGAGTTGTCAGTCTCTAAAGGTAAAAAGGAGCTGTTCACTTGGAAACAACCACTTCATGACATCACAAGGTGGAACATTTCTGCGTTTTTAAAGCGCTCACAAGAGTCCATTTTGCGTAATATAAGACCTTTAAGTATCCACTGAGCTTCTATTGGGACTTTAGCTACATGTTTAGTTTGTGTTTATCTTTTTTTGTGTGAATCTGTCCCGGTCGTACTCACTAACGTCACGCTCTGTTATAACATCCTCGGTGACGTACGTCTGGGAGGGGGGACGACGGATGATGAGGACTGCTTTGGAAACACAGGACGGTTGGAGCCTGGAGATGTGCAGGTATCTCACCCTACTGGGCTTATATTCAAACGAATGCTCTGGATTGGATCAGTTTTTTTTTTACTTAAAGACCTGTTTTAAAAGTGTATGTTTTTATACATAGAGACCTGGTCTGGTCTGAACAGAGACGAGTTTAAATGTTTTTGTCACACTGATGCAGCAAAGTCTCAGTGTTGATCCTGTTAGATCTGAGTCTCCTTTGACTCTGTGGATCATGATCCTCTTACAGAGACTAGAGGACTGGGAGGGCATCTGTGGTACAGCACTAAACTGGTTCAAGTCCTATCTAGAAAACAGGGAGTTCTTTGTTGAAATTGGAAAATGTGTCTCAGATAAAATGTCCCTGAGCCGTGGGGTGCCCCAGGGGTCAATCCTGGGGCCCCTGTTGTTCAGTCTCTACATGCTGCCCCCTACAGGCCAGTTAATACACAACATAATGTGTCCTACCACACCTCTGCAGACACTCAGATCTATGTGTCACTGCAGCATGTGATCTGGACCAGTGGATTCACTCTGACACTGATCAGATCAGTGTTGTGGATGAAAACAAAACTTTCTCCAGATAAACTCAGACAAGATGAAAGTCACAGACCCACAGAAACATAGAGAAAGTGTCAGAGTCACCTCCAGTCTCTCTCTCTAAAACCTTCAAATCAGTCTGAAATTTAGGGGTAATAATGGACTCAGACTTGAACTTTAACAGTCACATTAAAATCAATAACATCTGCAACTTTTTACATCTAAAAACATGTTAAAAATCAAAGGTAAACTGTCAAAACCAGACTCAGAGAGACTTATCCTGCATTTGTCTCCAGGAGGTTAGACGACTGTAACGTCCTGCTCACTGGTCTCTCCAAACGAGCCTTAAGACAGAACAGTACATCCAGATAGAACACTGCTGCTCGGGTCGGGACCAGAACCAGGAAGTACTTCACACGTGTCCTGTGTCTCTGGCTCCTGTGAACAAGTTTCTCCATGAACCAGCATCAAAGAACATCTCCCACATGTTAGAGCCACATGAACCATCTCACACTGAGGACTAAACCAGGACTAAACCAGGACTAAACCAGGACTAAACCGGGTCTAAACCAGGACTAAACCGGGTCTAAACCAGGACTAAACCGAGTCTAAACCAGGACTAAACCGGGTCTAAACCAGGACTAAACCGGGTCTAAACCAGGACTAAACCAGGACTAAACCGGGTCTAAACCAGGACTAAACCAGGACTAAACCGGGTCAAAACCAGGACTAAACCAGGACTAAACCAGGACTAAACCAGGACTAAACCAGGAATAAACCAGGACTAAACCGGGTCTAAACCAGGACTAAACCAGGACTAAACCAGGACTAAACCAGGACTAAACCAGGTCTAAACCAGGACTAAACCAGGTCTAAACCGGGACTAAACCGGGACTAAATCAGGACTAAACCGGGACTAAACCGGGACTAAACCAGGACTAAACCGGGACTAAACCGGGACTAAACCAGGACTAAACCGGGACTAAACCGGGACTAAACCGGGACTAAACCAGGACTAAACCAGGACTAAACCAGGACTGAACCAGGACTAAACCAGGACTAAACCAGGACTAAACCGGGTCTAAACCGGGACTAAACCGGGACTAAATCAGGACTAAACCGGGACTAAACCGGGACTAAACCGGGACTAAACCAGGACTAAACCAGGACTAAACCGGGTCTAAACCGGGACTAAACCGGGACTAAACCGGGACTAAACCGGGACTGAACCAGGACTGAACCAGGGACTAAACACGAACTAAACCAGGACTAAACCAGGACTAAACCGGTCTAAACCGGTGACTAAACCGGGTCTAAACCGGGACTAAACCGGACTAAACCGGGACTAAACCGGGACTACACCGGGACTAAACCAGGACTAAAACCAGGACTAAACCGGGTCTAAACCTGGACTAAACCGGACTAAACCGGGACTGAACCGGGACTGAACCGGGACTGAACCGGGACTAAACCGGGACTAAACCGGGACTAAACCGGGACTAAACCGGGACTAAACCGGGACTAAACCAGGACTAAACCAGGACTAAACCAGGACTAAACCAGGACTAAACATGTTGAATCAGTGTTTGAGTTTTGTACAGTTTAAATCTGTCTCACTTCCTGAAGATGTGACACAGACTCGACACAAACATGGTCTCGACAGACCATGTTTAAATCCAGACTCTTTTCTGTTGAGCTGCTTGTGTCTGAGGGTTTCTTTCTGCCTCTTCTTTTTTAATGTTCATTTTATGATGATTATTTATGTTTTGATTTGTTGTATTATAATTTTACTGTCTTTCTTATTCCGTAAAGCTCTTTGAATGACTTTGTGCACAAACAGATAAACCTGCCTCACCACATTTAAAGACAAACACAAGTGAAGCTGATCATGTGACTTTCCCCTTAACCGCTCCACAGTTTCACTTTTAAACTTTGAGGTTTTTTTCAACCAGAAAAGTTTCCATCTCTAACGGCTAAACTCACGACTGTCACCACAGCGTCACTTTAAGTTCAGCTGATTCTGTGCTGCTCCTTTAAATGGATTTATAACCAGATGTGCTCAAGACTTACATTGAAAATTAAAAATAAAATAAATCACATTGCTCTGGAAAACAACATTTGACAGATAAAGTTTGAATAAAATAAGTGAGTGGACATCTCTCCTGGTTTTTCTGTAAAGACCTTTATATTTGTGGCAGTCGGCACATTCAGACAGAAGAGCTGATCTGTGAGCTGCACGTCACCAAACACAGAAACAAAATGAAATGTATTTGGCAAAATCCCAAAAAAAGGTATTTCAGGTATTCTTTAATTAAATAAAATTGAATAACAAAATCAAAATCTTTTACAAACAACAAAAAGGGGACAGTCCCTTGTCACAGACTTTGACTTTGAGAAAGTTCAGTTCACTCCTTTTTTTAGGATTTAGTGTCAGGTCAAAATAACACAAATCCAGATTACACTTCATCATCACACAAATCCATAATCTACAAACCACAGGGCAAAAACAAAATGAGTCCTACCCAGCGCCGTCAGGAGAGAGATCACAGTCCAGTCCCAATCAGAAAAACCTCTCCTCTGAGTTTAGCTAGAATGTTCCAAGAGACAAGGAAGTAGCCACGTTACAGGTCAAAGTTAAAACATCTTTTGCCAGTGTATTTTTAAGCCACAGAAACACTCATAATGAAATTTAACGCTGTAACTGTGGAACTTTCAAAGCCAAGCAACACAATATTCATGGAGTCTAGCCTCCGATCAGAAAAGTTACACAGTGTGGCTTTACACTCTGTGCTCCCAGAGTCGTCGAGCTGGTGATAGTTTGTGTCCGTGTTCTGTTCCAGTGGGTGACGGCGGGTCGAGGCCTGGTCCATGCCCGGGGTTGCCCACCTCAGACTAGCCGGTGTGGGGGCTGCAGATTTGGTTAAACCTCCCCAGGGAAAAAAGATGGCCGCCCCCATGTCCCAGGAGATTCCAAGCGTCGGAGATCTTCAGGTTGAGCAGAACGGAGCGAGCGTAGCGGTCATTCACGGAGGAGACGCCACTGGGCTACAGAGTAGGTCCTTTAACTATTTCTCCACACGGAAAGGAAAATATTACAGAGGAAAGGTTCTGCAACATCGACTTTTTGTAATCTTTCTCGTTGTTCCTCATCAAAAAACACATCTGAAGAGGTGTTAGAGCTCATTCATGCAAATGTTTGAGTAATCTAGAGATCTCTCTCCGGGCAATACTGAAACCTCCCTTATCGTTAACTGTAAGATTTGTCCAAAGTCTCGTCCTCAAGTTTTGTTTAAAATCAAACGTCTAAACAGGACCATGAGCTCAGATTGATCACAGGCTCCTGAAAATGGTGCTCTTTAAATCATTTTTGTTTAAATATTAGAGCTGAATTAACCTCATGTTGTGTGCAAAGGTTAAAAAATAGTATATAGTTTTGTTTTGTTGGGCTCCTAACAGCTGTTTATATTTGACTTTAGCTTAATCTAATGTAAC
>JAIEZT010000366.1:0-58944 GCA_019594935.1 Periophthalmus modestus | reverse complement strand
CGATTAATCGGTCAATGGTGCGTTGGCGACCACAGCGATTTGTCTATTTAAGTTCCTATTCTGATTACGGACACAATAGCTAAAATAAAAACTCCAAATCCATATGAGCAGGTCAATGTGGACATTTATAAGCCCAAAAACGATGAGTTCTCAGCAGAGTTATGGAAAAGGGGAAACTTTTATTTCTATTGTAAAGTGAATTGACGCTCGAGCGACGGAGCCGGAAGTGCGCCCATGATCACTTCCGATGAAAGCAGCTGGCTGGAGAGGGTTAGCTGTTTCCATTGATATATATAGGTCTATCTGTAGAAAATATTTTTGCCAAGTGCACACCCCCTTTAATTGATCGCTGATGGGTATCTGTGTTTCCAATTGCGGGTTTCAGTAGGACAACAACATCACACTGGCGATAATGTGTATAACCGATGGGGGGCAACCAAAAGTCAGTATGATACATGCAGATTTGGTTGTAATTTAGTAAAAGTCTGGGTAAAGTCATAATAGGAAATGATTGAGGTCAACATTTGTGACATTGACAACAGAGGAAAACTGACTCTTGCCCCCCATCTGGAAGTATGACCTCATCACGTATAGAATCTAAACCACACCAAAATGGAGGATACGGGGGTGGCCCTCAAGTTTTTCCCCATAGTAAATTCTTGAGTAATCTTTAGAAGCAATGATGGCAATGCAATGCCTATATTTAAAAATATATATACCTACTGCATCATAACAGAGATCTAGCTCTCTCTCCGAAAGACATCATTCAAGTGATTGGTTAAAGAAACCTCCTTGTGGGAGGACCCACCCAGACTCCCTTCGTAACAACTATGTAGCTTTAGCAGCAACTGGATGTGTGGAATAAGGTGTTGGCATAGTGTAGTAACTAGTGATACAGGCATAGGTGCTGTCTTTATGTCAGATGGCCCTTCCTCTGCCTTGTGTATAGTATTTTATGTATAACGCTTTAGCCTGCATTATACAACTATATGCTTAACGTGATTTATTGACATAGTACTTCACAATTAGGCATAGAGGACGACTTGGGAATCGCCACTGTATCTGGATATGTGGTGGTTGCTATCCGCAAACAATATTAACGCAACGCAGCGCTGACAAATCTGTAAACTGCAGCAAAAATAAGCTAAAGAAATCCGCTGAAAATCCCCTAAAGTACAACAGGCTACTGTATCTGTAGGCATCTCGGCAACACACCCCTGAATACATTTCCCTGCACGGCACTGTATTCTGAAAACATCGTGCCACATACACCATCCGCGAGTCTGTTTGATAAATCTGATGCTACCATAATATGTTTTTGGTCTCAAGTGTAAACGAGATATAGACACATGTCAAAGTTTCACTGTCTCTATGGCATGTTCCTGCCATTTGTATTTGTCACCGAAACTCATGTTGCATGCAAGGACGTCTTCCCCCAAGTTTTATCTGCTGCACGTAATCACACTCTTCAGAAGGCAGTATGTTAGCCTGCCAACCCGATCCTACACGGTGCTCATTATGGGAGCTAAATGGGACCAACATGTCACATGTCATTTCCTCTTCTCCTCTTTTGATTTAAACAGGACACTCTCTCCATAATGCCCCCATCCGCATAATTTCTTTCAACTCATCATCACAACAGTATTCTATCCGGGGCTTAGGTGCCGGTGTATGAGGTATAATTTATTGATCTGTCAGCAAGGCAAATGTGCAAGCCCTGGCATATTTCATTTGCTGAATACATATCATTACAAAGAATTGTTTTTTTTTTTCTTTTTTTACCTCTTTGTTTTCACGGTGTGTGGGTCAAGAATACGAGGTACAGTGATCTGAGTCTGACCTCTCACATATAATATAATCTAGAGTAATTTCTTTCTCTATTTGGGAATGAAGGACTGGCTGCGTCAATGACAAAAACCTGCAAAATCTCGTAGAATAGTCCTGAGTACATCAATTGCATACCAAAATAGAGTGTGTATTACTCTTCGAATGAATCTTGCTTTGAGGAACGCACTGAACCAGCTGCCCCTTACACATACTTCTATTTGAGTTTGAGCAGACAGATAACACAGCTGCTCGCCTCAGCAACCATACCTGCAAATATGGAGGCATAACTTGTAAATCATTACCACACGTATACATCCCATAGTATTACTTTTAAGTGAGGGAATGTGCCTCTACAAAAATTCCCCATAGCAGCAGTGTTCCGCGTGTAAGTGTTGTAAACAACAGCGGCATGGGAAGTAAGCCATTCTGTATTCATGAGTTTGTTTTTTTTAACAATCCCTGCCGGTGCAATAATGAAGTCGCCCCCTTGCCATGCACAATGGACTGTAATGATTATGATGAAGCGAAACGCCTCTTTCTTCTTTCTTCTCTCGTCTCTGCAGCTGTATCGAACAAAGCTTAAAACATGAGCATAAACTTATATGTAGATATGATGATGTAACCATAAAAAAACATGTATTAACCGAAGGCGAAAAGAGTGCAATTGCAGAAGTGTGGAAACGCTCAGTGTTAGCGGTGCGGCTACATAGCACAGGCCATTGATAAAAATAATGATGTTTTAAAGGTTGCTCTCCACTTTTTAGAGCATTTTTAATAACTACGTAAAAATTATGCCAGGACATGCTCTAGTTTAGTTTCTAGGAGATAGTGCCTGTCTTTGTTCAACGGTAAAGCTTAATTAAAGCTTCATTTGGAAAAGGCCCATTATGCAAAATTTACTCGAGTGAGCTTGAAGCCATGTTATAATGCTGTTACCGACTCAAAAATATACCCGCAGTTGTGTTTTCTCTCATTCATGACATGTTTTGAGTAACACTTTATTATTAATCTTGTCTACATTTCCAAAGCTTCTTCCACCTTGGTATGTCATGAAGCTGTAGTTTTCAAGTTAACAGCTACGTTTTACTTTTTGCGAAGTAAAGATGGGCAATTCCAGGGCAGAAATCAACCAAATGATTCTAGTGAAGGTGTATGGAGTTTAAAAACACAGTGGAGCCCTTCCACTCTGTCTAAATATGCAGGTTTTGTGTGTGTTAAGGTCTTCAATGAGCAAACAGCATTAATACATAATCAGAAATAGCGAAATGTAGCCCTTTAAATAATTGCTATTATTAGTGTGGCATACACTCACTAATATAGTTCACAACTAGAAGGGAGAAGTGTCTTGCCCAAAGGCACAAATCACAGTAACATTAGGAGAACTGGGATTATTTGGATGTCTCACTGTATTGAGACACACGTTTTAGAATCCATGACCTCCAAAATCCAATGTTGGGAAGTTATTTTAGTTTTTTTTCTTGTCCACTGCAACTGCAAACCTTGCACGGTAACCTTAACACCTCTTCTTTTACAAAATAGAAAATGGCACCTTTCAGTATGTAAAATTACGATTAGCCAAAGTAATGTTTTATTTAGAAGCCATCTTACAACTATGAAATCTATATTGCAGGTAATTGCATGGTTTTCATATGTTCCTGGTAATTACAAGTGTGTTCATCAGCGATAGCGCGGGCAAACAATTTTAAATAATGCTATTCGGCAAATTGTTGGGATAAGATTCAGCACAGTTTGGCTTAGCGGCTAAATCAATTACGCCAATAACAAGGATCATAAGTGTGGAGTTATCTCACTAGCTGCATGACTAACAGCCACATCAAGACCTTTCGCCCCCTGCACCCAGATAACACTATTAGCCCTAAAGAGTGACACTGCTTGTTATGCCCTGTAATGTTATAGCGTCGCCTTTAACAGTGAGCTACGCCCGTTTACTCCACAAGTGAGAAGAAATTGGAGACCCACAAGCAATCTATTCCGAGGTGCAACCAACTAAACGGATGTGACGTGCCAATGTTTTTCCAGTGATTTTCATTATGCGACATTCTATTCTAATTCATTTTCAATTGGGCATATAGAGAGACGCCGAAGCCGTACGCCGCACAAAAGGCGAGCGGTGAACGAAGGAGGAGTTTTGTTTAGCTGCAAGACATTCCAAGAAAGAAAATAATGATCTTTATGAAATTGCTTTGGACACAATCTGACAAGCGAGACAAAGCAAGTGGCTGGGCTTGTTCGAATCGATAAAGCCTCCATTAGTTTTCTAAAGAGTAACACACAATTTGTTTCAGCCGAGTGCCATAGCATCGGTAATATCGTGCCAACTTTGACATGAGAAGCTAATGCTCTCTAGCCAGCACGATGTCAGATTAAACCTACTACCTTTCTGTTGCATGGGAAAATGTGCTTCACTGGATCATAAAGCATGACCAAGCCTGTTATCACACGTAATATGCTAGTGTCACAACTGTCTCCAGGGTAAAGCTTTTGTGAAGAAAAACCTTATTTCTCCAGCTATTCAAATGGCTGTGAATGGTCATGCGCAAAACAGATCAAACTTTGTAAGTAGGTATCGATCAGCCACATGAACACAGGAGGAGCAGTTGATCGAACTCGGAAATGACCTCATCTCTACCTTTGACGCTGCGGTAGAGCACAAATTGAATCGGGGAAGGGGTAAGCACACTTTGCGCCAATCATTTCCTGAAAAATGTGAGGCGGACATAAGCCTAGAGCACCCGGTGGTCATGCAATCAATATTATGCTGCGAAGGGGCTGACTCCAATCCCTTAAACTGCAATCTTGTATAAGTTGATAAATACACTGTGGCTCAGGTCGGATCATCTCCATTATTTACAGTGAAGGGGAGGTCCATCTCGGCTTGAACACATGACGGACATGTTGCCAATGCTGCAAGAATGGCCCCCTGTGGAGACCGCCCTTCGCTGGGCTAAAATGCTGATCTGCAGGCATCTCCCTCTAGTGCCTGACAAACTGATGGACAAATCACTGCTTGTCTCTAACCTCTCAAACTACAACAGCCCTCCTACTTGTTCTATTCCCCACTCTGGGTCTACTGCCAACGCATGCTGTTTCTTCAAAATCTCTGTTTGTGTTCTGGTCAGTTTAAGCCTCTCACCTTCTGCCGGGAGAGATGTTGTTTAACCTTAAAAGTTCTTTGCACCATCTACTCGATACAGTTTGTATTTTTAAATGTTGCGCTTGTTCTGACTGACTCCACATTACGAGTGGTTTGGTGTAATTTCTCAGATTAACAGCAAAAGACGAAGTTTAAATCTGTCAACTGGACAAAATCGTCGTAAGAGTGAAGACCGCTCATTCAGGGGCGCTTCTTCTCCTGCAATCAGACCAGAACTGAAGAAGTGGGCTGCGATGAGCAGCAAAACGTCTTCACTCTTACAAAGATTTTACTGCTCCAGTAAGTGTAAGTTTTTCCGATGGAGCTGCTTGTCTCCATGGAGATGATGTTATTGCTTTGCTCTGGAATGTTGCACAGTATGATATTGATTCAAGGAGATAGCTAGGTCTCATGCTAAACTGTGGAACATCCGGGGGCAAAACAACATTTCATCCCAAAGCTTGCATTGTACACCTTGAACTGCTTACTTGGTGCTTTCCACCACAACAAAATCCCGTATATAAAAGTCCCGCTTCTCAATGTTCATATCATAGACTTATTAAAAATCATCACTGGCCATGACTAATTTGAGACCCAGCTCTTTTAATATGAATCCATCTTCAGAGCCAAAGCCTGTCCCTCCTCTCTCTTCCTCCTCCTCTCTCCTCCCTCCTCTCCACCTCTCTCTACCTCTCTCCTCCTCTCTCCTCCTCTCCTCTCCTCCCTCCTCTCATCCCTCCTTCCCACAGCTCGACTACAGCACTCACATGACTAATTAATACACTCGCTCTATCAGATCTCAGTGACCAGAACCCATTCCCAGCCTATCGCATGAGCTTTTAATTAAAGATACAGCTACAGTTATTCAAATCACTCACTTCTTTATGGCTTTTCCCATCTCACACATCACCGTGCAACCACTGATGTCTGCGCTAGCTTACCGCGCCCTGCACCACAATGTATTCAGTGTTTCCACATTTATCAGCAGCATCTCTTAATGTGCCCAAGGATAGCAGCATGTCTTGGCTAATTTCGGATTATGCAGTCTTCTTCAAACTCAGCGCTATTGTGAGACCCAGTTCAAACACTGATTCACAATCGCGGACATTTGTAAGTTACCATAATGAGCACGTTTTATTTACACTACTCCTGAGGTTGTTTATGAGTCAACAAAAGTACACCAAATGGACCAGCTGCGCTATCCCATTTCTTATGCTATATTTATGTCTACCATTCTGACAAATAGATCTACTTACAGTTAACTTTGGTGCATGAGAAAGAAGCCAAAATTATTCCCAAGCATAAATTCTCCAAAAATAAAGAAATTCAAAAAAATTACAACCACAGCCAGACATAATTAGAACAACAAAAGCTATTTGCAACTTGTTTATTCATGTGGTTCAGTGAAAATTGTACCTTTGCCATAATAATAAGCACTTCAAAACAGAATATTCCATCGTATGAAATGGTATAAAATAGTTTTCAAGTGCAGTGGATCACACCAAATCTTATGATATGGTGAAAAATACCGGTAGATAGAGACATGCACATTCAGTAAAAGCTGCAAAAGTACCCAAAATGGAACCATTAGATTAGAATGTGTTAAGGTTAAGATCATTTAAAGCTATCATCTAAATATACAAAAGTCACTGACACTTTTAAATATTCAGTAGCTCCTATAATTCTTAAGTTATACTCACCAAATTTTAGCCGTGGGTAAACTGAACCTTCCGAGATTTCTGGTAATATATACGGTTATAATTGTTCACTTACACTTGAACTTATCACTACTTAAACTAGGGAAAGTAAAAATGACCTATTTTTTTTTTTAAAGAATGTTATTAAGTGTCCACCATTTTCGGTTTCGTACTGAATAGCCCTATCCAACACACTTTGCATAACATTTGAATGCATTTCCAGGCTTATGGCTCTTATTTGATCTTCAATATTTCATTTTAAGTCGTTTATTGTCTGAGGTTTATTCACAAACACCTTTTTTTTTTAGATAACCCCCGCAGGAAGAAATCGGGACTAGTCAGGTCTCAGGAGATCACATACTGCCCCCTGTCTTGGAAAACGACGTATTATTCCTTTAACGGCATTTACGCTTGGGGCATCTCTGGTATTAAAATGTCAACGGTAACACAGCTGGGTTTCTGAATTTGACCCATGTGACTCAAAATACCACTGTACAATGAGGGTTTGTTCCTTGGTGCTACATTTGCTCATATTAATGTCGAAAGGGTAGCTCTAAATGCTCTGAAAAAAGAAAATAAAAAATATTCTTAAACAAAAGAGTTATGAATGTTTATCAACTGTCAGTGACTTTTGGCCACCTGTATAAGATAAATCAATTGAAAAGGCAAAGAGGTTGTTGCTTTGCTATATATATATATATATTTTTTTTTTTTTTTACAAAGATGACCGTCCATTGATTCAATCTATTTCTCAGTTATTCCACATACTATCTTGAGCTCAAATTGGTGGACCTCTGGGACCTCAGCCATATCTTCATGGCTGGAAGGGCAGAATGAAGCGTATTAAACCCATTCTTTTTGACATCACAATTTCCACTGGCCAATGACAACTGGCCTGTAAAAACTATGAACGCTCACTGCCGGCTTTTCATTAGAGTCCCACCATTCCCCACTTTATTGTCCCAACGCACTGCCAACTCCAATCAATAGGACTTTAGGAAAACAGGGGCGATAGAGCACACTTTTTACTGTCCCACATGGATCCAGTTCAATCAATGGGACTGAGAACAGTGCCAGGAGTAAATACTGTAGCTGTGATGAAAAGTGGCCCCCGCAAGACTCCAGGGGGTCGTTAGGAGAAGAGTCTATTACATTGAAAAACAAAACAGCTCAGGTATCTATTGTGACTGATAAATTGACGTGAATTAAGAACCAAACTGTTAAATAACAAATCCATTAACTAACAGATAATTGCACTACCCTTATAGATTACCGTTAATACTGACCATTAAAGAGAACCATGCCCATTTCAAACTGGTTTACAACTAATTACAGAGACTTGAGGTAAAGTTACAAAGGGCCTATATTACGATATTTTCTGATCTATGTTATAATGTTGCTTCCTCATCAAAAACATACCTGGAGTTGTGTTTTGTTTCACTCACACATGTTTAACACAAACACACACCACTGTGCACTAAGACAAGTTCTTCTCTCAAACAGAAAACACTCCACTTTGTGATGTCATGTGGTAATTCAGGAAGTGCTCCACTGTGTTTTTAAACTTCATACACCTTCGTAGAATCATTTGGATGATTTCAGCCAAGACTGCCCATCTTTACTGAACTAAAGATAAAAGGTAGACGTTAACTTGAAAAAAATACTGCTTCACGACATCACAAGCTGGAACAAGGTGAACTGATGTAGACAAGCTAATAAAACAGGATTGTATGAATGAAACAAAACACAACGCCTGTTTTTGATGAGGTAACAACATTGTAACATGGCTTAAAGCTCACAAGAGAGTCGCACAAGTCACACAAGAGTGTGTGTGTGTCTTAACTTTTACCTTTGAGATGTAACTACTACTTTTATTTATAACATGCTCAGTACAAGGAATAGTCATTTCACACATTTGAGATTTCTGCCAAAAATAAATTACAACTACTTAATAATAATCACTTGAGACCAAATTGCAGCTCAAAATTTTCAAAAATCTCTAAAACGATAATAGTATGAAAAAAAAAAAAAAAAAACTTCATTTCAGCAGTTCATTGAAACACTTCTGAGTGTAATTAAACAATCTACATTTTGCACCAGCAGGGGAAGTTTGGCATCCGCTCTGCCTGAAGTGCGTTCACTCAGCTCCCAACACCGAAAGAATAATACAGCGTCAGGAACCTGGAGCAGAGCTATCACAGATGGTGCAAAGGAATTGAAAAGTTGGACTGGGATTGGAGAAACAATAACGCCCAAATAAAACATTGTGGAGTTAAACTGTCAGGAGCTGGTAAACAACAGTTGTGTCTCAGTTGTAGGTTTACAGCTAGACACATGGGATGTAAGAGTATGGTCCAAATGTTTAAAAAATCCATATATATAAATAACTAACACAGAATTAAAAGGCGATGCAGCAGCCACTCGGCCTCTCGCAATACACACATTCTGAAGTAAAATATATTGCTGAACAGTGTTGGGCAACTTACTTCAAAAATGTAATTAGTTATAGTTACAGTTACTTCTCCCAAAAAGTAAACTGAGTTAGCACCTCAGTTACTTTTTGGGAGAAGTAACTAGTTACCAGGCAAAGTAACTATGCTGTTACTTACTTTGTAAAACAATAAAAACACAACAGATGTGAACCTTTAATATTTATTTCACTTTAACAGATTGTAATTATATTGCATTTGTTTAAAGTGATCCATATCTGACACCAGCCTGGACACTTTCAGTCACATTTAAAACATGTCATATCAAATATGTCGCAGTAGTTTGTGTAAAGTTGGAGGAGGAGGCAGCCGTGCATCAGGGCGTCACATTTCTGTTCAAAACACCAACTCGGACTCAATCAGCTTTCAATGCACGTGTGACAGAACATAATTCCCATCATGCATTAAGCGTTTGTAGTCCATGCAGGCGCCGCAGTCGCTCAAAATCTGCGGCCGTGTCCCAATTCGCCAAATGCACTGTTCGATGAACTGTTCGAAGTGCGGGTCGAAGTACCGCCCGACACTTTTAAGGGCACTTTGGTGAAATGAGACACGGCCTGCGTCCGCCTTGCTCTGACAAGATTCCCGCAAGTCGGTGGCATCTTGACACAAAACTAACCGACCTGCACCGCGCACTGACCGACGGCGATTGTATGTGCGCCGGCTCATCTCAAACAAGCCTATTATCTCACCCCGAGCCTCCTCTTTCACTAAAGAAACACAACAGCACTGCAGCTCCTTGTCTGAGAGATTCTCTGATGAAGAGCAGAGTGAACTGAATTAATAGTAACGCGACACGTTTTATTGTCAGTAATGGTAACGGCGTTGGGACGCTGGGAAAAGTAATTAGTTAGAATACTCCGTTAGTGAAAAAACTATGCCATTAGTAACGTCGTTATAGTTTAACTCCGTTATTCCCAACACTGTTGCTGAAGTAAATGTAGACAATATAGATATAAAAGATAATACAAAAAACAAACCACAAAAAACAATTACTCCCCAAAAAAATTTTCAAATGCAAATATCAAACGAGCTGAAAAAACTAAATACCAGAATGCAGTTTAGTTTGTATCTATAATGAGGCAGTTATTTGTTCAACCTTCTACAGCTCAAATCGTATCATACAGCAAAAGTAACCAAAATATCCCACTACTGCAAAGAAAACGTACCCAAGATAAATACTGACCCACAAACAATATTGTTCTATTTATTGTATATTGAACGATAAGTCGATATAGTGCTTAGGAATAAACAAGGAATGGTCAGATCCTGTGATGATAAAGATATGCTATTGTACCCATAAACCATAAAAATACATAAATAAATAACATATAGTTGCACGAATGAATAACACACTGATGTTTTTTTGTTTTTTTATTTATGTATTATTATTATTAGTAGTAGTAGTAGTAGTAGTAGTAGTAGTAGTAGTAGTAGTAGTAGTATTTATTTATTATTTTTTAATAATTTTATTTTTATTATTATTATTTTTTTTTCAGCCCCTTTCAGTCCTATTTAGTTATATGTTTTTGGAAATTTTGTGATTTAAAACAAAATATTATACTTCTGAATTGGAAAAGATCCTCAAAATGTCTCATACAACATGAAGCTGAAATAAATAAATAAAATAACAGTACAATTTTACTCCTACCATATATTGCATTGTTAACATCCTCTATATTTTTCCCTGCAAAACATTATTAAATGCACATCATAATGGAAATAAAACTCACTAGTAGCACTCCCCATAATATGTTCATTTCCCTGATTGCATAGTAATAATTTCATGAGGACGCAGTAGGTCAGATGTGTGAAGGTTGGAGCCGAGGCGTCACACTGCCTTTATACGGAGCAGGGCCTTCTCTCTGTGACCTGGGTTTGAGTGGAGGGCTTTTTAAAGGTGACCTGATTAGACATTATTCCACTAGGGGCTCTTAAAGCAAAAGCACACCTCATTACGCTCTCATGTTCCTGCCATGTTGGGAAGCCTCCATGCTCCAGACACGTTCAGAGAGAGAGATACTAGCTCCAACAGCGTGTGTGTGTGTGTGTGTGTGTGTGAGTGTGTGTGTGTCGGCTTGTGGCGTGTGGTGCGAAGAGCCTGCTTTGTTCCATTTTAAAATAACTCCGTGTCAGGTTAAGTCTCTGAATGAAAATAAAGTGATTTAAAGCACATGTTATAACATTGAAAAAGTTATCAATCAAATAGAATCACTTACATCACTATAATCAAACACCAAATGTATATAACTACAATCGCAATATTATTCCATCCGTCCTTGATAAAATCCACTCAACATTATTTTTATTCATAATATTTGTAGAAGATAGTAAAAAAACCCAACTCTTTGACAAGTGGAGATATCTGAAAACTCTCAATTATATTTATCGCAGCAGAAAACCCTGTATTTGTAAATTCTTACATTTTTCATACATTCACTCAAATTACTACAACTGCACAAACCTGACGCAATGTGCCGTAGGTTAATTAGCAGAGTGCACGCTGATTATGTTGTGACAGCCTACTGAAAAGGGAGTGTGTCAAAAGCGAAAGTGAAACTCGTAAAACGCATTTTCAAAACAATAAAAGACAACATCGTGATCTCAGCAATTAATACCTCGTAGAAGTGTAATATCCCCTCTTTAACTTTTGTGCTTGAACCTTTTATTTGAATGACACATCATGTTGTGAGTTTTCGTCCTCAGAAACGACAGCGCACTACAGCATATAACTAAAGTCTCGCAGTGACCAGGCTCCTATCACAGCCGCCAGAATAAGCTTTCATAATATTCCAAAAAGCAACAGGGGATCGGAGAGACCACAGACAGAAGAGTCTTTCTGCTCCTAATGCTTGGCTTAAGATGAGTGGGGCTTCCCTCTCTTCCTCTGCCTGCACATGTAAAGCGTTTGTCACTGTTTGACCTAAATCTGCCCGCGGCTCACTGTAGCGTCTCTGAGCTCATGCAATTGTAATCCATATCATAAAAAATAAGCAGGTTACCAGCACGGGGCTTCTGTCTGTGCCCAAATGAATAGACTCCTATCTGTGAGCCTTATATAGGCTGCGTGTGGGGTCATGGTCATATACCCCTGTGTGGCTTTGTTTGAGCGAGGTATCAAAGTGAAAGGGGATCAGCAAAATCTCATCAATAATATTTCATTTTGAAAAAGTCATATGCCTGTGTACCTGTCCTGCCTCTTGTGTCAAGTCTGTGTCAAGTCTGGAAAAGCAGAAAGAGAGAAAAATGGGAAGACATATGATATAAATGTAACGTTTGACCAACCTGAGTAGAAACAGCTTTGTGTTGGGTTTAAGATGACATCACAACATTCTATAGGGCTATAATATAGAATTGGAGTAGTTAAAATTAAAATTGTAAATGCAGATTTTCATTGTTATATTGCAAGTTCTGAGGTTTAGTTAAGATCTGTGAATTTACTTTTGACATTGACATTTCATGGCAAAATACAAGCTGGCCCCAAAGTCACTGACAGTTGAAAAAAATGCATAACTATTTTGTTTCTAAATATTTTTTTATTTTTATCAGAGCATTTAGAACTACCCTTCCAACAATAATATGAGCAAATATAGCACCGAGGAACGAACCCTCATTAAGCAGTGGTACTTTGAGTCACATGGGTCAAATTCAGAAACCCAGCGATGTTACCGTTGACATTTTAATACCAGAGATGCCCCAAGTGTAAATGCCGTTAAAGGAATAAGTCGTTTTTCCAAGACAGGGGGCAGTATGTGATCTCCTGACACCTGACTAGTCCTGATTTCTTCCTGTGGGGCTATCTTAAAGAAAAGGTGTTTGTGAATAAATCGCAAAATGTAATATCGAGGATCAAATAAGAGCCATAAGCCCGGAAATGCTTTCAAATGTTATGCAGAGTGTGTTGGATCGAGCTATTCAGTGCGAACCAAAATGATGGACACTTAAAAACGTTCTTTTTAAAAATGTGATAATTTAGTTTAAGTAGTGGTAATTTCAAGTGAACAATTATAACCGTATGTATTGCCAAAAATCTCGGAAGGTTCAGTTTACTTACTGCTAAAGTTTGTGAGTTAAGACCTTAAGAATTATAGGAGCTATTGAAGATTTAAAAGTGTCAGTGATTTTTGGGCTACACTATATACATTGGTGTAGCATGACATCATTCAAATCTAGAACAATCAATATGGACCCTCTACAGGAGTCAGCTCAGTGTAAAATGAAACAGTATCTCGGCATTGGCAAAGTCAGATTTTCTAGAAAAAGTGAAACCTCTACACAGCCTTCATTTCACATGGCTATTTATTTTTAATATATTGCCCTGAATTTAGCTGTGAATTCCCATGCCAGGAGCGGGTCCCTGAACCTGTCAGCCTCTCTATTGCCATGTGACAAATAACTCGCCGCACTACGAGCAAAATGGGATCTGCTCCATTGCTTGAATTATTGAAGTGGACAGTGCGAGAAATTTATGGCACAAAATCTATCCACATCGGCCATGCATAATGTTTTAATATGTTTCCAATCCCAATCCAGTCCGCATCTTCATTTCTCTGCAAAATCTCATCCTATGTCATTATGCAATTTGGGGGCTGATGCAATGAGGTGTACAACTAAACCCGAAAATTACCCATGTGGGCTATCTAATGGCTGCAGAAGGGGGACATTTTGGGTTTTTGTCAGCCGTCTTATTGCTAAAATCAGTATGTGCCACATTCGCTAACACATCCACCATTTCAGTCGATAATCCCATTCAATGTCAAACACAGCATGCATGAAAAAACACACGAGGCCAATCACCGTGCTGTGATGGGAGCGGGCTAAGAAGAAGGCTCCGTTCACGCAACTCACAGAAGAGTGGTCCAGCCTTGGATTTCACGCACGACTAACTCAAATATTTATATGGCAGGTATATTTGAGAGATTATTCGGTTGAAACTCTTTATTTTATTGGACAAAGTCAAATCCAAAGGAATTACTGTTGCAGAAAATCATCGTCACCTGTTGTGGTGCAAAGCTATAAATCATACAAATGATGTGATGTATTCATTTGTTTCAGCTTCCTGTTTATAGAGACCATTTTGAGGATATGCAGATATGTTTAGGCCTGTCACGATAATTCATTTTTGGTTATTTTTATGACTACATAATAAGAATTAAGCTGTAAAAGGTTGAATTAATAACTTCTATGACTCATTACAGATGCAAACTAAGTATTAACATGGTTCATTCTGCTGTTTATTTACTGCAGCGCATGATTTTTATTTATTTTTTTTACAATATTGTAGATTTAAAATAGTTTTTGTGTGTTTAAATCTGCTCTTAGGTTACTGTGTGTATATTTACTTCAGCAATACATCAAACTTCAAAATGTGTTATCATGACAGGCCTATGTAGATATAATATTTTGTCTTGAATTGCAATTGCTATGGTAACAGTGGTACTTTTTCATCCTTCAACTCTGATGTTGATTTTTTTTTTTTTCTTTTTTAAGGAAAACTTCTAAGGTAAAAAGATCAACATTTCACCCTGTTTTATTTACTTACTTGCATAATTTCACTTCAAACTTTAGTCGTCTAATATAACCTTAAAAACATCAACCACCGCCTTTGTTCTGGCTATACACAACTCTAAATGGGTCGGTTCTTTTTTAACACTCCTTCCTTTCATTTTGCTCATCTCCCAAAAGACTGCCACTAATGCAGTTCTCCTTTGAATCCATTTTATCAGTTCGTATTATTAGCCTCACACACGCCGCCGTTGACCTTGGCCAGTCTCGTAGCCCGAAGAGAGCGTATTCTCAACACTCCCTTTGTGCTTCTCATTCTCTCACTAGTAGATTTCAATGGGGGGACCTTATAAACCACAATGAACTTGAAAATGCGTCTTCGCCCCGCCACCACAGTTTGCCGTATAACAGCACAATATTGCAATCTATTTGGGGGGCGGAAAAATGCGTGCTTAGGAGAACAGCAGCTAGCTAAAAGCACAACATGATACCGACAAACAACCCCAGAGACAAAGGTCAAAAATATTGCCTTGCCAGTCAACAGGCTCGACGACGACAATGCTGATCGCCCTGAATTCGACCACTCACGCCAGCACTTTCTCAGAACAGTGCTTTTGGTGACCTTTATGGGGGAAAAAAAAGGGCTATAGTAAATTAAAACTGCAAAGAACAAGCTGGAGGACAAATAGCACTTGAAATTCAAAACTGAGCCTATTGTAAATATCATCTTCCTTTTCTTTTCTTTTGTTTTTGTCCCACTGACCCCTCTGCATGCGAAATGACTGCTTGACCTCCACTGCTGTACTGTTATAATGATTTATTCTTTTTAGCATAATTTTTCAATTTAAATAAACATGAATTATCACAGCCTATGTATATGTTTCCCTATGTAACAATTTAATTTTAAGTGTTTAATTTATTAATTTTTGACTACGAATACTACCCTCTGCCACTAAAAAGCTATATTTTTCTTTCTTTTTTTTTTTTTACAATTATTCCATGGGTTTATTTATTTTCCTCTGCCTATATAAATGTCCCAAAAATGACTTCAGTGAAAGCAGGGCCACTGTTTGCCATTGCTTGACCTGGATATTCGCAGCCGTAGCCAGGGGCGGGCGGGGATGGTGGCGTTGGTGGGCCAGTGTGAGCCTGTAAGAGCAGTGCATAGACGGGGACGGTGCTCCCTGAGTGCAGCCTTTCGCCCCGGCCACGGACATGTACAAAGTGCTGTTTCTTTTTGTGGCCAGATCATGCGGTGTGCTACACTGAATCCCTGGGTGACACCATTTGACTTTCATTAGGAGTTTGAACAGTAAGTGTGCTCAACCTCGGCGTGAAGACCTCCCAACAGGGGAACAGACACCTGCGATTAGTATTTATTAGCCACTCTTATAGGTGGGATTAATGCAAAGGTACATGGCTGGAGACGATGCTGGTCTTTAAGCACTGACTGTGTTTTTTCTCTTTTTGATCAAAATAAGTCAATTATGTTAAAAGTTAAAATCACCGACTGATTATGTTAAAAGTTTGAATTGTTCTTTGCCATATTCAGATTTGTGTTTTCCTCTTTATACTCTTATATCCACATTGACGATGATTAACTAACTTTTACTCCTGCCAATGCTTTTGGATTGTCATATAGTACAGATATCTCTGACAACATCTTTTGGAATTTTTTTTCCTATGTTGTTGTTTTTTGTGTGTTTGTTTGGACAATATGACTCTATATCAATAACGACACAGTTTAATAGATTTTTAGAAATTGATCATTTGTAAGGAACCTATCATCAGCTTACAAATGTGTGTACTGATCATAGCATTGACTCACATTGACTTTTTTTGGATTTTGCTGTTATTATTCAGTCCTTGGAGTGTTCAGAGTGTTTATTCGTGTAAAAATAATACTTGAAAGGCTTGGTGAAATATACTGAATGTTCCCTAAAAATGTCAGCATTGGTCACAGTCTCCTGATTTGATCTTGAGTGTACCCAGGATGTTCCAAGCTGCACCACATTGGCTTTGGGCATAAACTCACCACGACTAAACATGAACAAAATCAACTAAAACTACTGCAACATCATCAAATGCATATTCCCTGCACTTGGTCTGATGCAGCTTCTGTCTGGGCCATGCATTTTCCTTTCACTCAGAACTGCAAAAACAAAAAGAATCACAGACGGTCCTACTGTATCAAAGTAGGAAGGAAAATACTCACAATTGTATACATACAAACGCCAGAATACCCAAGAGAATACAAAAGGATGAATACAACTGCTTGACCTCAATGTTACCCTAAAGCTAGACTCTAGTGCCATCTATTGAAAACAACAAATCAGATTTCTGTACAAAATCAAACTTGCTGCATAGGAACTTGATCAGAGAAATCACACAATGAGGCTGATTCACAAGGGAAAGTGCCTCAAACTGTAAATGCGTGTGAATAAATCTGCATTTTACACTTATAAGATACTTTGATACATCCATGAGATTTATGTCGAAAGAAGAGACTGCAACAGTGGACAATACATATGCGCGTTAACGGAACAGAAAGTCCAACTGGTTACCTTCTTTGAGGAGGCGGGAGTGCAGGAGAAGAATGAGGAAGCAGCAGATCGCCGCTCCGGTCAGTGCCCACGCAACTCGGAGCAGCTGCATCTTGGCGTATAGGAGCTTTGTAGAGCGGACAGAGGCAGGCGTGCGGCAGCGGCGAGGAACACTCTCCGACTCAGCTCACGCACACAAACTGACTCATACTGACACTGAAATCACTGCTTATCCTTGTTTTGAAAATCCAACTTGATAGTCCGAACTGAAAGCGGGTAACAGGGGAGCAGAGGAGCAAATACGCGCGCTTTAGTCAGTCCTCAGTGCGTCAAAGTGGTTCCAAAAGCAGCGGGGCGATTAACCCCCAATCACCGGCTCAAAGCTCGTCATCGCTTCTTCTTTTTTATTCTGACGTCTTTTGGGCTCGTGTCTAGTCCTCTTTTTGCAGACACACAGAGGTCCACGACGCGGCGCACAGCAGATGATGGGATCACCGTTCTCCACTGCATTTTACGCACGTCGCTCGCTCTCCCACTGCTGCTGCTGGAGAGGCACAGGCAGAGCGCATTGCCAAGCCAGTCTCCTCTGCGCTCACTCTCTCCAAATTCCCCCCTCTCTCTCCCTCTCTTTCTCTCTCCCCTCCGTCGTGCACCACGTCGCTCCTCACTCTCCCTCTCGCGCTCTCTGATGGCGTTTCTCTATCCGCACACCCCTCCTCTCCTCTCCTTTCCTCGATATAGTCTTGACTCCTGTTTAGTCCTTTACTCTTACGCATCACATCTGTCGCTTTCAAATGCTTCTCGTTTGATCCAAGTTTGTCAAGACAGTCTGTCAAATGAGATGCATTCATGGAACGGTAAAGGAGGCTGGATAAGCTGGATGAATGAGGAAAAAGCCTTCTTCTAAACCAAAAAAAATCAGACAAAGTTGAGACGTCCTTTGGTTGATCATATTTATGCAGGTTGTTCAATATGGACAGAGGTTTATAGCTTTTGCTCTGTCCATGTGTGATCAAGGGCCACATAGGTTAGAAGACATTTCTCAAACGCATAACTCTCGAAGACATTACTCTGACTAAATTGATTCTACACACAGTATACTCTGCTTATTTGTGGTTTATGTGAGTTGGGAGAAGTGGAAAGTGAAGCAAATTTTTTGATGTATCGTCCATTTAATGATGAATTTAGAAATGCTTTATTTGATGAAATGTTCACCCTGTGCCCTGATATGTTCTGGTGTAATGATGATGACTAGATGAAATGGTTGTTTAATTCTAATGCTTATAAGTTGGCTTCATTTCTGGAGAAAAAAAATGAAGAAGCGGCAGACGAGTTTGTTTAAATGAGCCTTTGGTGGTTGTAACACACGTCTGGCAACTGGCCTGTTGTATTTTGCTTAATGGTGTCTTATAAACCCATTAAAGGGCTCGGCATTTTGTGTATGCAAGACACAATAATAAAATAAATCAAGGCTATTAAGGAAGACATACCCTGCTTTCTTGACCAAACAGAGGGTTTAAAAAATAATACAAATACAAATAGCATGTTTTCCTCAGGTGACGCTAATACATGTCGAAACACAAAAATACGACATTCTTTTTTTTTGGAAAATACATTCAAACGTTAAATGGACCTGCAGATCCATGTGTCTAAAAAGAAACTTCCAAAGGAGCAATTAACCAAAAGTGTACATAGATACATATGCAGCAACACTTAAGATGTTTTCAGCAGGGTGCCACATGGGAACAGCTAGCGCCCATATGGTCCAGGGATTAACTGGAGTTTACTCACAAATGTCCTAAATCGTGCACACACCATTAAAATCTCTTGCGAAAAAACAAACACAAACAAACAAACAAAAACACTCAATGAACAAAGTAAATACTGTTACATTTTATCCTTTCATCTTTTCTTGCATGTTGTACATTATTATTTGTGTCTATTACCAAACATTTGGTTATTCTGGTTGTTCCTATTCAAACAGCTGAAGCTAAAACCCCTGTGTGTCACAAAATGTTTGCGTATAAAAAGTGACCGATGAGTTATCTGTATGTTTTATTTATAAGATGTTCTTTCTCACTTCCATTATGCCACAGAATACAGTGCTATTATAGGATTTTCCTGATGCAGAACAACTAAGTGTGCAGTGTGTGTAGGTGGACATCATACGGTGTGAAGACAAAAGCCCAAAAACAACATTATGCTCAATAATAACCCTAATTGTGCTTTCAAAGCCAAAAATTATACAGCCGTTTATCATGAGGCAGAGCGTGACTAGTTTAGCAAGACCGTTTTATGAATATTAATAGAGTGTTTGGAGAAATGCAGTGCTACTGTATTAGCTGAGCCTCCTGGATATTGAAACAAGCATTAGGTTGTGGGCAGCCAAGCTCGCGGCTAATTCACTAAGAATATTCAACACCCCTGATTCTGTTACACATGTATTCCGCAATTTCATCATTTCATCAACATAAAGAATTAATGCCATTGCAAATTCTTCAAAAGCTGCCTCTGCCCCTCTGTGTGTGATATCGAAGAGGATGCGGGTTTGTTATGAACGCAGCAGCGCTTGAGGACGACTAACACTGAGCAGCTCAACAATAGGTTTCATAATCCCCCCCCCGCTGACAGCCAACCCTGCCATTGTTTCATGTATAGTTTATTTGCATGAAGTGGGATGGAAATTCAAATATTTCCTAATGCATTTATTCAGAAGGAAGCTATGTGTGGATGGAGGGTGCAGCAAAACAAGCACTCTCTTATGTCATCATGAAACAGTGAGCTACACATTGATCAAACGTCATTACACAACTTGGTCTTGTCTCCTTTGACAGACCCAACATAAACTTTTATGAGATAAAGGTCCAATATTACTCTGTTTTCTATGTATCTACAGTGGTGTTATCTCATCAAAAACACATCCTGCAAATTTAGGCTAAGTTCTTCTCTCAAACAGAAAACACTCCCTTCCACCTTGTGATGTCATGTAGCAATACAGGAAGTGCTCCACTATGGTTTTAAACTCCACACACCTTCACTAGAATTATTTGGATAATTTCAGCTCTGGAATTTCCAATCTCTACTAAATATGATTTTTTTTCGAGAGTATATTGGGTTTTTGTTTGTTGTTGCTGTTTTAATCTCCTAGGACCCAAGCTCTTACACGCCATGCTTTCTTAATTTCTCTTTGTTATTTGACTTGATGAGTGTAAAAACAAAAAAATATCTTTTTACATTATGAGAAAAATGATGTCCACATGGGAGGACATTCATTCTATGTTTAAATCATTTTGACAGAACACAATAAAGTCACATTTGCCATAAAAAAACAAACATTTAAGTACCTGAAACAGCAACATTTTTCCTGAGTAAAAACTAAATGAGAAACAAGAATTGTGCCTCTTGGAACAATGTGTCTCATTTGAAGTGCCACTAACAGGTGCAGGAAGACAAACGCCTTTAACAAATTCCATCTTGAATCTAAACGTGTTATACTTAATGACCTCATATGTGGACGTGAGGACCTTGTAGAGAAAAAAAATATATATATATTGAGCCCAAAATGTGTTGTCCTCATATGTGGACACCAAGTCTTAGGAGGTTAACCAGATGAAGCTAAAATATGCTGATGGGAGACTTCTGGGTAGAAAACACATTACAAATAGACCTCAATGTTGAAAAAAAAATAAAGAAACAAAAAAGTAAATTAAAATAAAAAATCAAATCAATCATTGCAGCCCTAATTAGTACCACTGTATGTTTAAACCCTGCTTTTAGTCACCATGTTGAAAACCGGTTCTACTTATTCCTTCTTCCATTTCTAACACTTTAATCCACCACAACTCTATAACTCTTGAAATGAGATCAGATTAGCCACTCTCAGAACACACAATTCCCTAAGTACCCATATGAAACAAGTCACATGAAGACCTGTCCTGTGATGTGACAGTTATTTGTTCAGTATAACTTTGTAACTGCTTTTCTAATACTAAAATTATAAGTGTCGCAGTGTTATGGCTGAGTTTGGCCCCTGCAGCTCCAGACGCTAATTAGCCGCTAAGTGCGCTGTCTGTTTTATAAGCCGTGGATTTATGAGCAGATGTCCACATGCCACTCTGTAGATTTGTATAATTAGTGTCCTTTATTGACATCTCTAATTGTCTCCAGTCCTGTATGGATCTGGCCGGAAAGGCAATTAAAAGTAACTGAATCCAACAAGAATCAAATCATCGGTAACAGTTTGTGTCGTTAATCGTCTCGTTGGTATGTTGTTTAAATGCACACTTCCTGTCATAATGAGTGTGCTGCAACGTGATGTGTGTGTCCTGTGCCCTTGTACGCAGAACTACACTACACATTTATAATTACGCAGTACAAAACAACAGGGTAAAACAGGTTTCTTTAATTTGAATATATACTTGCACTTACTATCTTACTATCTGAAATGTTTTGATATTGTTCCGAGGCGAACTTTAAAATATTAGTGAAGAAAAAATCATGGAAATATCAAAATGCAACATTTTTTCTTTATCTTTATTCATACAGGGAGAACCCAATGAGCACATTCAGCCCGTGCCCTGTTTAAAATACAGAAAAATGCAGAGAAAAAACAAGCAGAACAAATACCTACCGTATTTTCCAGACTATATGGTGCACTTTTTTTTTTTCTTTTCATAGTTTGGCCATTGGTGCAACTTATACTCTTATACTTCCAGACCTATACTGGAATACAAGTTGCATCTGAGTATATGTATTTATGTGTGTATTTATGTATTCATTCATTCATTTTTATTTTTTTATGTATTTATTTGACTGGGGACAATGCATGTTAATGAACAAACATGATTCAACATGCCAGATTAAACCCAAAGGCTAATTTCCATCTGTTGTCCCAGGGCTTGGGGTCACAAAAGGGTCAAGTTAAAATTGCACACTATATTCACTGCACAGTTTCCACAGTTGCACATTCCACACAGTTGCACATTCCACACAGGTGCACATTCCATTCATTGCACATTACACTTATTGCACAGTTTCCATTATTGCACCATACAAAATATTGCACATTCCAGTCATTACACAGTCCCCATTATTTCAGTCAGTTTGGCCCATTCAAGACATAAGTCCATTTAAAACATTAAAAACAGGTGCAGGTGTGGTTATAAATGTTTATCACCAGGTTATTAAAGTGCATTAGTGACGACAGTGTATCCACTTTTGTATGTCCTATTCAATTTTTGGAAAGCAAAGTAACTCAAAGCTTTTTTTCCCCCCCCCATTTCTGTTCTAGTTAGTTTTTAGACGTAGACAATCATGAGTTCCCGTATCAAAGTTCAACAAGCAAGTGAGATATTCAGGCAGTCTTTCAAGTAGTCCCTTTAAAATACATTTGATACAGTGTTTTTCCTCTTCTGACAGAAAGCGATGGCCAACCCACTTTTTCATGGAGTGTACAGTGATGAAACGAAGGCCTGGGTTGCACAAAGGTGTGTCTGAAATCCGCGCTCAGTATTGTGTTATGACATTTGAGCTCACATTATTTTTTGGGTCCCTCATTTAAATATGAGTCACACCTAAATGTTAATATATTCAGTCTTCTACAACCTCATGCCGTTGTTGTGCAGGAGCCATTCTGACGACAGATACTACTTTCAACTAACAGCCGAAACAATAACTACGACAAATTGACGTCTGAGAATGAAAAAGAGGAATTTGTGTAAAAAGGGTTGACATTTCAATAACTACTTGAGAATAAAAAAGGGCTCTACCATTTTTTTCTGTCTGTTATTAAATATACATATACATTTATTTATGACTTACGTATTTATATTATTTATTTATTTTATTTTTTATTTTTTTAGATTATAATTTTCTAAAGACTCAGATTCTGAAGTTGTGGAAAAAACTTGTGAAGTATTTTGAAATTGCTTCCTGTATTTCACAAAATTGACTCTTGTGAGCTTTAAGTCATGTTATAATGTTGTTACCTCCCCAAAAACATACCTGGAGTTGTGTTTTGTTTCATTCACACGTGTTTGAGCGGCTGTCTACATCTCCAAAGCTCAAAATGCTCTATTCCACCTTGTGATGTCATGAAGTGGTAGTTTTCAAGTTATCAGCTGCCTTTTACCTTTAGTTCAGTAGAGATCGGCAATTCCAGGACTGAAATCATCCAAATGGTTCTAGTGAAGGTGTATGGAGTTTGCAATAACAGTGGAGCACTTCCTGTATTACCGCATGACATCACAAGGTGGAACAGAGTGTTTTTCCATTTGAGAGATAAACTCAGCCTAAATATGCAGGGTTTGTGTGTTAAACATGGTAAAAAGTCACATTTTGTACATTGCGCTTTTTCCACCTTCAAAGCGCTTTATATCAAGGAACCAGCCACCCCTTCATACACACATTCATACATCTGGGTACGCAGACACTGGGGGCGAGGGGCGTGAAGTGTCTTGCCCCAGGACACAAGAATTGCATTCATTTGTGGAAGCTGGAATCGCTCTACCATCTAAGCTACTATCACTATTACATGTGTAAATTAAACAAAACACAACTCCAGGTATGCTTTTAAGGAAACAACTTTATAACGTAGATCAGAAAACAGCGTTATATGGGCCCTTTAATGTATCTGATCTCAACAAATTTACAGTCTTAGATTAACAAATAGAGTAGTAGTAGACAGTAGGCAGTAATTAGCGCAGTATTCTTAGCTATTTAAAGTACTTTCACCTTATATCGTGCTATCTCCAGACATAAAACTGTTCAAAGTGTCAGTTCTCTACAAGGTAAATGCATGAACTCAGGGCGCATAATGCAAAATGCCCCAGTAATCTGCAGCAGTAGCATTTGAAACGATTTACCATGCTGCCATCTCTGTGCACCTGGCCCTGACACTGTTCCCAACGCGTTTACTCCTGTTAAAATGCTCCCAGCACACCCCAGCCATATGCATGGTGTATATACTATCATTTTTAACAGTACAAGGAGGTGGCCAAACCAGGGAGGAAGGATTTAGAACAAGTTAAGCCAATGATTGCTGTTTCGACACAGTATTTTGTTCTCTCTTGTTTGGTTTAGTTTATCTGTTATTGCACCAAGTCATGTAGGATGTGTAATGATGAATTTGGTGATGATGCAAATAGTATAGGCGCACTTCCGGCTACATCAAGTCTGGCTCCAATTCACTTTACATAAAAAAAAACTGCCGCCTTTCTCTCTGTAACTGCTGCTGTCAGACTCGTCATTTTGCTTTTGTATTGACCTGAATGTCCTTTTTTTATTTCACCATTGTGTCTGTAACTCAACATATGAGACAAATCAGCTGCCTTCTTTGCCTCAGGTTGCTCCCGCTTCATTTGACTGGAGTCAAATGTTGTGGGTGACGTTTTACTTATTTTTCTTTGTACAGTCTCTGTGATGGGTGCAAGTGAAATCTAAAAAATAAAAACCTAATTTGATATTTCCAGCCAATTATGAAGTATTATTCACTTTGTGCTAGTCTTAAACTCATGTTATCTGACAAGGCATTGGGTACACTCATACAGGGTGGCCCAAAAGTCACTGACAGTTGAAAAAAACTGATAACTCTTTTGTTTTTAAATATTTTTATTTTATTTTTTCAGAGCATTTAGAACTACCCTTCCGACATTAATATGAGCAAATATAGCACCGAGGAACGACCCCTCATTGTACAGTGGTACTTTGAGTCACATGGGTCAAATGCAGAAAGTCAGCGGTGTTACCGTCGACATTTTAATACCAGAGATGCTCCAAGCGTAAATGCCGTTAAAGGAATAATAAGTCAGTTTCAAAGACAGGAGGCAGTATGTGATCTCCCCAGACCTAAATAGTCCTGATTTCTTCCTCTGGGGCTATCTTAAAAAAAAAGGTGTTTGAGAATAAACCTCAGACAGTAAACAACTTAAAACGTAATATTGAGGATCAAATAAGAGCCATAAGAGCCGTAAATGTTTTCAAATGTTATGCAAAGTGTGTTGGATAGGGTTATTCAGTGTGAAACCGAAAATGGTGGACACTTAGAAACATTCTTTTTTTAAAATTAGGTCATTTTTACTTCCGCTAGTTTAAGTAGTGAAAAGTTCAAGTCTAAGTGAACAATTATAACTGTATATATTGCCAAAAGTCTCGGAAGGTTCATTTTATCTACTGCTAAAATTTGGTGAGTATAACTTAAGAATTATAGGAGCTACTGAAGATTTAAAAGTGTCGTGTGTTTAAAAGTATGACTTTTGGGCCACCCTGTATAATAGTTAGTTAGTTTGTACATTTAATTGGAAAGAAATATGAAATATGAGTGAATATGTTTGCATTGCATGTACTGTGTGAGTAAAAAGGGGATGTGGCACAGCGTATAGCATATAGCATATTTTGGCTTTCAATATTCATATTCAAAAACGGATATAAGCAAACCAAAATGATCAAAATAGCCGTGCAGAATTTGTATTCTTTGACGTCAACACACAGTTTTCCAAGAGACATGCTCATAATTATCACTGAGGTCTGCGAATGCGTTTCTTGAAATACTTCCCTACATTCATTGAACAATACATGCTTTGTTTTTGCCTTCTCCTCAACGCATATCGCAACATAAAGAGTTTTCCTTTCACCTCACTGCCTTAGGGACATAAAATCTGTCTAGACACTTTTATAAAACCCTGTTAGATACTTCCTCACAATTTTATATTACACAGAGATAGCAAGTTTTTAACAAGTGTAGAATTGTGTTTTGTCTATAAATTATGTACTTCCTCTCTGTGTGTCCTCAAAGCAACACCCCCAGCTACCACACTCCTCCTGCAGCTGACTTTAAACTTAAACTCAGGATATAGAGGTGCTTTTGTCCTCTGCAAGTCACTGGCTGCATGCCAGACACCTCCCATGCCAATAAAAGCCCTGAGTAATGGCCTAAAACTCCTACATTCGCTGTGTTTCCCATTATTTCCCATGGACAATAAATCTGAGGAGGGCTTAATCAGAGAGAAGAGCCCTAACATACGGTTTGTGTTCACCTCAGCGCGGTAAAGCTAACATACACAACATTTAATCAGAGCGTGAGTCATGGTGTCAGTGCATATGGTGTGTCTTTGTAAAGTTTCACCTTTGACTGGGCTTTCGCAGTTATAGTCAATTCATGGAGAACTGCAAGTCTCTGTATAGAGCTAGTGTATGTAAGAACATTTAGAATCTCTTCATAATGAGCCTTAATTAGTCTTAATAAAGCATGAACAAAGACTTCATTCATAAGTCATTAGTAGCTATAGTAACTACTTCATTAAGGGAACATTCATGGTGATGCTCTATTCATACTTGTTACCAGATTTTTGCATTTCTCACTGCCAAAAGAAAATGTGTCACTTCTGTTGCTAATAATTGCATGTTTTGGATTATATATTATTTCGATTTATGTTTCGTGTGTGTGCCTGAATCTGTTCCCTTTTCCCCATGAAATCCTGGCTGTGTGAGCCCTTGTTGGTGATTGGAGGACTGTTTCCCCGACTGGCCAATCCTGTGGCTCGTGTGCAGCTGGCTCCTCCCATTTAAAGGAGATTCAGCTCACCTGGTCGGGGCTGCTGGCCTTGGTGGCCAGTATGACATTTTGTGTGTGTCTCTTTTGTTATGTCATTAATGTGGAGGTGAGTATTTCTGAGACACTTGACTGTGTCAGTACTGACACTGTCAAATTTGTGTCTTAGTTAACTAAGGCACCTTAACCTCTGTTTCTTTTGTGTAAACCTCTGCACATTAACTTTTGTTTGAATATTTTATATCCCTTTTGTTTAGCTTTTTTTTTTTTTTTTTTTTTTTTTTTTTTTTTCTTTTTGACCCTAAACGAGCTGGGTCATAACATTTTAAGAATTGAGTGTATAATGCTTTGAGTCAAGCTACCGGAACATTACAGTTTTTGTTTTTGTTTTTTGTTTGACACATTTCTTTATAGAAAATTGACATTTGTAAAACAGCAGCAACAAGAGAAATTGTGTTTTCCTAAACAAAACTTAGATCAGCAGTTTTTCATTCAAAACTGATCAGTTATCTCCCAACAGCAAGTATTACCATCCAAACTCTCAGACTTTGTGTGTTTTTTCTATGCTCTTTCCTTTAACAGTGCAGTTCAGAAGTCTTCATTCTGCTGGAACAGTCACTGGCTCAGTGCAGTCTGACATTGGGGTTCACAGTTATAAATGAGTTTGTGTGTGTGTGTGTGTGTGTGTGTGTGTGTGTGTGTGTGTGTGTGTGTGTGTGTGTGTGTGTGTGTGTGTGTGTGTGTGTGTGTGTGTGTGTGTGTGTGTGTGTGTGTGAGTGTGTGTGTGTGTGTGTGTGTGTGTGACTACAACCAGTCTGTAATCTTTATGTTTGTAAAATAAATAATTTGCAAAATGGCAAAATAAGTGTACACATTACCAGTTGCAGAGTAGATTTTGCAGTATGTGATCAAAAATATGCTGAAGAAAATTGAAGGATGTTGGAATAGCAAATCTATCAACACTACTTCTGTGATGCATGTGTTCTGTATGTAAAAGTATACATTTCCATGTCAGTGGATATACAGCATGCACACTCCTGTTTACACAGTCTGCTCTCTGCTGAGGCCCTTCTCCCTGTTTGATTCATGTCTGAAATCCTTTGCTGTTAGATTTTGGGTGCTCACAAATAGTACTTTTTTGCTATTCTGTTTGAATTGCTATAGTGAGCTTCTAAAGTGAGTTTTATCCTTTACCATGTGTGAACAGGCCTGTAGTATTAAAAAAAATGAGCTGAATTCAATGATTATGTGTGTTTGTGAACGACAGCTGTGGCAATTGATGAGAAATGCTTCAAATAATTTCACCTATACCTCTGTTCAGACATATGTTTGAATCAAATGATCAAACTAAACCAACTTTTACAGCAATTTTGTAGTCTAATGCCTAAAGAATGCTAACATTATTCTCTATCTTTATAAAGAACGACTTATCGAACTTGACAGCACCGCAAAAGTAAAAATATTTCCAGTGCTTGGCCTCTGCAAAATCCCAAGCTATTCTTTGTTTGTTATGTTGACCTTTGCAACTGTGCGCTTCCAAACCAGCCAGAGAAAGTCCAAGAGAGCATGCTGTTTTGTGGAAATTGAAAGGCAAACTGATTTAATAAGGCATGTGTTTACTATAGCAGACGACACAATGCGGAAAAATGAAAGTGGGGTGAAGAAAACAGGATGTAGTGTTTGTTTCTGTTATTATTTTGCTGATAAGTTGATGTCCTATGAATCATTTCTATGTGCAGAGCTGCTAAACATGCAGGCCTATGCTTTTTATATAACCAGTTTAGAGGACAAAGTACTTGCACCGGCTTTGTGTGGCTGTCGTTTTAATCATAAGTTAGTCTTTTGAAACTTCAGGGATGTCATTGTACAGGCGTGTGCGCGTTCACAGCAGTGCCAATCACCTGACACCCGCGGGCTAACAAATAGAGGGTGCCAGGAAATCATCGATCAATGCATGTCACCTTACGCATCTGTCTTTGGGGATGTTTGTGGTGCTGAGGACATGCTGGACTTCATACGGTGTCAACAAGCTGCTTTTAGAATTAGAAATGATAAAAGGAAAGGAATACAGTGGCGTGAATATATACTCGTGATTGACGCATTACTTTGATTCAGTTTAGTCTGATTTAGATAGCACATTAAAAAAAAAAAAAACTTCAGCTGAACAAAGTGAACATTAAAAGACAACAACAACAAAAAGAATTACACAGATAGAACGATACATAGGGAGAAAAAAAAACTATAAAACTCCAAGATATCCTGTCTAGCTATTATTAAATACCAGGGAGAAGAGGTGGGTTTCAGTCTAGTCTTAAACTTAAGTCTGAGAGGATCTGACAGGCAGAGAGAGGCTGGTCTTGAGCCTGGATGAGACAAAGAAAATACATATGAGAGTTTCGAAAATAGCAACACCTCCTTGTCTTCGTGGAGATGTTATTGCGTTGCCTGGAATGTTCCACAGTATGACATGAACATATCTATCTTGCATTTATTCTGGTGTTTTATTGCTTTGGAAAAACATGCATTCTTACTGTGAGCGGGCTTGCCTGTCCACAGATCTGACCTGTAACTTGCTTGTTTCCATTGAGAATAATACGATTTAATGCCATACTGTGATACATTCTTAGCACAGCAATAACATATCCATGTGTACAGTCAGGCGGCAGACCCTCCAGTTTAAAAAAAAAAAAAAAAAAAGATTATTATATTATTTTATTTATTTTTTTATTAACTTGGCAGAATTGTATTGATTTTTTTTTTTTTTTTTTTTTTTAATTTATTTATTTATTTTCCAAATGAATTGTTCAAAGTACACAGATTGCATTATATCTTGTCTCCATAGAGATGTTATAGCTTAGCATGTACTGAGTTACAGGTATAGCTAAAAAAAAAAAAAAAAAACAAAAAAAAAAAAAACACTGTGACTTGGCCTAGTGGCATCACCTGCTTGGCCCCATTGAAACTGATCAGCTTTAATTACTTTAATGTCACACTGTGGAACATTCCAAGCAAAGTAATAACATCTTAAACGCAATGGTGCACCGTTTAATTTTAGTTTTGAATTCAAACTTCTTATTGTTTGTGCCTCCAATACATGAATTAGGAGTGTGTGAGAGCTATAGAATAGATAGAGGCCATGACTGCTTTATCTGTCCCATGCCATTTAATGCCCATAACTAACTAACTAACTTACTAAATAACTAAATAAATGGATAAATAAATAAATACATAAATACATAAAAACCCAAAAAACAGAAAAAAAAACACCTTAACCTAACATTTCAATTTAGATTAAATTTGATTTTGGATGAGCTGATTCTCAAAGTTTAAGGGTTATAGTGTGTGCTTGAGAAATTCTGAATAATAAATATGAATAATGTTGTATAATTTGACAAAAAAAGGTTTGACCCATATCATAAGGAAATGATATGGGTCAAATGAAGAGACTGATTTACCCACACAAACCTTACCTTTACATGGTGTAGATTGTCTGACCTGTTGTTAAACTGGCTGTACATGGTGTGATATTGTGTATGTCCATTTTCTGGCTAACTTTTTTAATTAGAGGCTTTGTCACTCACAATATGGTTCATTACCAGCACACTGCACTAGTCCTATTATAATGCGATATATTGAGGTGACATTACATTAGCGTTAGCGTCATCCTCTGGAGTCACCAGCTAAGCTCCTTAAGTCTGCTGCAGTCATCGCACAAACAAACAAACCCCTACATATACACACTACTTGTCCATTTACCACCCCAATTACCCATAATCCCACCTGGAATTATTTCACCAAATCAAAGCTGCCATATCGCCAAGCATCACTGAAATTATAGGATTTGTACAGTCTATGCGGTAATTACAGACCTTGTTATTGGCATTCACAAGTGTTTGTCCAATGTCATTCATCGACAAAATGGAAGCCGTTATAGCCTCATCCTGCTACTCGAATACCGAGGTGCAAATTAGCCAACGTGGCTAATGGATGGCTGCAGTCCCACAGGGAGGAGCAGTAAAAAGTTATGGCTTGCTGTGTAGCACTTTTGATGCAGGTTTATCTTCTTATCTGAATAGACAAAAGAGCAATAAAAGCAGTCGCATTTACAATTAAATATTTAACAAGTCTTTAGAAGCGGCTAACTAAAGCCCTCGACGCTGTTTCTGCTGTCTGCTCCTATTGTCTTCACCAGGAGGACGTGGATAATGAAACTCCGGGGACCAGTGACAACACAAGGAATGCATGTGACCACCAGGAATAGGCTTCAAACAGCTCCGTTTAGCTTCGAAATGTTGTAAACGTTTAAACAAGACAAGGTTAACCCAACGGAGTGAATATAATTTACATTTTGATTTTGCTTTATGTTTTATTCTATAACTCTTTTCAAAGAGTCACCACTGAGCACTGATGATTACTTTACGAGACTTTGCAAACAGTGCGGGGTTAGACTTTATATTACACTACCTTTGATGCATTACACATTTACCAGAGGTGGACATAACTCAGTTACGTTTGCACTGGTACATTTATTAAAGTCACTTTTAAATACAATTATACTTCTTTGAGCAGTTTTCAGACACCATATGTTCACTGCATAAGTACTGTTACTACAGGAGTAATGTATTGTAATCTTATTTGACTAAAAGTTTGGGTTTCTCTTCCCACTGTGAGTGAGTCTACAAGTGACAGTATTCATCCATCCATTTTCTTCCGCTTATCCGGGGCCGGGTCGCGGGGGCAGCAGTCTAAGCAGGGACTCCCAGACTTCCCCCACCCCAGACACGTCCTCCAGCTCCTGGATGAGACCCCAAGGTGTTCTCAGGCCAACCGAGAAACACCCCCCTCCAGCATGTCCTGGGTGTTCCCCGGGGCCTCTTCCCGGTGGGACCCTAGGCAGGAAACCCATTTCAGCCACTTGTAACCCTGACCTTGTCCTTTCGGTCATTACCCAGACCTCATGACCATCGGTGAGGGTAGAAACGTAGATTGATCGGTGCAGCGTCTGCAGTGATGCGGTGGCTGTATCGGTCTATTCTTTTCAACGCTTGTCCTTCAGGTATGATTTGTTTTGTGTGTTTTTTTTTTTTTTTTTTCAAATTTTTGGACTTTATTTTCAAAATACCACATATTAAGGTTAAGGCATACTTTATTCTACCTGTCTTCCGGGAATTTGTCCTCTGCATTTGACACATCTTGCAACCCTGCCGAGGCAACGTGTTCATGTTGAGTTTAATAATCTCTTAGAGAAAGCTGACTATTTTTGAATAGTGAACATTACTGGTATGAGGATGTCATGTTCAGTCTGTGTCAAATCATTCATAATCAATACACAATCAGCATGAGCTGAAGCAGACTCAACATTCTGCATCGACATGTGCAGTGTTCATTAATTCCTGTTGATAGCAGACTTCAGAGTATGACATTATGGGCGTATGTTAAACATCTTTATATGATTTAGGTTTGATGAAGACCACAGCCGTTGCCATGATACAAGCAGCGGGTGCATTGCAATAATTCTTTCATATCAGCAGGCATACTGACTAATGCTACCTGCCGCAGATTCTTTTATATGCATGTATGCACATAGTGATATGTGAAGATAGCAACTAGTGAAGATTAGTTATTAATTAAACTTTAGTGTTAGATTTGGGCCAATATTAGGGTTAGGTTTGGATGATAATTTGTTAAGATGAACTATTGAACTATTGTTTTAGTGCAATTTTATTTGTAAAATGTGGAACACCAGTACTTTTTGTGTCCATACATTATTTTTTTAAAATGCATGGTGATTAAGGAGTGGTATAAACAACAAACTAAATAACTATGATTACTGTAATATAAATGTGCTTGGTCTAAAGCAAGGAAACAAGTTTGTAAGCATGTTGCATAGTGCAGACTAGCATTGTTTGTGTGTGCTGGTCATCAGCACTCCTGTCTCACTTGATCAGTCATTAGACTGCAGTTATGGGTCACACAGGCGGTGACACAAAGGACATTGGGACAACAAGTTCAGTTAGAATGGCATGCATGGAGAATTCAAGTTTAAATAGTGTCTACTTTGGCTTCTTATATGACACTGAGGATATACCAGCTGAAAATAAAACAGCTTCAAAAATAGTACGGTACATTTATTTGAGTTAGTAGGACGTGAACAGTGAATCATTCTGGGAGTGTGCTTCTATCCTGCGATTGGCTGACCACAGTCCTGAGAGAACCCTGCTTAAAAACACATTTATGTATAGAGAAACTTCTTTGAAACCACTAAACAGATTGCGCCTCTCATTACATCAGAGGCGTGTAATGTCAGAGTCCTCTTTAAATGCACTGGCTGTTTAACCATATTTGACAGCATGCACTTGGATTTGGACTGTTTTAGATCACAAAACTGCACACCTGCACTAACACGATTTTAAAAAATTGGACTGGGGACCGCAGATAATGCTACTAAAAGGCATACAGTTTGGTAGCAAAAAAAAAGGCTATTTAGTTTTTAGTCCCACTACAAATTAATAAATAATTCAGCAATGTGTCTGCTGCTCTTAAACACATACTCTAATGCAATTTGCAGGAAAAATGACACTCATCTGTTGGTATAAAATCAGAACTTGTGGTGCATTGAGATCAATATAAAAATGAATGAGAAACAGATGAGTCATGTAGTTTGCCTCAGAGCATCAGAGACCCTGACACATAACCTTGATAGCTCTGACAGCACTCTGCATACACTGCCTACATTCAACGCCTCATTCTTCATTTTGCTTGTATAATGGTTTATTGATTAACATGTCACATTGGTTGCAACAATATGTATATATGCTTTACAGGGTTTGCATACAGATCGTGTGGGGGTGTTTAAAATAGCCAGGTAAGAAATCTCTTCTTAGGCCTTTTAGTGGCAAGGCAAGGAGTAAAGTTTCCAAAAAGAGTAAAGTTTAATTGTATAGAACAGTATGTACACAAAGTATTTCAAAGTGCTTTACAGAATAAGAAAGACATTAAAATCTTCAGGAAGACTATTCCAGGTTTTAGTTGCATAAAATTGAAATGCTGATTCCCCATGTTTAGTCCTGACTCTGGGCACCAGCAGGAGGCTGGTCCCTGAAGTCCTCAGAGTGTGAGATGGTTCATATGGCACTAACATGTCAGAGATTTTGGTGCTCGGCCGTGAAGAGACTTGCACAGAAGCAGAGCTGCTTTAAAGTCTATTCTTTGAGCTACAGGAGCCAGTGCAGAGACCTGAGCACAGGACTTATGTGCTTGTACTTCCTGGTTCTAGTCAGGCTCAAGCAGCAGTGTTCTGGATGTACTGCAGCTGTCTTAAGGCTCGTTTGGAGAGACTAGTGAGCAGGCTGTTACAGTAGTCTAACCTACTGGAGACAAATGTATGAATAAGTCTCTCCAAATCTGGTTTAGACAGTATACCTAGGATTTTTAGAACATTTTTAGATGGTAAAAAGCTGCAGATGATATTGATTTGATGTGACTGTTAAAGTTCAAATTTGAGGCCATTATTACCCCTATATTTCTTGCAGATGTGAATGTTTTAGAGCATGTGTCAAACTCAAGGCCCGCGGGCAAAATGTGGCCCTCCACATAATTTTATGTGGCCCTCGACAGGGTAAATTAAAAGGTATGATTGTCTTTAAATGCAATTTTATCAGGAGATGTGCAGTTACACAGCCTTATAGTTACATCTAGGCAAATGCATATGCAATATTTGTGACTTGAATAAGTAATAAATACAGAAACAGTTAATTAACAAGTAAAAAAAAAAGTAGTTAGAGTTATTTTACAGCTGGCCCTTAGAGAGCTGCCACTTTGCTGATGTGGTCCTGATGAAAATGTGTTTGACACCCCTGTTTTAGATGCGTGTGCCTAACTCCAAATCTTTGCTATCCCCGAGCATGTAGCACATTTATTTCAGTGTTGCCAATCTGACTTTACTGCCAAGAAATTACCATACCAATAACATGGCAGTTTGCAATCAATGAATAAAAGTATTGGGTTACAACTATATAACACAGAGATATTTGCATTTAAGATGTACAACAAGATTTTCCTCACAGCAGAACCGTGATTCACATCAGTTTTTACCATAACAGTTCAATTTTGGTTTATATTGCCACATAGATTTTTATGCTCAATATTCAAAACGTTGGTAACCTATTGTGCAGTGTGTTCTGAAAAAAAGAAGAAAAAAAAAGCTCTTATTCACACCACTACTTATTTCTCTGATGGAAGCAGTAAGCAGCAGCGAGGTCATTGTATAGCAGCAGTTATATAAAATGAGATTCAATCAGAATATAAAGAAAAAGTCGTAGACTGAAAGGGCTCTATTGTGGAAAACAGACAAGGTGATGATAATATTTAGTACCAAATCGACTTCAGCTTCATGCAAAATGCTGACAGAAGAGCAGTCTCCTCTAGATTGCTGTAACCTTGAGTCACACTAGCAGGTCTGTGTTCATTTCACAGGCAAAAATGCTGGCAATTGAAAAAGTAATGTGATTATTAAATGAGGGCTTGTTTGGCAGAAAGACAAAACGCAGAAAGAGAGTTGGAGACAGGAGCAAAGCGAAAGGGTCAGACAAGTCAGTAGTTGAATTAGGTTCATTGTACAGATCAGGGACTGCGTGTGTGCAGGGATATGAAGAGCTGAGTGATTCACAATGGAGTGGTAGCATGGCCCAGCGGAGAGTTCGACAGGAGCGCAGTGTGCCCATCTGTCCACACAGGCTGTCCACAGCTCTGCTTAGACACAGCTAAACCCTAGACAGGATTTGTATTTATTTTATTTGAAAAGAAATTCCCACTGAAATTGTATCTCATTTACAAGTCTTGAGTACACAGTTAAAACATACAATAAATTAATAATAGTAGTAATATATTAATACTTATGCATAGTGAAATGCACAGTCAATGTACATTTATTTGGTCACATTTTTATACAGTGCTTTTCCATCTTCTAGGCACTCAAAGCGCTTTACATCAAGGAACCTCTCACCCATTCACACACCAGTGTACACAGACACTGGGGGCAAGGTGGGTTAAGTGTCTTGCCCAAGGACACAATGGCGGCGTTGATCTGACTGCTCAACCAATGAGGTTTTATTTCAAAAGTGGGATTTGAGCTGCCAACTTTCAGATCAGTGGACCAACACTCAACCAACTGAGCTACTGTCGCCCCTGAACCTGTGGTCCAAAGGCTTCAATTAAACAATATCTGAAAAGATGACATATATAGTGTGTTTGAATTCACAAGGGAATTGCACTGTTTAGTTTGATTTGGTTTTAAATGAGGGGCATAAAACATGACCCTGATTTAAATAAAATATTGATATAAGGAACAGAATAATAGTTGGTTTTATTTTGATTGTTTACATCCAATTATCAGATGACTGCAAAAATATATCAAATACCTGAACGTAGGTATGCCACAGGGTCTCTTTGTCTGTTATCTATGTATAAAATATGTACATCATTGTATTTTTCCAAGATGCATTGAACTTGAAAATGTAAATGCATGTAAAAGTGGATAACCAAAGTAGTACCATGGACAGCTCCTATCTGAAAGTACACAACCCATAGTCTCTCTTTGTCTGGTATGATTTAACTATGCATAAAAGGTGTACCTCATTTTATTTTTCCAAGATAGGTTGAATTTGAAAATGTAAATGTATATACAGTAGAAGTGGATAACCACAGTAGTACCATGGACAGCTCCTATCTGAAAGCAGACAGCCCACAGTCTCTCTACGTCTGGTATAATTTAACCACGCATAACATGCCGAGGCACTTTTCTTTTTTCTCCTTCCAAGATACATTTCTGCATACTTCTGCAATGTTACCTGGTAACGGCTATTGGAAAGTGAGATTAGATTTATCTCGTCTAATTCCACATTAGTCCAAAGTTCTACATTAAAATGCACAATTTTCATGATTTCTGCAATACACAGTACTGTCATTAGCGTGCCCTATGCCCTCTAGAATGCACCACACATTTATGTCAAAGTCATTGTATTATATGAAAGCACAAATATATAGTAAAAAACACAAAAAGCTGAGTAGCCAAACACGAAAAGAAACACAGCACAATGCAACAATACATGGAGGTATAAGGAGGCAGAAGACTGGCACATAGTGAATGAAGGTGGTGACAGGTGTATAGAGAGAATATAAGATTGATCATAAACAGTGGAGCGTCCTGCGGCCCCTCTCTGCTTAGGCTCTGTCTGACTGACAGCATCACAAAGAGCCCGGATCAGACCTGGATCCACACGAGCTTTGTTTCTTTACACCGTGAAAATATAGCCTGGAATCCCATTATCTGCGGCTATAGAGATGTGAGAGAGCCTTCTTCATCTCAGCATACTGCTCTGAGCCACTTCTGCTGCAGCTAGGGCCATAGTAATATATAGTAATGTCATTTCATTTGGTCATTGGAGTAAGTGCAAATTGATCATATATTAAGTACATGATTTCTAAATCATGTACTTAATATATGTAGACCTTTTGAGGTAGCTATTGTTGACTGAGCAGGCTGTAAACAAGCAAACAAACTACATATACTGATTGTATTAATTAATGTTAATATAGTATCAATATAAAATTACAATGCATTTGTGTAATAAGATCCAAGCTTATGTAGTTTGTCTTCTATGGTCCTCGTAGAGACGTTAAGCCTGATACATGAATTGGTTACCTATACTGGTAATGCTATGTTATGTAATGTTTTAGTATAATTATGGTTAGTACAAATGCTTTATATTCACACATTCTCAAGTGAGTTGGCATATTGTGTGTTGTGTTGTGTTGTGTTGTATTCTAAATAATAAGTGTTGGTTGTAAGACTTGTGCAAGTGCTAACCACTTCCCCCCGCATGCCCCTATACTGTTTTGTTTATGTTTGCACCTTTTTGAATTTGCATCAAACATAAATAATTTATAATATAAAATTTTCATTTCCTGTAAAGCTCAAGAGCCTCTTAACCTGAAAGGCAAATGAAGGTAGAACTAATACACATATGTAAGTGAGCTCCATCCAGACCCACACAGTGGTTTGTCCTTGCAAAGCCATACCCTGAATACATTTTCCTGTCTTCATTTAGGACACACATGCACACATTCACACATGTATGTTGGTCTGCACATAAACTACAGCTCACTCAGAGAATTGAGGCAGTGACAAGTGCAAGATTTGATTTTATGTTGGTTTTGGCTCCATGTCTCCTCAGGGGGGTCGTGCAAACAATCTCTGAGAAGCAAAGGCACATATGAAATTAGTTTTGCAGGGCATGAGTCAGTGCTGGAATCTGTACCTCTGTAAGCTCTGCAACAACAATGCTAATAAAATGAAGAGAAATGAAGAGAATCAATGTTGGTCCTGTTATGGATTGTACCACTTTTTTTTTTTTTTTACATAAATAAGTAACAATATAACTGGGTTCACTGACTTGCTGTTCAAATCTGCACCTATTGATCATGGAATTCCACTGGTGCAAGCAGCAGATTTTAATTTGGATATTTTTTTACCGAATATTGCTATGTGACATTTTAGAACCACACACATATAACTCAGAGTCTTACTTTTTCAAATAATTGAAACTAAGTACAGGGATGTGGGCAGAGGTAGTGGGAAAGGGAAAACAAATATTTTCTAAGCAGTCAAGTCTTGAATGCTGGTTAGCACTGGATTACTCAAATATTCATGAATCAAAACATCAAAATATAACTTTGACTAAGCTAAAGATCAGGGAACACTGTTATAACAATGTTAACAGCTCAATAAAACAGATTTTGCATAATAAGTCCCTTTCAAAATTGATATTACATTACAGCAATATACAAGTGGGCACAGCTTGCTTCTTTCAGGTTGACCCCGTGTTTAATTTTACAGTACAGTACAGTAGAGTACATCTAAGTTAGGCCTTTATTCCCTAGGAGAAGGGAATAAAGGCATTCCTACACAGGGATGTTATAGATGGCTGCTCTGGGTGCCTTGTAGAAGCAGCTCTCACAAGGTTGCACCCTGCAGGAGTCAAAGTAGCATATGCATCATAGGCTTCACACACGCACATACAGTAACTATCCATGTACTGTACATGTACTGTACTGAGGCTATAGCACATCCAATCCCTAATAATCATCTCACTGTGTGGCTGCAAGGGCAAAATGTCTGTTCCTCCTTTTACCCAAGGAGCTGATCCAGAAAGGAGTCAAGAAGGAGTCACATAGAGTCAAGTGCTATCCTTGGTATGTCTTACAAATACAGATACACTGCACTGCACATACACAGAGACAGGGTAGGGACTGAAGAGCACACTGTGTCACGTTTTCAATGCCATGTGCTAGAAAAAAACAAAACAAAAAAAAGAATTCTGTGTATCTACATGAAAGCATATTTTCTCTTGAATAGTTTCCATGCTCCTATAATTGTAATGGAGGTATATGGTTTTGGAACAATAGCATACATACAGCAACTGAAACATACATACATTGCTATTGATAAAGAAAAAATGGAGCATCTACTCACACTTCAGTCACAATCAGTTTGAAGAGCCAGCTGTCACAGGCTATTCTTTACTAATATGATAATTGTGATGTGTTGATGGGGGGCTTTGTCAGTGTGTCTTCGGAGGTAGCGGCAGGCCACCAGCTGTCAATCAAAGCAGAATAAATGCTTGTTTCTGTAAAAATGGCAGTTACCTTGTATTTACCTGATATGTGTTCCATGAAAGTGTGTTCAAATGAACACAATAAACCAAAATCAAATTGTCATCTCTTTGAAAAGCTGTGAGACAGACTAGATTCTCCCTTTGTGCCAATCACTGGGTTTATCACTTGTATCATCTTTGCTTCAGAGGTACAAGATGTTATACAAGAGCAATGTGATGACAGGAATATTGCGTAAGCCCAGATACCATCTAAAGAACGGGGGATCTATTAATTGAATGTAAAAAAGCTGTAAACAGGGAGAGTGAAGGGGAACTAGAGAAGAGCTGATTAATTGGAAGTGAAAGGAGCAAATGATTAGGCAGAGAGGATGGGGAGACGGGGGAGGGTTAATGTCATAAAAGCTTCCTCAAGAGCTTGGCCCTGGCTCTGGTTGTGATTTTTCTGTTATGTGTTGCTTGATGTTGCTCCAAATTTCAAAAGACATGACTAAATGTCTCCTACCTGAATAATGTGATTGTGAAAAATGAAGATCAGGGAAGGAAAAACAAACTCAAAATGTACCATGTTTGGTAGTTAAAAGTATAAGCTAAAGATTGTTTAAAATAAATTAAACAAACTGAATGAATATATATATATATATATATATATATATATATATATATATATATATATATATATATATATATATAATATTATATATAGCGATTCAATACCATTGTACATTGACCATTTGGCATTTAGAGAGAAATAAGTATTTTTCAGTAGTTCATCAGGTCTTTCGGTAATTTTGTAATTTTACAAACACATCATAATTAGCCAAGTTAATAAGACAGTTCAATCTGAAATTTTGGCTGTGGTAAGAATTTATAATTTAATAATTCAAATCATTTTGACAGTTATTTGGCTTTTATTGACAGTTTCTCTTCAAATGATGCTTGTTTACTGGATGAAAAAGTAATAACCAAATAAATTAAGAGAAAATAATTGAGGAGAAAGGCTGTTGAAACCCCTCAGTGTATATGTAGTTATGATGAAAATCCTGAGTGAGAGCACTCTATCAAGCCGTGGTCTGATCACTCATGTGTTTGCATGTAAAGTAGCTCTAAAAATGCTTCAAGGGCAATGGAATGTTTCACACGGGCACCACATTTACATTTTTTATCCAAACACACAATTTTCTTGCACATTTTCTCATCCATTTTCTTACCCACGTTTGCTTTATTTATTGATTGATTCAAGCTCAGTAAGCGTTAAAAAAAATGCATAAAAAATGAGCTGAGGTCTGACTTTTCTCTTTTCAATATCATTTGCATTCCAACGAGCTTCTCGTCCTCATACTGTATAAACAAGGACTTCCCACATCTGCACATTCATATAGGCCACATATGCCGTCTGTCTATTACCTGCCTCGGCAAATAGGTGAGAGCCTCCCCGTGTATAATTACAGGGGTGATTAACATGCTTCAGATGGCAACGTGTTATTTAATCCCCGCGGATGAAACTAAGTAGCTATTTACTTCGCACACAACCATTGTTTTATATTCGCTGGTTATGCCAAAATACAACACACAAAGGGAACACTAAAGGGCAATATGAAACTGCAGGGGTAGATAGGTCAGTGGCTGTGGAATGGTGTATGTTTTTATCCTACATCTAATGCATCCAAAAATGAATAAATTAATTACATAAGAAAAGTGTATTTCTAGTCAAATTTATATTTATATTATCAATGAAGTACAATCAAAAGTTATTTCATTATTATTAAACATGGTTTACAAACTTATGTCCATGATAACAGAAAATTAGGTGCAATATGTTGGTGGATGCTTGTCTCCATGGAGATATTATTGCTTTGCCTGCAATGTTCCACATGGCATTAAACTTAAATCTCCATAAGAGAAGCAGGTTACCCCCCCCAAGTCAAATTCCCAGTCATATCTGTGGATAGGCAAGCACACAGTAAATTTTTCAAGGCATTTTTGTGAACAATAAAAACACCAGTCCATCCATCCTTTTTCTTTCCCTTATCTGAGGCCAGGTCGCGGGGGCAGCACAGTCTAAGCAGAGACTCCCAGAACTCCCTCACCCCAGACATGTCCTCCTGCTCCTCCGGTGGGATCCCAAGGCGTTCCCCGGCCAGCCGAGAGACATAGTCCCTCCAGCGCAAAAAAAAAACCTCAGTAATTTGAGTCATTTTCAGTAACAGCAATAACATCTAGTTGTATTAATAGTTGCATATGTAGTTTTGTGGTATATTTATGGTAATAAATACTGCGCCCCCCTCCTCGTCTCCCCAGCACATTCACATTCATGATCAACTGTGCTCTAGTTGGCACAGGTTACACAAAGAGGCAGTTCCGCAAGGATGAGGTGCCTCCATCTGTGCAGGGAAGTTGGGGTTGTTTCCCGGGCAGTGTCCCGGTCCTGCTCCACACCCACCAACCCGCCCCTCTCCTTCACTCTCTACTCCCTTTCCCTCCTCCACCAGTCCCACCTTCAAACCTTCCAAGAGCGCTCTGAGCTGCCCTAGTGCCTTTCATGTGCGGGGAGCGGAAGTGCGCCTGGCATCCACGGCTGTTGTTGATGACCAGTGTCCGCGTGTTGTTGCCTGACTTCCTGCTTAGCTAGTCCATACACGCGCACACTATAACAGCTTCACATGAGACCTCCTATTGAGCGGGAAACATCCCGGTTAAGAGCAAAAACGCTAGCAGCTTTTAACAATAGCATGTCAGATATAACAAGAGTGATCATGGAGAGCAGGGGGAGCTAATGTATTGCACAGTATTAGAACTTCACGGGAGGCAGAGTGTGGAGCAGTTCCCCGGTCGGAGCGCCCAGTGAGAATGCCAAGCGCCCACCTGTGCCAGCATACGGCCCACATTTACATGGCTTTGATGGCACACTCCGCCTGACCTAGCATACGCTGTGAATGCAAGGACAGTGGAACCAAGATGGCTACAGTTCAGGACGTTTACATGTTTGTGTTGTTTCAGTATATTAGTATATTATTATTTAATTTAATATATTCACCTAATGATGGAATTAAAAAAAATAATAATGTTTTTCATCTGTTAGATCCAGGTTTGCTGTACACAAAACCATTAACAAAAATCATTCATCTCGCTTAAATATTTTGTCGCACCGTTAACGCAGGTCACGTGTGTCATTAAAAAAAATGGATCAAAAAGTCCCTCCAGTCTGTGAGGCGCTGCACTCGCCTTTCCCCCTTTCTCTCTCTCTGCTCAGCGCACACATGACTTACACCCCACTGACACAACACACACATTACGGAGAGGTCTATCAGTGGCAATGTGTGGAATTTAACCGTTCCACGTCAATCACAATTGCTTTAAAAACGACTGAGATATCTGTTTTAGCAAGAGGTTTGAACCAAGAATGCATCACGACTGAACTAGGACTAAACAAGGACTAAGTAGGAGGACCGATTACCAGATCTGAATCAGGACAAAAGCAAAAACTAAACCATCGGACTATCAGCCTTCTATGCTTATACTGGAGCTTTTGATATTATTTGGACTTCCATATACATTGGGAAATCATATCCAACACAAACAAACACTGGGGGAATATTTCAGACCTAAATGGTGAAAATAAAGAGCCAATAGGAGCCAAAAAAAAAACGTATTATATTGTTTTTTGACCTTTGCATGCAACTACGCTTGGATAACATAGGCATGCAATTAATCACGATTAAAAAGTTGAATCTCGTCCCAGCTCTAATTAAAGGAGACAGATTGTGTACCTAATCAATAAACTCCTGCACGTTTGAGTCATTCTTTATTGTCTTGCAGAAATATTGACTTCAGAAAATTTCTGTTTTCACCTGCCCCCTATCTCTCCCCCCCACATTCTGTGATTTTTTAAAGAATTAAGATTCTGGGTCATACTTGTAGGGTTAAAAAATGTCCCATCCGCAGTTTGTAACACACGTCAATAGACCACTTCTCTATTATTATAAGTCATTCTAGATCAATACTGTGGTTTACAATTAACAACATATAAAATCATAATCTATGTATAAAGAAAAGTGCAATATTTCCCCTTAAGGCCAATGAGTCCCTTCGAGTGTCCAAAAGTTCACTCACAGTTCTGTGCCTGATACGAACAGTCCAGGAATCCGTGCGCAAAAAGCTCTCTGACGATGACACGATCGTTCCGTTGGTTCAAACACATGTATGGCCACAAAAGCCTAGACAGAGCGGGTAGCCAGCCTAATGGCAAAACAGCTGGGTTAACTTTCCTCATTAGGCCGACTGCAGCAGCAGTGATGTTCTGAACCACTCCCCAGCTGATCATGGGTTGTGCTGCCATTGTGCACCCAGTCACCCACCGCCTCTACTGCATGGAATACGGTGGAGGCGTGGGTCACGATGCTCTCTCCTTCCCCTGTCTACCACTTCATTAATTCAATGCTAGAAGTTTGCAAGATACTTTCACAGGATCATGAGATACTTTCACAGGATCATGAGATACTTTCACAAGATCATGAGATACTTTCTTCACCAGATCATGAGATACTTTCACCGGGATCATGAGATACTACTGTCATAGGATCATGAGATACTTTTTCACAGTATCACAAGATACTTTTCACAGGGTCTATGAGATACTTTCATGGGATCACAGAATACTTCCTGGGGATCATGAGATAGTTTCACAGGATCACAAGGTACTTTTACAGAATCACAAGGTACTTTTACAGAATCTTGAGATACTTTCATGGGATCACAAGATACTTTCACAGAATGACAAGATTACTTTCAGAGGATCACGAGATACTGTCACAGCATCGTGAGATACTTTCACAGGTCACGAAATACTTTTCACAGGATCACCAGATTTTATGGGATCACATGATAATTTCTCAGGATGGTGGGATAGTTTCTCGAGATTCTCTTTATTTAATTCACTCTAATAAGAAAAGGAATAAGCTAACATTGGCACCCATCTTGGTCTGGGGATGTCTTTAACGTTAAATGCAAAAGAAATATGATTTACACTATTGAAATAAAACATGGAGCCTTTGATATATTGCACCTATGTACAGAAGGCTGCTATCACAGCTTCTTCTGCGTATATAACACATCAACATTAATGCAGTCATGGATTAAAGCAGCTCATGTCTGTATACAGGCTGTGTGGGAGGTGCAGCTGAATGAACTCCCCTTTGAAAACACGGGCTGAGTAAATTTACTAAAAATAGTTTCCAATATAATATTCTGCCTCATACATTTATTGTAAGCGCAGAAAGCTGGAGCTGGGTCTGGGTCCGTTATATTGCAGAAGTTTGGCGATTTTTACAAATTTATTCAAAAGCCATCCATTATCTGGTGCATTGATTGATCTGATTTAAATGTGTTTTTCATAGTATCAGAACATATGGATGCATAATTCTGTGAAGACAAAATGTACACTAAAAATACTGTATATGGTGTGTGGTAATGAGCTAGTGCCAAGGAGATTTCTGTATGTGAATATAAATGTAATGCTGTTCAGATGTGTTCAGAAGCTCTTATTGTACCATTCCACAACTGTTCATAAAAAGTGTTTTGTTTTGTCGTGGAATTTCTAATAGTAAACACCTTCAAAAAATATGAAATTAATAGAGAAGTTGTCTTGAATCAAAAAAGTCAGAATTATTGAATCAGTTGTGCACAAGTTGTCAAAGAGTAGTGTTGTCTCATCCTCAGCCTCGAAATGAACGTACACGTCTCGTCCTGTGCGCTAACAATACGAGATATACCCATGCGTAACGACAGATAGTATCACAAAGATTAGGTTTAAGAGATGGATAATATTACATATCAATGCAAGTAAAGATGTTAGGGCCAAGAATGCCATAACGTTTTTTTTTAATTTTTTTTTTACTGTATTATTCTTGTTAACTGACTAGAAATTAGGCCTTTGGAAGGGCTGGCACTGAATTTTACTAGATAATAATTCATTAAGTATATACCAGCATTTTCTTTGCGACACCTCTAAATTTGGCATTAATTGAAATGTGTGAATTTGACAATTTGACTTCAATAAAAAATACGATTTTTTTTTTTTTTGGATGTTCCAAATTATAAGTTCCTCTGTGTTGCTTTAGTAGAATAAAGCCAGTGTAGCAAAACTGTCGGCTTGTTTAAACCTGTACCATCATTTAGCTGCATGCACTTGCCTCTCTATTTTTAGCAGTGTGTCCATGTTCCAATATGTCAGCAACTTACTGCCGAAGCCCAATGCTATCATAATCCAGAGAAGGACAGTAATTATTCTTATTAGCTCTTGGACCATTAACCAGCACAATACAACAACAGCAATACATTCTAACATCTCTCACAGCTGAGCAAAAGGGAGTCAAACATCTGAGTTATCTTAACAATACTAACTTAATATCACTAAAACACACATAATTGTCTTATATTCCAGCACAGTTCTCCAGAGATCTCCTGTGTTTTTGTAACTTACACCAAAGCAAATTGCAACACACACCCAATCTACATCAAGTATATGTATGACTAGAGAGCAGCCATTTTAACTACTTCCTTAAAACCCCATTGAATGCACCAACTATCTGTCGGTGCTACTTGTAATTCACGCTACAGGCTTGCCTTACAACCTGTCAACTTGTGTTCCCGGGGGGTGCAGTGAGTGGAGGGGTCCATAATCAAAAGTAACTAACGTGAGATTTTACCGAGCCCTGGGTCCACATCTGCTGCCTGTCATAAGGGCTGCTTACAAGACGTGCTGCGGAAGGTGCATTTAAAGTTGAGCTTCTTGATTTTACTCTAACCCTCCAGGTGCTATTACTGTTACTGTGTAAACACTTAACTGTGTGTAATTTGCTTTATAGAGTTAAGGGCAGAGGTTCAGTCTGTTAAAGGTAAATACAATATCAGAATAGATAGAGTAAATGCAAAAATTACAAAAAAATTCCAATACATATCGCAAACGAGAAATGGCACACTGATCCACACTGGTGTAGGTATGAGCATTGAGTGCATGAGCGAGTAGTTAAAGAAGAGATTTCAGTGGCCACTGGAGGTTGAAACACGTTTATAAATGTTGCCCATTGAAAGTCTAATCTTTAAGCAATCTTTATATAACTGAGAACCTTACTGGCCCTGCCACCATTACACCCCTACCCAGTGAGATTCTGTAGTGACTGGGACCTAAGTGGGCCTACTGAGTGTGGTGTCACCCATACGCGCCTAAAAAAAAAAACAGAAAATGAAGCTCATTGAGGCTAGAAGGTATAGGAGCGCATTTGGAGCTGAAGTGTAATTCCGACCACGCGAGTATCATAGCAAGAAATGAACAGATCCGGAGCGAGGCTGTGGAAGGTAACACCCCTTCTTTCCCCGCACCATTGCTTTAGCAGGGAGTGGGTGCGGTTAGCGACGTTGGTCAATCAAACCTGTTGCTGAATGCTGCCGGAGCGACCTTGGGGGGAAGAAGAGACACCTGATTTGTCTGTTAATCAATGTTCATCATTATCTGTGCTTTACGGACAAAATAATTAAATAAAAACACACCGCGGGATCGTTTCATTAGTTCATAGAGTTTACAGACAAAAGGGCCACAGTTTTTCAATAGAAAGTGAAATTGGAAAGCCAGAGTTAATGGAGCCGGAGCTTGCCCACGCTCACTCCCTATTTTGTAACGCAATGGCTAGCAGTCAATTATGTCTACAAGTCTATGCACCTTAAATAAGTGGTTTTCTACAGGCTATGGAGCAGCGTACTTCTCTATTGCACGCCTCGTTCATGTACTAGTGACCAAATCCATCCTGTACATGTAACATAGAAACAGCATATATCAACTAGACAAGACTTGGCTTTCTGGAGTGCAAGGGTGAATTGCATATTGTCAGTGTTACTAAATGACCAACTGAGTTTTATCTAATATTTCAAAATTATAATACAACTGTTTATAATAAATGTGTAATGTGGACGTGCGGAGAATTGTGCCCACACAAACTTTGTAACCACTCGACCAACCTAATACATAAAGATTTGACCATAATTCTATCTTCACCTCTTCACACCGTATGTATTTTGGGCGAACAGACACACACAGACCTGTGGGAATCTCGTCTGGATCAGAAAGACAATCTTCGTATCGACAATCTCCTTGGCTCACATCCCCTGTATAAGTGTCCCCCTTTATCACTCTCAGGGTTAATGGTGAGACGGGGAAGTTGAAACAGGTCTACTGCGAAGCTGATCGATAATAGGTAACTCCCTCTGCATTCCCGGGCAGTCCTGCGGAAGTCCTGGTGCAGTGCTACTCAAAGCTTTTCATATATCTCCTCCCACTCACGATCGCTGATGGTTTCTGGCCTCTCATTCCCTGCTTCCGTTATATTTTCATTTAAGCCTCTTTGCACTTTTCAACACTTGTTTTTCACGCCGGCTCTGTCTTTATTATGTGAATGTTTGGGCATTGCTCTTAATCTTCTCGTGATGGCGGTCCAATGTGTATGAATCCTAGCATCCTGGTGGGTGACATGTATAACAAACATTTCTTTGTCTGTTGGTCACATGGAGTGCATTATAAGTCAACACAATGGCGGCGGTTTCCTGCACAGAGCCAAGAATAGAACAACAAACTTCATGTTACATTGTCAGCGCTCTATGCTATGGTTTTTTTGATGGAATTCGGTCTAATTCTTGTTGTGGTGAAAAACTGTCAAATAGCGTAGTCACAGAAAAAAACCATTCGTGATTGTTGAGGAGTAGTTCTAAATACATTTTATCATAAACATTTTTTTTTTTTACAATTTCACTTCACACAGACTGCTTTTTGGGTGGGTTGAACTACCATGATTCAACCTATATACAAAGCAGAAACTATGCAGGCAGAAGAGAACCTCCTTCATTGATCAGATATGCAATAACTTTGATTATTTTAAATTTTAATGGCCCAATTAGTAGTATATCTTTGTTTATGTTCCTGAGGCCACTGTGGCTACTACTACATACTGAACAGTGAAACACCATGATCACCACTGACACCATGACACCCATATCACACAACTGCAAGCACACTGGACTCAGACTAATCAGTATGTTCAAATAATCCCACGAAATAAGTTTTGAATCTAACTCTGCCCTCCAGCTCATATCCACGTACTTCTAATTTGGAATTTGCACAAAGGCTTGGTGGAGAGGTTTTTGGAGGTTATGTAAGAAAAACTTTAATGTAAAAAGCGATTTCAACAAGTTATTTGGAATGTTTCAAATGGCATTCAGTGCTTTATGTGCATTAGCATTTCAAGTGTACTTCTCGAAAATTGTCTTGTTTGGCGAAGTATTGTTAGAGTCTGGCTTCCATTGAATCCAGCAAAGGTAAATGTGAGAGAAAATGGGCTATGCGGACGATGAGTTCATTCAGATGCACTTGATGCACTCACAGTGATGGAGCAGGATGGTTTTATTGAAATTAAATAGAATGAAAATGATCTTCATTGATCAGAGCTAACAGCAGCATTCTAGCAGTTTGCAGTTTGATAATGGCATAGCAGGTGCTACAATCCACTCAGGTTTTTAGTGCACGTTTTCTGTCCATGTGAAAGTGCATTACACTGATGTAGTGTTTGTTCTTGGTACGAAAGCTTTAGATGAGGGCCTTGGCATTTGGCAGTTTATTTTACTGAAAATCACACCATCTGCAAGTATTACTTTGGTGCATTTAATACACTTCCAGTAGCAGGTTTTTTTTTTGTTTTTTTTCAATAACAACATTTTTGTGCAGCTCTAATGCTAACTCTCTAACCTTTTATCAATAACGGAAAATATAATTGTTGATTACAGTAGCATATATGATAGCTACACGGTAATTGTCATAGCTTGCCATTCCATGACGTCAGGTTGGCAAAAAAATCTACCAACGTATAAAAGCTATAATTATTTGACGTGAAATAAAAAGACTGTGGACGCAGGAAGCATAGAGCAAGTACAAGACTAAGCCAATTTTACTTTAATGTTAACAGAAGGGACGTGCAACACATTTGAGGCAAAAAGGGCACTTTTCCATATGCTTGAGAAGTAAACAAATAGATTTGCTTTGTGCATGGGCATGAGGTCCTCCCCCAGGAGTACATGATATATTTTAGACAATAACAACTAGCCTAATTTTATGGCATGTTTGTCATTAAACAAACCATTGATCACTTGTGTTGCATCTTCTGTGTCAGTGGTTCCAATGGACCCCCGTCCTCCACTCCCTCCCTGGGTCCGCCCCTGCTCTACAGCACAACTGAGTGTGGATGAACGCTCCAGACAACAGTCTTTTGTCCAGACACATAAATGTGTGTTACGTTCCTTTTATGAAGAATTCTGATCTTTTACGAAAAAAAATGCACTGTGCATTGCAGCTATATACTCGCTCTATTGAATGAATAGATGTATTATTGCATCAGCTGTTTTTGGTCATAGCATCGTGAATAAGAGACGGACGGTCAAAAAAATAAAAAGTGGCTTAAAGTTTGGTGGGTGTAGAAAATTATGGACTCTAAGCTGTTTCTGTAGTTTTTGATTTGGATCTATGTGCTGTTAAGACACAGGTAGACTCCAACTCTGCACAATTTTGTAGTATATTGAGTGTTTTAAATACACATTACGCTTTATAAGGGGCTAAAAATGTATTGACCCCACAAGGCCAAAACGGCAGGTGCTTGAGCTGAGCACCACCTGGGCTCTACCTGTGTACATCCTGAACCAGTTCAACTAAGATGTGATGACACAAATCTTTAGACTGATCATAGTTATATAAAGATGTATTTGATAAAGTAAAGATATATAGTGAACAAAAAAAAAAAAAAAAACGATAGCCCCAGTTTTATCCCTCTGTCAGTTGTCCCATCGGTCAGTTCCCCCACTGGGTGAGTGACACTGTGACCAACCAACCTTATAAACAAGGCCCCGCAGGTGCATTCGGGAGCTTCCTGCTTGCCCTTTATCAGTCGGGATGTTTGGCGGGACACCGGGGTGCATCATATTTTTGGGTGCTTGATGGGAGTAGAGCAGATTTGGGGATGGGTGGATCCTGCAGCCTGTTTTAGCAGAGGGGTCCCCAGCTGCTCCCTGGAGGTCAATTGAAGGGGGTAGGGGGCTGGGTGTGTGACACTTCAAAGGGCTGAAGAAGGCGGTGTGTCATGCCAAAACTGACCTTGCAGCTGAGGGGGAAAATCCGGTTTATTTGGTTGAAGCTTGGCCTGGCAGGAGCACTGGCTAACACCGCTGACTGGACACTCAGCAGCTATAAACCACCCATACAGCATCAAATCCCAATGACCCCACACCCTCCACAAGCACATTAGGTTTTTTATTACTTTACTCTCAGGGTAACGCCTGCCCAATCTCCCACAACGTCACCTCTCCTACACCAGCTTTTATTACAGCACAGATACTGTTGTTCACGCTATGCACTGAAAAGGAATGTATTTATATCAGCCTTTTATTTGTCCAGTAAAAAAGAGAGTTCAAGGTTCAACGGTTTGGTATTTGTCCTTTCCAGTGTGGAAAAACATGACACAGAAAACTAGTGCTAAAGGCCCAGGTGAAACCGTGCTAGAGACAATATGAATAGACTCACTATGAGAAGTCACAACACATTACCCCAAAGGGAGGCCAGGGACTGTCAGCAATAGGCAAAACGTTATTAGCGTGCACATAAAGTAACGCCTAGGAAAGATGCAGGGTGGTACGGTATGTGGCCTTTCTGAGGTGGCACTCACTGCTTTGAGTCAACCATGAAAGACTTCCTGGAAAACAGGAGGAACGGGCACTATCCAAGCAAATAAGACTAAGGTTGGTGGGATGCAAGGCCTCGGTCCCCTAAGGAGCAGGGTTTCAGTGCAACAACACAACCAAAATGAAAAACAGATGTTTTTGTATTAGTTGTTGGCCTTAAAAACGTATATAGTGTAGCTTTAAGGTCCTTCTGTTTCAAGGATAAATGTTCACCTCTTTGAGAACTAGATGATTTATACAACTGGCGTGAGTCACAGTACCCCGCCGCTTTAATCATGATAATCACTTGACTGGCCTCAGTCAGGCGTAGAACAAAAAGAAGAAGACCCTAGTGACCTGTGACCTCTGCCCCTAGCCGGAATAATGTGCTGCCCTTCTCTCTTATCATGGTGCTTTTTATTTCAACTCACTATATTAAGACATGCCCTACTTGGATGACCCCAGCTTATCTCACCCCTCTCCTCACATTTCGCCCTGTTGTATGAGGATGCATCCTGCTCCGTAGGCACTGCACCAATATACCGCTCATTGTAATGTTTCTGCTTACGTTCAATTTACCATGTTTTTTTTTTTTGTTTGTCCTGGGTCAGACATTTCAAACAGCACTCAGATATAGGTTGTGCCATTATCAAATTTAATCAAATCAAGAAAGCTACATCATTGCAACTCAGGTTTTTAATTGAAAGGCTAGCAGCTTGGTAGTAAAGGCATTGGTTTGGAGCCAGAGTTTGCCGGAACGAAATGCAACATGGACTCAAGATGGGAGCCCTTTTGTTTTTTTTTTAATAAGTAAATTAAACTCGTCACTATTTTGTTAGAGTTACAGCAGCCTTTGGCACGAAGCGAAATAGATTCGCTTCCAATACATAAATGCTACGGGATAAATTGTATGTGACAACTGCATTATCTGTACAGTCCAAAATATATTGCTTTGGCGACGGCTGGTTCATACGGGCACACCAGTTCCTCAGTAATCCTGTAGGCAAACAACTGGGGAAAGACAGAGTATATAAAGCAAAACAAAACACACGCACCCACCCACACGCAAACACACACACTCCCCGATCACACAAGCCTTCGCCATAAAGTATTTGCCCCGACTGGGGCGCGGAGAGGAGACACGCGTTGCACTTTAAAGTTTTGCACACACTTTTATCATGCAAGTGAATCTGAGCACAAAGAACTAATTGATTCGGTTTCAGACAAGATGGTACTGATCAGAACTTTGTCGTCCGGGTTGATGGCTTGAGCAGTTTCCGGCAGATGGGGACGAGCTACACCAAGGGGCTTTTCTCGATAGAGCCAGGGAGTGAATGAATTCATCTCGATGTGGTGATTGTATGTGTCTTGTATCTTGATTTTAAACCTTGTTAATGAGTTACGGCCTGGAATTTGGTACATCTTGGGTGCGAGGGTGTGGAAAAATACATGGAATGCATTGTGGGGTTGGTGGGGGGGTTACGCGTATGATCCCATAAAGTTTAAGGAGAGACTGCATGTGTGCCTTAATTAGTTAGTCAAGTTAATTTGGGGACGTATTCATACAAGTTGATTGTTGTTTTTTCAGGTTTTTGGCGGGATTCCTTTCTCTTTCTTCTGTTTCCTATGGTTCTGATAGTCTCCATTTACGTTGACCTGTTTGCCGCAACCCAGACCCACGTTGGCGAATATTTACACCTCTACCTCCTCGCACAACAAACGACCAAACCGCTGCTCCGGATTCATTTCCGCTCGGTTTTTTGTTTAACCAATTCAAAAGGTTTGTGTTTCTTCAGCAGTTCACCCTCGTTTTTTATACAAACCAAAATGGTGTTGATGAACAAAGCTACGGGGTTATTCAGATACACGATTAAGATACAACCACATCACATAAAACACCCCTCATGTAAAATGTGCGGGGCAACATGTTCGCACCTTTTTGCTATCCGGCAAGCGATCTTGCAGAAACGACTAACAGGTTGTCCAAGGCTTCGTTAAAAGTGTCAACAATTGTCCTGTTGGCGGGCAGCGCTCTAGAAAATAACTACGTGACTAAGCCCATTAGGTTGCGTTTCCGTTTTACAATTTGCTTATGTCATTACAGCAGAAAGAAGGGTATTCGTTTTATTGGGTAGTGCGTCGGGGTGCCATCCACCATCATGCCTAGCTTTAAGTATGTATAATGTTAGTGTAACTCTGCCAAAAACCGCAGAGATAAAATGGACAGGAAGTATTGATGCGAACAGGCGGTGCCGTGTGCATTGGGCACAGAGGGATCGGTTCACACACTTGCCGTATATTATGGTTTAAATCCGTGGTGGTTTTAAATTCCAGGTCAGACTTGATGTGGTGGAATTTGCTCTGTTTATTTCTGTCACATACTGCAGAGTTGTTGAGCTTGTTTAGGTTCATGTTATATGTAATTACGGAAATACCACATGAAACCAAAAAACTGGCATAAAGTCCGGTAAGTACAGGGCCCAAAAGCACTGAACAGTGAAAAATAAATCATAACTCTTTGTTTCTAAAATATAGTTTTTTTATTTTTTCCTAGCATGAGAACTACCCTTTGACATAATATAGCAAATATAGCACTAAGGAACGAACCCCGCATTTGTCAGCGGTACTTGGTCATGGGTACAAAAATTCAGAAACCAGTGTGTTACCGTCGACATGTTAATACCAGAGATGACCCAAGTGTAAAGGCCTTAAAGGAATAATATCGTTTTCAAGACCGGGGGCGATGTGATCCCCGAGACCTGACTCGTCTGATTTATCCTGTGCGGGGTTTCTTAAAGAAAGGTGTTATGAATACAGCCCTAAGGATAATATGGTTGAACCTAGTAAGTTATGATTAAGTTTCAATATTTGCGGATCATAGTTTGGAATTCAAAGAGTTAATGCACTTCCCTCCTGTGAATTTATGATATAATCAAACCGACAACATGGACGCAACCTATATAATTAACACATTGAAAAATAAGGCTAAGGATGAAAAGGATTTATAATAGGTATTGAATGACTCTTTAACTACACCATTTAGTCTAAGGAGCCAGTATGTCTTTTACAAGAACGCATAAGAAACCCCTTTACCAAACCTGTGTTGTCTTAAATGTCTGATATTTAAACAAATCATGACACAGAGGCAAAAGTAGGACCCTTTGGTCTTATAATAGTATGACACATAATGTCAGTAATTGTAAGCGATGGACGGAGAGGGGGGGCGTATTCGTTTAAAAGGCAGATTCAAATACTACACTGTTTGCATACCAGCCAAGAGTGGGGATAGGGACATATCATTCATCTTGCTGTCATCTGTGAACTATCGAGAAAGCGACATGAACCTCCACAGTTAATATACCATGTAGATATCAATGGGGGTGGATTAGTACTATTACTGCCAGAGGGGTCAAACTGGAATTGGGGGAAATCTGTGTGTGCTTTGCTACGGCGCTGCCGTAATAAATTGCAAAAGAGTCAAAGCGACATCTCAAGGCAAAACAGAAATGACGACCTTTTTTTTTCCATTTCAGCGGTCTCCGCTATCCTAAACCCATCCTCTCCGCTCCTCCACCTCTCAACACTCTCCACCCCTATCAAAATCAGGGACGCCGTAACAAGCCCAGGCCCGCTCTTGGTTTTTTGGACCGGCTTTGTTAACTGGGCCACGTGAAGCGTTATAGCCGGACACGATTCAAATGCTGGGTTGGGGAAGGTGCACGATTAGCATACCTGGAAATGTGTGACTGACCAGTAAAATGGGAAAGTCCCGGTTGTGGCATGGATTTTCCTGTACGACTGGATTTTGGTAAAACTCATGGAATTGACACTCTTGGACTGATGAAGGGTCATCAAATTAAACCGCAATCTGACCGGAAAACGAAGAAAAGAGCGGCTTGGAATGTATGAGCAGCAAAAAAACCTAATTCCTTACAACGATTGTCCAGTTGACAGATTTAAAAACTTCGTCTTTTGCTATGTGTATGAATGAACCAAAAAAAAAAACTCCATTAATTTAGGTGGACTCGACCTCTCTACAGATTGAATGTGACTGGTCTGGTTGGCTTACAGCTTGCGTCCATAAAAAAAACTTCTAGACAAGCATAAATTTCCATAGCTGAAGAATAGACAACTTCCACCTTTAAAACAAGGTGACCTAGACGATCGATAGTATAGGTGACAACTTTGGGTTTAGTTTCAGTTTTGACTCTGTGCAATAGCTGACATGCCGAAAAAGAGCCATGTGACAAGGAGAAGTCCTTTGAAACAACTGCACCACCTCCCCTGAGGATGGTCAGAATTGCATGGGAGACAGAATCAGCTGTTAAAAAGAACGGCCAGCTGATAACATTGACACAGAGTGTAAGAGGGAGGCATTTAACATGAACTAGACTATTTAAATCAAGTTGCGGAAAGTAAATTAATATATGCTTATGTTTCAGAAAAAATATGTGCTTAGGGGTCAATAACCTAGCTTTACCCAAGCCTCACCGGACATAACTGTATCTCTTAATGCAATGCCAATGTTTGGATTCTAGTTTTTACAGTCGACTGCTTCTTGCACTGACACACTTGGCTATGACAAGAAGACCACCATTATTTGAAATTTTAATTTCCCAATACACCAACGCAAATAGCTGCTCTCAGCACATTCACTCTGAGCCCAAATCAAATGAAAGCACACTGAATTGGACAAAAAAGCTGATGTTTTGGACGCCGTTTGTGGACAGATTTTAACGCCATGACGAGGCAAAAATGGTTCAACACCCACCGCTGAAGCTTGGACACAGTGGCATTTTTATAGCGTAGCACTGTCGGTGCCAGCAGCACAAAATCCCAACACAGACTAGCCCGTGGTGCCAGCACCACTTTGTTTGGCGCCGGGCCTCTTCTGCAATGATCCTCCACTCACCCTTTTCCCCTAACGTTAACGTGGGAATGAAAATGACGATTTTTGCAACAGTTACCTGACCGTAATACTCTTTATTTTTTTGTATAGTTAAACACGTTGTGGGGGGCAAGGATTTGGGTGAAAAGCATTTTTTTCGGGCCTTTGTACTAAATCCCTGGTACCTCATCAACCATCCTATTGGGAGTTGTGTTTGGTTTCATTCACCCCTGTTTGAGTTCATACTGATTCTCTACTTCCTCTAATCTCCCCCGCTCAAAGCACTTGTTCTACCTCGGTGCTCTCCGGCCGTTGTCGTTTCCCCGTAAACAGTACTGTTCCCTTTCGTTAGTCGCGCTTGGGACTTGAGGGCGTAGAGTCATCAAGTGCTTCTCGGGCCGGTGTGTGCAGTTTAACCCCACAGGGGCGCACTTCCTGTCTACTGACATGTCCTCCCAGGTTGGCACCGAGCCCGCCATCAGCCTACTCTGCAGCGTGTGCGTTCCCCCAAACATGAGCAGAAAACAACACAACACCCCAACGCCACGCTGTTGTGCGGAGGGGGGCCCCATTTACACATAGGTCAATGGCAACCGCGCATCACTGGGCCTTCAGCCAATCCAATTAGTTGGCTAGTGTCCCCTAGTATCGTTCTTGTACATGTGTTGGATTAAATCGTTATTTTTACTCTCTCTCACATATGTAGGAGAGAGGGGCCTGAGGTTGTTGAGTGAAATGCCCACATATATCCTCTACACTCTCCCACGAGAAAACGCAATATGTTTTGGGGTTTGCGGTTTTTTTTGTCCTGCAATACAGCGAAACAGGCAGCACACGTTAACCGTGTGAGAGAGTGGGCTGGAGGGTATGGCCGTCTTCAAGTGGGCACTTTGTATTCACAAGAAACAAGTGTTTCACCATCTCAGTTTATTCTCCCAGACAAATCCTCTGTGTGGAGAGTCCTGTGGGACCTTGTCTAGAAGCAAAGCCAAATCCACAACATCTATATTATGGAAAAAGAAACACGGCGCTTTTCGCTCTTTGCACAAGCTTTGCAGGATATCACCAGGTAGAGGGTCTGACCTGCTTGCTCGTCTCCATGGCGATGTCATGGATTACACTGAATGTGTTACAGGACTGATCATCAAGGCCAAGGTACAGGTCTAGCTAAAAAGACGAGACATCCTGGTTCAAAAAATATGTTTAACTCAAGTTGGTGATATTTTTTGTTATTAGTTTTTGGTATGACGGAATTTTTTAAAAAACTGCACGAAAAAAAAATGCTAGCGTTACTCTGTCACAAAAACCTCAGCGCGGGGGGGCCCTCAGTACCTGTCCCTGTTTGAGCTCGGGGGCGAGCTGACTCAGGTCTCGAATCGGTTACTCAAAGGCTGGTCACGAGCTGAAATAGAGCCCTCTTTTCATGATGCAAACGTGAAGAGATAGAGCTCACATTTCAAGTAGGAAAGAATGCCGCAGATTTATGGCTTTTAAGAAGTCATTTACGTTTGGGAATCAACTACAAAGGCAATTTTGCAAAATCCAAATCATTCAAAAGCTCTAAGAAAAAAAAACGGAAAGTGCTGTAACGTATGGGATTGCAGGAGTTCAGGGAGTGGACTAGTGTAAGTTCTCACCCTGGTATGCAAAAGGCACTAATCCACATGCAAGATGTGGCTATTTAGATCAGTACCTCCAATCTATTTGTTGACTTAGCCCTCGACACACTCATGACCAACACGCTCACGCACCACAATATAGTAATAACAACCATATAACATGCTAATAAAAACTAAATAAAATAAAATAAATTAAATAAGTAGGGAAAAAAACGGCTATCAGACTGACTAAACACATGCACCTTATGATTTACTTGTAACGCATTGTTCAAGTCACGTACCAAGTAAAAACATAATCATCTTTGCAGCCAATGTTCAGTCAGAGGGGAAAGTAATCAGTCTAAGGGCATTATGGATGGTTGCAACGTGACCACAGTATGAATATCTTAGGGAACACTGGTATAACGCAATTCAAAATAATTTTTAAAGAGAATAGCAATGTCAAAATGTGTGAATGAATAGCAGCCAGACGGGGAGTTGTGAGGAGAATTAAAAAATAATTGCAGCTTTTATTTATTATTATTTTTTTTTTGCATTATGATTGTAATATGCCAGTAATATGGTTTGTACGCGTTTATCAACTGAATGCCCATTTCGGCGGTAACTGGAGATCAGAGTGGGCACAAGAAGCTTAAGCCCCTATCATGGTTTATCATAGATAGTGTTTATTTTATGGGCTCATATTGAATATAAGTAGTAGAGTACTGAGTTAGATATTGCTCAAACCAAATAAATAAAAGGGAAATGAAAACGCAACAAAATAGTCAATACAAACCTACCTCAGCTAGAGTAAAGAGGTGCGAGTTTTTTTGAGGAGAAAAAGCGGCAAGGATGAATAATAATTTGGGACATGACATATGGTGACTGTTAAATAAGGGGGAGGTGTTGTACAGTGTATGTAGTATTGGTTCTGCAATGCGTCCCGCGTCTATAGTCCAATGCACAATGCATTACGATCAGTGCAACATTTTATTTATCACATGACAAAGGAAAAAAAACTCCCCCCCACACAACTTTGAACCATTTTAACAACATCTAATCCTGTCATTCCGTCTCTGTGATTAGTTTGTTAAAATGAGTTTTCACTTGGCTTTTGAACAAACGGAAATCTTCCGGCATGCATAGATCCAAAAAGTCGGATCAAACAAAGGAGCGATGCCGTGGGTGAACCAGTGGAAGTCCAATGACGGATGAGCAGTGTATCCAAGCGTCCTGCCTGTCCCCTCACTGTGACAAATGTGTCAGCTCACAGCAAA